>BLSH010523973.1:1270099-1300793 GCA_018402905.1 Glandirana rugosa | reverse complement strand
CTGTTTTTGGCTTCAGACGTTTTTTTCCTACAGTCAATAAACCCTCCATCGTGTTATCCTATGTGTTAATGCACACATAGGCTGTTAGCAACTGTTTTTGGGTAGGGCGTTTTTTGGCTGTAAAAAAAACCCAAGACTAGTGGGTTCTGTGAGGAGTTTTTGAGCCCAAAAATGCCCAAAAACGCTCAAAAACGCAGCTCACCAGCGTTTTTTAACGTTGTTGAACCCTTTGAAAAAAAAAAACGCTAAAAAATGCTGACGCGAAAAAATGCTACTGCAAAAATGCTCAAAAACGCTACTGCCGTTTTTATAACTTTTTTTACACATCCTGTGTGCATGAGGCCTTAAAGTGTGCTACTAAATAAGCAGCTTTCTTCTCTGCTTGCAATTATTTGTTAGAATTATTATATTTCACTACTGTATGGTACACAAACATCATTAAAACATTGCAATGCATTATGTAATGACTGATCAAAAAAACTGAATACCAGTGGGGTGCCTCTTTTCAATGAATCTTTGTTGACCAGCTTTGCAGTAAATCTTGGAACAGATGATTGGTAGAAACCCATGGGGAAGTGGGTCACTGCTACTGAACTTCATCTGAAGAAACCTTTACATTCGTGTAGATATACTGTATATATATATATATATATATACATATATACAGTATATCACAAAAGTGAGTACACCCCTTACATGTTTGTAAATATTTTATTATATAAATATATATATATATATATATATATATATATATATATATATATATTGTGCTTGCCATGTTAACCGGTTTTAAAGTGAACCTGAATTCAGAAAGTGAAAATTTGCTATGTTATAGGGAGCATTAAGAAATGTTATTTGTCTAAGCAGTACCCTGTAAATCTACCTTTTGTCTTGAATTCATCCTGCAAGATAGCTGTTTTTCCCGTGCCTGCAGCCTGATAGCTGTACACCATGGGTGCTCAACCTGTGGCCCTCCAGCTGTTACAGAATTAAAAGTCCCATCATGCCTCTGCCCTTGGGAGTCATGCTTCTAACTGTCAGCCTTGCAATGCCTCATGGGACTTGAGGGCCACTGGTTGAGCACTCATGCTGTACACCGAATAGTCGTAACTTTATGACTTTTGCGTAGCCATAGACCGGTCAGAGTGTCCATGCTGACCCATGTTCATGGCCAAAAGTACCTACAATGGGCATGTAAGCATCAGAACTGGACCACAGTGCAATTTAACCACTTCCTTACTGGGAACTTAAACCCCCCTCCTGCCCAGACCAATTTTTGGCTTTCAGCGATGTCACATTTTGAATGAGAATTGCGCAGTCGTGCGGCGTTGTACCCAAACTAAATTTATATTATTTTTTTCCCACAAATAGTGCTTTCTTTTGGTGGTATTTGATCACCTCTGCGTCATTTCTGATCGCCGCTATAAACAAACAAAGAGCGATGATTTTGAAAAAAAACAATATTTTTTCCTTTTTGCTATAATAAATATCCAAAAAATAAATAAAAATTATTCAACAGTTTTGGCCGATATATATTCGTCTACATATTTTTGGTAAAAAAAAAAAAGCAATTGGCATATATTGATTGGTTTGCACAAAAGTTATCGCGTCTAAAAACTATGGGAATTGATTTATGGCATTTTTATTATTTTTTATTTTTTTTACTAGTAATGGCGGAGATCTGCGATTTTTATCGGACTGCGATATTGGGGCGGACATGTCGGACATTTTTGATACTTTTTTGGGACCAATGACATTTATACAGCGATCAGAAATTTAAATGTCCACTGATTACTGTATAAATGTCATTGGCAGTGAAGGGGTTAACCTGCAGGGGGCAGTGAAGGGGTTAAGTGTGTTCCCTGGGTGTGTTCTAACTGTGGGGGGGGGGGGGGGCTGGTCGGGACATAACAGATCTCACTGATCCCAGTGACAGGGATCAGTAGATCTGTCATGTCCCCTTCAACAGAATGGAGAACCGCCGTGTTTACATTGGAGGTTCCCCATTCTGCAGGTCTGACAAGGGATCGCGGGTCTCGCCCATGCAGCGTGCGGCGGGGGCACGCGCGCACTGCCGCCTGTGAGTGCGCGCCAGGAGCGCGCACATGGCCAGAACATCCGTGGACATCCACCCGGCAATTCAGATCCGCGCTGGAGCCGTACTTTGGCTATAGCGCGAATCTGAATGGGTTAAGAAGGTGGCCTGGTCGGATTAATCACTCTTTCTTTTACATCATGTGGATGGCTGGGTTTGTGTTGTTTACGTGGGTATGAGATGGTACTAGGATGCAGGATGGGAAGAAAGCAAGCTGGAAGAGAGTGTGATGTTTTGGGCAATGTACTGCTGGGAAGCCATAGGTCCTGCCATTCATGTGGATGTTACTTGATACCACCTTCCTAGACATTGTTGGTGACCAAGTACACCCCTTCAAGGAAACAATATTCCCCGATGTTAGTGGCCTCTTTCAGCAGGATAATGCTCCCTGCCACCCTGAGCACCTGTGGGATACACTGGAAAAATATGAAGGTCCAACCTCGCATCTTACAGGAGTTAAGGGATCTGCTAACGATGGCTTGGTGCCAGAAGCCACAGCATACCTCCAGAGGTCTAGTGTCATCCATGCCTTGATGGGTCAGGGCTTTTTTTGGTGGCAGAAGGGGGTCAATATTAGGAGGGTGGTCATAAAGTTATGGCTGATCAGTGTATATCTGCATGTAAATCTAAACCATTGTTGCCTCTGACTTCTAGTCTAGGAAGAGTTGGTATTGTCAGTGTGCTGCTAAGTGCTCTCCTTGCTGGAGGCTCTGACATGAAAAAGCAAAGCCTTGCCTCTACCAACATAGCCACCTCCATACAGAGACATAGTGTAGAACGTGGTACGATAAGTCAGTAATGGAGAACCAGCAGCTGCAGGCAGACCACAGGCAATACTGGTGTACCTCACCCTTAAGTGTAGGATTTGATAAGAACGTGGGTACAAAATGGAAGTGCAACAGGCACAACCTGCCTTTATTTTTGTGAGATGAAATTGCCAAGAGGTTAATAAAAACACATATACAGGATAAACAACACCACATTTGTATATGTAGACAACATTCGAAGGGTGGTCAGTAATACTGACTAGCGAGCTAAATACATAGTAACCCTGCTTCTAGTGCTGACAAACTGAAGAAGACCCATTTAACTCCAAGGCGTGCACACCTAAGGACCAATGCTAGATAAGTTGTAAATTAGTGAGTCCTGGTGGGGGCCCCTTTTCACTGTGGATAGGAATGCAATTCAGTGCAATGCATTAAAGATTCATTTACAGGTTCTCTTGATTGTTGAACTTTACTTCCAATAGTGAGAATGGAATATTATGGATCCTGACAAACAGACAAATGGCAGTAGACTAATTCCGGATGTCAGCTCAACAATTGGTTGTATAATCTGGAGCAGCACAACTGGCCTGTTGTAATACATGAAGACAGAATCTGAGCAGTGTTGATCATCAGCTCTACAGTCCATAAAGGCACACGAACCATCAGTGGAATAAAATGGCTGTCCACAGTTGTAATGGAGGTTTAATGAAAGCAGTGCTACCAGAACTTTGGAATTTTTGATTTGCAGCCACTGTGTCTTAAGTTTAGATTTCAGTTTCTCTCCAATCAACAGGGCAGCAGAAATGGCTGATATGCATAAGCAAACAGGGGTTCGATAACTTACATCCTTGGTGAAATGCTGCTTCTGTTCTCCAGAGGATTTTCTTTGCTTAACTATAATCTTAGCTGACATAGATGAAAGTCTACTCTCTGGACACAGGGACAGGATACCACCTTATTACATGTCAAGATGGTTCCACTCCTTCTTCATCCCTGACTGTCTTGCAGAATAATCCCCCCTCTGATGTCACATCTACACTCCAGGCTGGCACATATATCATTCTTTTCTATAGCTATGATATAGATGTACATTTCAGTGGCCATTTTGGAGTGGTCCAAAGCTACATTGCTGGAAAGCTGTCAGGAATGGAGTGTATGCTCTAGTGGCAGCAACAGTCTGTGTGAACTACTGTTTCACTAATGTAGCAAGTGAAACTGTCAGTTTTGCAAAGTGGAACAGTTCTGTAATACAAATACACAATAAACAGCATAGCAATGCCTGTGCGGTGGCTATACCACCCCTTCCTTCCTTACATACTAGCTCCCTGCCAAATGAAAGCATACTGTAGGCTGACAACCTGATCACTTGAAATATTAGCTAACATTAGCAAAAATTTAAAGGAAAAAAGTTTTGGCAGTCAAAAGGTACATCTATTACCATTTGACCAAGTCTGGGATATGGTGTCACCAGTTAAAGAGATGGTTGAATAATTGGGAACATGGGCATAGACTGTTCGATGAGTCATAAGTGTGCATCATAATGCATCATCATTGAGTTTCTGTGGAGGCTTAATTGCTCACTTAAGACTCACTTTCAGGTTCTAGAACAGACATTGACTCAGAATCTACACTACTTTACCTCTCAAGGAATATAGATTCAGCATCAACAATTTCACAAACATGGTCTTTTTTCTCACTCTCAATACCATTTTCTTTAGAAGTAGGGCCTGCTTAAAATATAGAAGTCTCTCAACCTGACAGTTGTCTGTCCGACTTGACAGAAAACAAACTCATTTGCATTCACATTGAGGTTACTCTTGAGTCTGCACTATACCAACCAAAGCAAATTCCATCCAAATCCTGTTCAACATCACTACCATCTTCTTTTTTGAAGAATGTTAGAAGTGATTGAGTAAGTGTTGGACTGTCTCTTCTGCGCCTAACTCTTCTGGACCTTCAAGAGTTTGGCTTACAGTGAGCAATTCTGGGTTTGGGATTTTTCTTTCTGACTGACTCTGCCAAAGCATCATGTTATTATTATTATTATGTGCCAAGTTTGGTGGATCCATCTTTTCTTATAGGACATACTTGAAAAACTGAACTGTGGGGCAACTATAAACAGATCATAAATGAGAACCCCTCTAGCTTGTTCTTTCTATGCAGAACCAGGTCCCAGGGAAGGACATGTTCCCAAGTTGCAAATCACGTACTGTATCTTCACCTTCTGGTCATAACGTTTTCTTTTCTGTTGGTATCAGTAGTGGCCTTAGTCCTCTTATAAACCTATTGATATCGCTTTCCAATCCTTCCACATACTTTGTATGAGATTGGACAGGGGTATCTGCATCATTAACTCCAAAAGCCATATCAAATGGAAGATACGCTTTTCTCCTTAATAGTAGAAAATAGGGTGAAAATCCTATAGCATTTTTTTGTGCTGTTGTAAGCATGCAAAACAGTAGCTACATGTCTACTCCAGTGGGTCTTCCTCACTGACAGTGTATCTATCATATTCAGCAAGGTCTGGTTAAAATGCTCCAATTAACAGTTCATGGACAAGCTTCCCTTGGGGTCATATCCTTGATAATAATGAATTCTGTTTGGTGGACTATAGTGCACAAAGAACTTTGTCTCATTGTCTGGCTTATTACATAAAAAGCATATGTAGACATGTTCTATAGATTCAACACTCCCCATTTGTCTTAGAGGGGTAGCTCTAGAAGGCAGGCTATTCTGCTGAAGGTAGCAAATGCATGACCGGCAATAGTCTTCCACATCTTGTTTCATGGAGGGCCAGTAGAATCTGCCTTTAACTTAGAGTTCTATCATAGCGCAAATGGTCATGCTCATCAGCAGTGACTGGACTATTACATCTTTGTGCTTCTGAGAAATTGTAATTACCACTTCTCCCTGTCCTGTGCAGTGGGTACTCATCTGCATACTAAACCATTTTTCATTTTTAGTCTACCCCACTCTTGCCAAGGGATGAGTATTAGTATGAAGAACATCATCATCATCATTCATGAGATCTTCTTCATTGACTATCCATCTGTGGCCTGTAGCATCCATCTTGGCAGTAGTCTGGATGTATGCCAGGTTGTTATTATAATTCTGGACTTCATATTCAGCTCCAAAGAAATAATAATGTAATTTATCTACCACAGTCCATTTTAAAATCAAGAAATTTGCATACTGGGTAGTTTTATTTTCAGTTAGAGATAAGCTTTGACTAATCTGGTTTCAACTTCTTGTCATGTTCCTGATAGAGAATTCCTCCTAAACCTTGCCTTCTAGCATCAACATGAAGAGTGAATGACTTTGCCGGATCAGCATATGCCAAATATATACTGCCATCCCTGGAGTCCAACAGCTTTTGATGCCCCCTTTGGAACCCCTTCATTTTCTTGGCTTCTTTAAAATGAATATGTTCATCTGTCCCCATATTGTCAATCATTTTGTGGAGACTAGTTGAGGGGTGTTGCAATTTTGAAAAGTTTTTGACAAACAGTCTGTAGTAACCACAGACACTAACAAAAGAGTGCAGCTAAGTGATGGTCCTTGGTCTGGTTCAAGAGGTAACAGCTTCGACATTGCTCTGGTCAGTGGCTATTCCTTTGACTGACACCACATGTCCCACATATATCATGGGTGACTACAAGAATTTGCACTTGTCAATTGACAGTTTCAATCCTTCTTTCTCAAGTTTGTCTAGCATTCTAGTGAGTCTCTTTTCATGTTCTTCAAGAGTCTTCCCAAGGACAATAATTTAATTGTGATAAACAAGAATCTTTAGCCGAAGCATGTCTCCTACTGTTCTCTACATTAGGCTTCCGAAAAGTAGAAGGCAAACCATTTAACCCTTCTGACATGTTCTCAAATTCAAAGAATGCCAAATGACAGATGAAGGCTGTCTTCTTTCAATCTTTTGGATGCATTAAAATCTGATAATAGCCACTTCTTAAATCCAAGCCACTAAACTACTTGCTGCCCACCAGTCAGTTCAAAGCATCTTCTATCCTGAGGGGTTAACTTATTTGGTTTAATATTACATTTTCTTATTGTTTATTTATTTATTTTACATTTTTCATCAGTCTGAGTTAATGCTTCTTTCCTCACTGTTGATCTCTCCAAATGAGCGTCTCTGTTTAGCAGCAATCATAGCTGACACAGGCAACAGTCTCCTCTCTGGACACAGGTAGGGCTGCTGTTATAAATCACAGATCCCCGTACAGCCTACCTAACAGAGTCCCCCCTGAAAATATTCAATTATATTTTTGCTGAAAATACACTTAAATTCTTGCTAGTGAAAACAAACACAACAAAATTCTTGCTAAATATGAAATATAAAACCGTATTTAATTAATAAATAAAGCTGTGTGTGTGAATGCGTGTTTGGGGCTTATTCACATAGGTGCTGTGGCCTGTACAGTGTGAATCAGTGATTGGTTTAAGTGCCTGGAGCTTTGCACAGGCAGTCTATGTTATGCTATGGGGGTGCAGCAGCTATTTGAATACATCCACAGGTCCTAATTTGACAGGCATGTGGGTGCACAGCCCCGTGCACAGACAGTGTGCATTTGGGGGCCACTCATGCACACCTGTCAAATTAGGACCCGTGGCTTTGTTTGTACAGCCCCGCTCCTTCCCCTTAGAATCCACTTCAGCTCCAGCCGCATGAACAATCCACTCATTCACACAGCCAGAGTACCCGGGGGGTGGCAAAACCTCACAGTTGAATTGTGCTTTTACCGCCTACCAACTGCTACCCCTTTTAGCAACAGAGGCAATGGCTGGGGGTGTACACTTGCCATGGCCGTGATGCTATGCGTAGCAGCCATAGCAAAAATGATACCCCCATTGAATAAGACTCATTCAAGTGAATAGCACTGCAAGCTCCCCACAACCGTGTACAAAGCATGCCATTGCGGTGCGCTAGTGTGGAGTTAAAGCAGACAGTGAGAAGGCAACATGCCCCTACTCTCCATCCTGAAATGATCCCCTAGTGTGCCCTCAGCAGCTGACAGCGAGAGGGAAAGGAGAGACGGAAAGCCAGCAGTGCTGCGTGTGAAAGGGCACACAAGGGGCAAGAAAGCAGGTGACACAAAAGCATACAGGGGGTCACAGACAGCAGGGGGGTGGGGAAGCAGATACTAGAACTGATCCCCTTGCAGTGCAGCCTGAAGGATGTAGAAGAAGAGAGAGCAGGGAGTCACAAGAGCATTGGTGTCAGCAATAAGGCAGTACAGCCAGCCCTTCTGCTCGGCAGGTGCCTGGGCCCCCCTTTGAACTGATGAGGCCTGGGCCCGGTACAGGAGGGCTGGCTGTACCTTATCAGCAGCCCTGGACATGGGGACAAGATACTGCCTTATTGCTCTCTGAGATGCCCCCCCCCCACATACTTACCTGAGCCCAATCAATCCAGTGTTGTGCCCACTCTTTCCACTTTCTCCCTCATCACAGGACAGAGAGGCAGCAGTGGAAGCTCCCACTGCTGTCAATCAAATCCTGTGACAAGGGAGCTAGAGACAAGGCTGAGCCATGCTGTCTGTATCACAGGCAGTGCAGCTCGGGCTCGAGCCCACACGAGTGCCCCCATAAGAAGCAGCTTCCTATGGGGGCACTTAGCAAAACAGTTGGAGCCTGGAGCATCAGCAGGGTACCCCAGATGAGGAGGATCATGGCTGCTCTGTGCAAAACCATTGCACAGAGCAGATAAGTATAACATGTTTGTTATTTAAAAAAAGAATCCCTTTACAATCACTTTAAACAGAAGTAGATACAATATACATTTTTTGATGGAAACGCATGCAAATAGGGTAAAATACACAACACTTCATAAAACAGTGACTATGTGGGGTGTCCAGCTCAGGACTAAATGGCAAGGCGTGCTGTCCAGTAGGGCACCTTTATGACTTTAATAGGGTAAGCAAAAACCTCCCAGAATGCTGGGTGCATTATGGTGACTTTGTTTTTGGCAGTATGAAAAATATTTACACTGATATTTGCTGCAAAGAAATGATTGTACCTAAATATTAACACAAGGATGAACTGCGATTTTCAGGAATTTGGTACCAATAGGATTAATATGCATATTGTGTATGGTATAGATGGAATTTAGCATCTTAGGCTACTTTCACACTGAAAGCTTAGCCGCGGTAAAACCCCAATAGTTTTAGCTTAGTTTTACCAGCGATATGGCTCCGCCATGCAGGCGGGAGCGCGGCACTTTTAACCCCCCACAAGGGGTTAAAACGAGGTTAAAAGTGCCAGCACTCCACGCTACCAATGCGGTGTGCAGCCGCTTCGGAAGCGATTGCCATTCATTTCAATGGCAGGGGCGGTAGAGGAGCGGTATATACACCACTCCCCTCACCACTCCAAAGATGTTGCTTGCAGGACTTTTTGTAACGTCCCGCAAGCGCACCGCCCCATTGTGAAAACACTCAGGGCTTACACATTGGGGTGGATTGGGGGGGATTTTTGAGGTGCTTTACAGACGCTATTTTTAGCTAAATAGCGTCTGTAAATCGTTTCAGTGTGAAAGGAGTTGAAATCTTCTCCTTTAACCGTTAACAGCAGATATATAACTGGGAAATGTGTATTACATACTGTAAATCCTTTACACTGTTCTTCATAGAATGTGTGGTAAGCCATCTAAATGTGGCTGTTTGCCATTATTCCAAGTCATACACCCCCAGCAGGAAGATCTCCGTACATACAGAGGCTTCGTGTTTCGTCTACAACACAGAAAACACCTAGTATAACCCACGTTCTGCAGAGGAAAGGAAAGACAAGCAATTCAATCATATCAGCAAATTTTCTTCCAGGAATTTGACTTTTCTGGCGTTATCCATCTTGTGTAAACCGTTCATTTTTTTTGGAATGGCTGTTTGGCAACTAAGGAGCTGACGTGTTCTCTGGCACAGGCCTATTCACAGACAATTTAAGAATGTTGTTAATGGATGAAATGTGTTTTGTAACACAGCACTATCCGGCGTTGATGGCTCTGGAGTTATTCAGGTTTCAGAATAAGAACATATAACAACCATAAGATATAAGCTAGACAAAAGGCTTTTATGGCGAAAAAAGGAAAATAGTGAAACCATACAGCTGATTACATATTATGAGAAATACCTGTAGCTCAATTTTCTTTGCTTGTACTCATTTATAGATAGGACTTACAACGACCACCGTGATTTCATAGCAAAGTCCCTTTTCTCTTACGTTCACGGGCGACTTGCGGACTATGCTGGCTGGTGGAGGGTTCAGGGCTACAGGTACCTCTTTGTTTTCTGTTTGTCCTTCCGCCCCCCTCCTACACCCCCCTCCCCGCACCGCACCCCTTCGCTAAAAACCACCATGCCAGCGATCCGCCGCCCTTTTGCGGTGGATCACCGCCATTTTGCCGTAGCTGCGGCCATTTTGTGGGCTGTTGGCCTCTTGTGGATGCTCGGCTGCCATTTTGCCGTAGTCGCGGCCTGTGTGGAGCACGCTTTGGCCTCTTGTGACCGCTCGGTGGGCATTTTGGATGTGCCTGCTTGAAGAAAACGTGCGTGCTGGCGCCGTTTCTTCCTCTTTCCCTCTGGACAGCGGTGCAAGCACAGCGGCGGTGAGGGCACAAGACAGGGCGGTCAGCACTCCTACTGGGACGCAGCGCTTGAAGGGCAACTGATAACAGCAAGTATAGCTGGCTCTCCCTGGGGTGTCGGTGGGCACAGTCCTCCTCGGCATTCTCCCGGTTGCTCTGTGGGGCAGTGGTGGGGCTGCACTGTGGGGGCGTCATGGCCTATAGGCCTAGCAAGTTTTCCGGTGGCACAATGGCGGCTGATGGATCTGTGGAAGCACAGGCTCCGCTGGGTCCTCTGGTTCCCCTGGATCAATTAACTTTCATATTGGGGGAGTTTTTCTCCTGGGGGGTGCTGAGCCATGCTAAGGGGGTGTCTAAAAAGTGTCCACCCCCCCTCCGTCTTCAGGGGAGGATTCTGAACCGGAAGGGGCCTCAGTGGTCACAGGGACCCCCGTGGAGCTCTCAGATGGTGAACTAGAGCCCTCGGATGGTGAGGAAGACCAGGGGGCCTCAGTGGCACATGAAAGGGCGCTGGTGGCCTCCCTAATCACCAATATCCATGCGTCTTTGCGGCTGGACCAGGCTGGGGAGTCACAGGAGACTGCCTGCGTTTGTGGGTCCTTTAAGCCGTCACGGACCCCTAGGGCATATCCTTATGCTCAATTTTTTGACCAGCTGGTCTATAAGGAATGGCAGCGTCCACAGAATTCCTTTTCATTGCCCAAACGCTTCTCTGTGCGCTATCCCTTTGAGGACAGTTTTTTGCAGAAGTGGGTATCCCCCGCAGTGGACCCTCCGGTGGCTCGCCTGAATAAGGCGACGACCATCCCCTTGGAAGAGTCTTCCTCTTTTAAGGGTCCGGCCAATAGGCGGACGGAGGCGGTATCCAAGGCACTGTTCTTGGTGGCGGGGGCGGCCATGAGACCAGCTTTGGCATCAGCCATGGTGGCGCAGTCACTTACGTAGTGTGCGACTGAATTGCACAATGAGTTGGGCTGCGGATGTTCGCCTGAGGCGTCTCAGCGGACTGACCATCTGGAACAGGGTCTCCGGTACCTGTGTGACGCAGCCTTGGACCTGCTCCCCATGCTGTCTAAGATGTCTGTTTTTGCAGTCATTATCAGACAGGTGCTGTGGTTACGCTGTTGGTCGGGTGACCACGCGTCCAAAAAGGGCCTCACGGACCTTCCCTTTCAGGGTGGTCCGCTCTTTGGGGCACAATTTGATGAAATCATTAAGGATTTCACTGGGGTAAGAGTGCCTTTCTTCCGGAGCCCAGGCGGTGGGAATTCCGCCGTAAGCAGGTTCCTGCATCTTCGGGCCAGAAGCGTTTTTTTCATGCGCCCGGTGCAGCAGGCAAGGGCTCAAGGCCCAGCAAGTCTGCTTCGGGGGCCGGTAAGCGGCCCTGGCAGCGCAAGAACGAAAAGACGGAAGAAAAGTCCTCTTCCGTATGATGGGTTGCCCCACCCGACTCTCGGGTGGGGGGCCGACTTCTGGGGTTTGCAGATAGGTGGACTGCCCGCATTTTCGACCGGTGGGTGCAGGAAGGGGTGTCCTCCGGGTACAGGATAGAGTTCAGCACTCTACCCCCAGACAGGTTCTTCCCATCGAACTTGAGACTCCCACAGGGGCGTCAAGAAGCTCTCCTAGGGGCTGTTCAGACGCTCTCAGAACAAGGGGTGATTGTGCTGGTCCCTCCGCTGGAAAGGTTCCGCGGCTTCTATTCAAACCTCTTTGTGGTGCCCAAAAAGGGTGGGGTCAGGCCAGTTCTGGATCTAAAAGCGCTAAACCACTTTGTGAAGGCGCGGAAATTCAGGATGGAATCTGTCCGTTCGGTCGTGGCCGCCCTGCACCAAGGGGACTTCATGGCGTCTCTGGATATCAGGGACACGTATCTCCACTTTACAATTTGTCTCCGGCACCAGCGCTTCCTGCTCTTTGCGGTGGGGGATCTACATTACCAATTTGTGGCACTTCCCTTCGGTCTGGCCACGGCTCCTCGGGTGTTCACCAAGCTGGTGGCTCCGGTGCTGGTGCTCTTGAGGCAGAGAGGCATTGTGGTGGTAGACGACTTACTCCTGTGAGCGGAGTCTGCTTCGGCCCTGGAGGAGAATGTGGCTATCACCATGGCCTCGTTGAGGGACTTCGGCTGGCTGATCAACCTGCAGAAGTCGACATTGACCCCGTCCTGTCGACTGGAATATCTGGGTCTAATTCTGGACATGGAGCAGGCGAAGTTGCTGACGCTGCAAGCAGCGGTGCGAACTCTGCTGTCACGCCAGTGGTCCTCCTTACGGTCCTGCATGTGGGTGTTGGGGCTCATGGTCTCGGCCTTCGAGGCGATACCTTACGCCCAGAGTCACACTCGGAGTCACACTCGGCTCGGTGATCCTGTTATGGTGGGACAAGTCTCCACTGTCCGTGGACCAGCTGATCAAATTGGATCATCAGACCATTGTTGGCCTGGTGGCTACGGGCCCCGGCTCTAACGTTGGGGAAGTCGTTTCTCCCCTTGAACTGGTCGATAGTCACGACGGACGCCAGCCTATCGGGCTGGGGGGGGGTCCTGGGGCAGCTGTCTGCTCAGGGCCGTTGGTCGGTGCAGGAACCCCGCCTTCCGATAAATGTGCTGGAGCTGAGGGCAATCAGGCTCTGCCTCTCCCACTGGACGGCAAGGCTGCGCAGCCTCCCGGTTCGGGTTCAGTCGGACAACACCACGGCGGTGGCCTGTGTGAACCATCAGGGCGGAACAAGGAGCTCGGCAGCGGCTGCGGAAGCGGCTCACATTCTGAGATGGGCAGAACTTCACATGCCGGCAATCTCCGCCATTTACATTCCGGGCGTAGAAAATTGGCAGGCGGACTTTCTCAGTCGCCAGACACTGGATCAGGGGGAATGGTCCCTACATCCAGAGGTGTTCCGCCAGATTTGCCACAGGTGGGGCACACCAGACGTGGACCTAATGGCGTCCAAGTTCAATTACAAGACGTTCGTGTGACAAACAAGTGATCCGTTGGCGGCCGCTGGTAGCACCTTGGGGTCGGTACCGGCTCCTGTACGCCTTCCCTCCTCTCAAGCTTCTACCATGGCTACTGCACAGGGTAGAAGCGGAGGGGATTCCGACAATCCTGGTGGCTCCGGATTGGCCTCGGCATCCTTGGTACGCTGATGTGGTGCGGATGGTGACAGATGTTCCCTGGCGCCTTCCGCTGCGCGAAGATCTGCTGTCACAGGGACCCATCCTGCACCCTGCTTTACCCTCGCTGGCTTTGACGGCTTGGCTATTGAGTTCCAGGTGTTGAGGGATAGGGGGGTCTCTGACTCCATGATCCCTACCATGCTTAAGGCGCGCAAGTGTACGTTGCGCAAGATATATCATCGCACCTGAAAGGCCTATATTGCCTGGTGTGAGGCGGGTGGTTGGAACCCCCGCTCTTACCTTGTGTCTTAGGTGCTGGCCTTCTTGCAGCAAGGCCTGGATAACAAATTGTCATTGAGTACACTCAAGGGTCAGATTTCGGCTCTGGCGATTCTTTTTCAACGTCCTTTAGTGACGCATTCGTTGATACGTACATTTGTACAGGGTGTACGCCATGTGGCTCCTCATGTGGCGCCTTTGGCGCCGTGGGATTTAAATTTGGTACTTTCTGTACTGCAGAAACCCCCATACGAGAAGATCAGGGATATTCCCTTGCATTTGTTGTCGCAAAAGGTGGCTTTTTTGGTGGCCATTACATCCACTAGGCGGGTGTCTGAGTTGGCGGCTTTGTCATGTAGGTCTCCCTACTTCGTCCTTCATAAGGATAGGGCGGTCCTGCACCCTTCCCCTTCGTTCCTACGAAGGTGGTTTCCTCTTTTCACATTAATGAGGATATTGTTCTCCCTTCATTATGTCCGCACCCGTCACATCCCAAGGAGATCCCACACTTTTGTTAAGTTTTACAAAGTTGATGTGTCAGCATCCGCGGATGCTGCTTTTGGCCGCAAAGTTTTACGGGCGGCGGTGTAGGCGCGGCTGGCATTTCCTGAGAGGATTCTGTTGGGTACAGTTGTTATTGTTTATCCACCCCTCTTGTATTACACTGCTTTGGGACATCCCCACTTGTCAAGGAAGGGCTGCGTCTGTCAGTGAACGTAAGAGAAAATGGAGACTATGAGTCTTGGCAGTTGTAGGTATATCCTAAGTATACAAGTGCTTGGTTATGTCCCCATCCCTAATTGGACAGAACAAGCATAAGAAAAACCCCCCATGGGACTTTAACGGGAGAACCAACTCAGCAAGAAGTAGTCATAGTAAAATTTAACATTTATTTGTAAAGTTTAAAATATACATTCCATTGTGGCAATGGACAGTACCCAACATAGACAATATACATACAAAATTGACAGAAAAAATAATAACTAACTAATAATATTGTACATGACAATGGACAGACAAAGGTTGTAAAAAAGACCACTCATCTGCCGCACAAAGTAGGCAGAGAAGGACCCAACGCGTTTCGATGTTTGTAATGCGATATCTTCCTCAGGGGTATGTGGTCATAGTAATTTAAAAACAATGCTCTAAATGACATAAAGGAAAAACAACATGTCAAAGAATGAAAAAAACCCATACAGAAAAATTATTGAATAAATTGGGTATGCATATCTCATAAAGTAACATACTGACCATAAAGTGTAGGACACTCGCAAAGACTGTTTACAGAGAGGTTACAAATAACCATTTTGCCCAACCCGAACACGGGAATTAATAACGAGTCTATAAATCAAACAATTGGAAGGATATCAGAAAAGAAGAGAAAAAAATATATAAAAATCTGTATTGCCTTGTACTTACCAGAAATGAAGGAGATAGAAATTATACTCAGCCATGAACATCAGTGGCTGCTAGAATGTCTGAAAACGGGAAAAGACAAAAGGCCATTGTAAAGGAACCGACTACTGCAATATGTAGTGATATAAAGGTAGACCTTTAAACAGGTATACAAAGCATGCTCAAAAATAAGTAATTGCAATGCCTACCCGAATCATCATATAGGGCAGCAAGAGCATGCACCGCTGATGGATGTGCGTCAAGGTAAAGACCCTCAAATTTGCAAACACGCAGGGGAGTGGCGAATAATGGCCGCCAAGTATTCTGCTGTATGAAAGAGGGGAAAGGATAGGTCAGGAAAAACCATCCCCTCGCCAAAAACAGAAACATTGCATAGTCATAAGTATGTATAACAGCTCAATAATGCCTACCTATTGGCTAAGTGGCAAACGCACACACATGCAGTAACTGTAGAGGCACCAAAAAGGGAGATCAAGCCAGCAATGAAACACCCCAGGTCAAACTGTCCAGACCAGCCAAAGCAACAAGTCTGGAAAGACATAATAAAAATATATAAGAAAGGGTTAACGATATATAAAAAAGCCTAATGAAAATAAATGATAAAGGCTACAGTAACTAAGTAGTGAGGACCATCACAGCGCATAAAGTCCACAGGGGTACCTTATTTAGAACAGCAACACAGCCTCCGTCCATCATCAGCCCAGCTGAGCCCTAGAGTGAGAGCCGGGAGAGGCCCCCTAATAAATGCCATCCACGGAGATTGGATAACCAATCAAATGTGAAACGATGGTCTTGTCTACTACACGGCCCAATTGGAGCACAGGGGCCGGTTTACATAGCAGGCGGAAAATATAAGCTAATGCCAGCTGAGAAGAAGCACTATCTCGCTGGCACGCCGCCATAGCAACGTGCACGCCGGACCCGATTCCAAAAGCCAACAGAGATGAGGAGGGAGAAGTGACGTCAGATGCTAAGGCGGCGCGATCCAGCACATCCAGAGGGGGCCAAACGCGCCGCCCACACAGGACGCCCACAGAGCAATCCCGGGTGGCACCACACACACCCACAGAGGGCGCCACAGAACAGCCCCGCCGAACACACGTCACACAACAACAACGTCCCCGAGAGAAACTGCTCAGGGCACAGGGTTGAGAAAAGAAGCAGGCGCATCCCCCATAGGGAGTCCGAACACAAAACACGGCTCCTCCACAGACAAAGATGGAATCAATAGCAATAAAGGTCTGTTAATCAAAATAACTGAATTGAATAAAAATAAAATAGAATGAAAATAAAAATAATAAAAATAAAATAAAAATGAAATAAAATAAAATAAATACATTGAAAAAAAATTGAAAAAAAAAAGGGGGGGAGGGAGAGAGAAAAAGGCATGTACACTCAATGATCATATAAGCATCTTGTTAATCTTAGAGCAAGAGCATGTATCGAAGACACAAACATGGCTGCAAAGAAGATTACAGATATGAGAATATGGATATCATATAATGGGAGCACCCACCCCTCTGTGTTGAGTTTGCACGGCTTGTTACGAACTGATATGCTATACAGAGCAGGGGGGTTATATGCTGAAGTGAGGACGGCCCCCTGGGAGGGGTCAGCTTGCTTTTTTTCTGTTTGCCTAGTCTACTCTTAGTAGGATGTGCATAAACCCCACTTGTCAATGAAAGGCTGCATCTGTCAGTGAACTCAGAGAAAAGGATTTTACGGTAAGTTCTTAATAAAATACCATTCTCTTCTAGCTATTTTGTGTTTTAACTTTGGGATTTCCAAAGTGAGACAGCACCTACAGTGTGTAAGAGGAAGTTAATGGTTTATTTTTGTGATTGACCTGCTCACTGGCTGAGAAGCAGGGGCATAACGATAGGGGTTGCAGGGGTTGCAATTGCAACCGGGCCCTATGCTCCAGGGGACCCATGTGCCTCCCTTGTACACCTGGATAGGAGGGATGTAGAGGCGGCATTTAGAGGAACCAATCTCCTCCATTTTCCTCCTAATTCAGGAGATTGGTTCCTCTATATGCTGCCCCCGCCACCCCTCCTATCCAGTTTACTTGTCTTCTGCTGTTCCCAGGGTCCCGGTGTGCTTCCCTGCCCCCCTCCCCCCCACAGAGCTGCTGTATTTCCCCCTCCTCTCTCCTGCGAGCTGCTGTAGAAGATGTGTCATGATGGAGAGATGGGAACAGGTCGGTAAATTTGTCATTTACCGGCTCCTTCCTTTTCTGAATGAACAGAGTCGGTGATTGGTACCAATTGCTTCATTCATAACTGAAGCATAGTAAACTGTTTTTTTACTATACTTCCATTTCTGAATGAATGGGAGGCTCTGTACTCAACTATTCCTGTCCATTCATTCTGTGCAGCTAAGGTTACACAGATGGAGATTGAGGGCTTAGGTTTGTTTAGACCCCTGATATCTCATCAAAGCCCCCCAACAGAGCTCCTAAACAAATATAAAAATAATAAAAAATAAAATTGTAAAAGAAATAAAATGATATGGTAAAAAATAATAAAGTTAAAATAAAAATTAAAAACTACTGACACCAGTGAGGGAACTATCAGGATTGCAAAGGTTGCAATTGCGACCGGGCCCTGGCATTTCACCACCATGGGGAGGCCCGAAGATGGCAGAAAGGGGGCCCACTGCAGAACTTGTGCAAGGGTGCGATAAGTGTGATAAAGGGACCCGCAACGGGAGTAAAGGGCCCCAGGATCAGTGGAAAGAGGGAAGAGCTCTGGCCAGGGGTCAGGGGGGCCCTTCATAATTTCTTGCACCGGAGCCCTGAAGGTTCTAGTGACACTCCTGCCGAGAAGTAAAGCATTGGTCTATTTATCGTGTGGGAGGAGTGAGTTGGAGGTCCAAGTTCATGTTCTAGGAAAGGTGAAGATGTAGGATGTGCAATGGACCACGCGTACCTTCACAGACAGGTGCAAGGAAGGGCCCATGGTCCTGGAAAGAAATAGCAGCCATGACATGAGAGTAATTGAGGCACCGCCCCCCTCCCCCTTTCTATTTACATCTGTTGCTTTGGACAATCATCGTTCTTGGGAATTTAATACTACCAGTTTAGGTGTACCATATGCATGGATTGTATTATGGAGTTTAATGTTTAGTGTAAGTGAACAGCATGTAAAAGGAGTGGAATCGCTTAAAGGCTGCAGGCAGTAGGCCTAGAGCTGGTCCAGTGGGAAGCAGAACTGGTAGAGTTGGAGGTTATTTACAGGGGTCAATCAGTGGAGTTGACCGGTAAGGTTCCTCACGTACACTGGCAACAGTGTTGCACTGACCCCAGGGGTGTACATGACTGTTTTACAAGCTAATGAGCGAGGGACTTCCTGTAGGCCAGACAACTGGCTTAACATTCCTGACTCTTAGAGGCTAACCAAACAAGTAGTATTTAAAAGTGGACCTAGTCAACCTCATCCTTGGTAGCCACCATATGAATGGAGATGCATGGTATCATTGGTGTTCTTTAATTTAATAGATCACCATATCATGTCAGAATTTGTTTTGAGCAATGTAATTGCCTCACCCTCTCTATTTGTCCTTTTTATTGATAATGATAATGAAAGTAAAAGAAATCCCAAGTTTTGGGTTGTCACCAGAAAAGGAACGAAGGGAAATTCTTCCAATGGGAAAACTAGTTCTGGTGACAACCAAGGATTGCCTCACCTACAAGGGATTTCCTGTCACTTGGAAATCTCCCCAATTAAGCAAATAGAGCAAAAATGTATGGGGGTATGGAAATGGGGCTGTCTCTGTGGTGTGAACTCTAATGATGTTATAATATACAGATGTACACGCATGTAGATCTCTACAACCCTAATTCTGTATACACCATAAAACAGAAGAATTAAAAAGGAATATGTTATGAAATGATAGTCCGTAAAAATCCGTAAAAGTCCGTAAATGTCCGTAGAAATTAAAACGTATAAATCATGTTAAAATGACTAGTTGGTTGTTCATGAGGAACAGGTGGATATAAAAACAAAGTGACTTGTGCCTGAAATTAAATATTGAAAATGAAAAATTAAAAAATATATAGTGGGGGGTAAAAAATCGCCTGTAAATGTCCGTAATTGTCCGTAAACGTCCGTAAGTATATAACCAAAGTGCTAATGTGCCAGAATGTGCAAACTCATAAATGTAAAGCTCAAATCCAATAAACACAAAATATGTAGTAAAGGTGATGAATTGGTTCAACTGATTCGTCCGTAGACGTCCGTAGGTGTCCAGAAACTCTGTGCAGATATGGGAAGTGCTATATTGTGTCAGAATGTGCTGGTTCCCAGGGCAGTGCGTTTGTAAACACTGGTGTATTTCCAATCAATGTTAGTTCTGTTGTGCAATATGTGACGTTGATCGTTCACCAAAATGACAAACAAAAAACCAATGACATTGCTGTAAATGTTCCAATCTATATAAAGGTGACTTCCGTGCTCTTTCAAGGGATATGGTGACTTCCACGCGTGCTCCCCCGTATGTGCCCACACTTACCAGAAATTTCCTACCCCTGCAGGGGTACCCACTTTGGTAAATGGGGTCTTGGGATCCTCCTTCTTGGGTCCTAGTCGATCTCCTCTGCTGTTCCGTCCTCAATCGCCATGCCTGGTCCTAGGAGGGGGTTCCTCCTTCAATCTCCAGCTCAGGTAGGGGATAAAATGAAAAAACGGGGATCCTCGATGGTGAAGTACGTTTTTGAATAAGGTTTATTGGGGTATGTAACCCAAAATTAAAACTCAGTATCAAACGAAATAAAATAAAAAATAAATAAAAGTGGTGTAACACAAAGATGCAGTCACTGGTTTAGAGGGCAATAGACTCAGCAGGAACCACCTGCTTGAGGAGGGTAGGAGCCCCTTCCTTCCTCGTTGCTATGCGTTCCACAGTGTTGAACTCCTAAACCGGAAGTGACACAGGAACGTACGGGCCACGCCTTACGCGTTTCGTCAGAGTGACGTCTTCTGAGGCAGACGTTTACGGACAATTACGGACATTTACGGGCGATTTTTTTACCCCCCACTATATATTTTTTAATTTTTAATTTTCAATATTTAATTTCAGGCTCAAGTCACTTTGTTTTTATATCCACCTGTTCCTCATGAACAACCAACTAGTCGTTTTAACATGATTTATACGTTTTAATTTCTACGGACATTTACGGACTTTTAGGGATTTTTACAGACTATCATTTCATAACATATTCCTTTTTAATTCTTCTGTTTTATGGTGTATACAGAATTAGGGTTGTAGAGATCTACATGCGTGTACATCTGTTTATTATAACATCATTAGAGTTCACACCACAGAGACAGCGCCATTTCCATACCCCCATACATATTTAACGTTCCCTCTTAGGAGGAAACTTACTGGAAGGCAGCAGTCCTATTGTGCATATCCTTAGAATTTTTTTCTCTGGTCCTGAGCGCAGGAACATTTCTCTTATTTAAATAGCAAAAACCCTGACTTCCTTACTGACATCCTTACTCTATCCAACATGAAAAAAAAAAGCTTTGCCTTTAGTTTTACTTCAAGTTCTAATTTAAAGAGTAAATCCCTTTAATTGAAAAGTTGTATACCATTTGCTGTACAAAATTGTAACTGATTTTCAATAGCCAGCTATATTTTATTTAAATGGGCAAAAAAAATCAATTTTCAATTTTTTATCTAAATGACACACACACAGAACACCTTCAGAAATGTAATATTTTGTGACACAAACCTGTGCTTGTGATTGACCAGGAGCTGTACTTTTATTAGTAGACTGGGAATGGGACTCTAGTATTCAGAAAAGTAATAATGCAGTGCATGTAGCACACCATAGCCAACAGTTGGTGGGGCTTAAAGGGGCATGGTAAAGTGACACAGTCAGTGCCAGGAGTACATAATAAAAAGGCATTGCACAGAGTGCTGCGTTCAACGCCAGGTTTAGGGGTCCATAACTTGCAGAGTTCAGGGGTCAGAAGTACATAATGCACAGTGTGCTACAGTCAGTGTCAGGTTTAGCAGTACAAATCCTCCCTCCCAGCACAAATCATCTTTCCTCCCAGATCCCCTTTCCCCACACAAATCCACCTTGCATTCAATCACGACTCCTCCTCCTGAGAAACAGCTATGCTGTGTGAATGGAAACTCACATATAGTGTGCTTTTTTTCTCAAACTGACTGAAAAAGTAGAAATACTCTTTAAAGCCTCCAGAGCCAATGGCTAATGTTGTTTTGGACAATTTGCAAGCTCAATTTAGAGGGCCATACACATGGGCCGAAGATCGGGAAGCATCGGCCGGTTCAATAGAAAGAGGTCGACATTCAGCCTGTGTGTGTGACAGCCGGTCCGACAGAAGCTGGACAAAAAAAGCATGGCTGAAAAAGGTCTGCTGATCGGCACCCAATCAGCGCTCTCAGCCTATGGTTGAGAGAGCTGACCAGTGTGTTCTGGTGGGGGGGGGGGCAATCCACCTGTCAGAACACAATAGCTCAGTGGGGGAGATCGCAAAGGTCAGATTGTTAGTACAGCAGCTCCTCCTGAGCTCTTCAGTTTTTTTCATTCAGCCCGCTGGGTTTGTGTACTAGGCTTTAATTATCATCAAGTCCAGCCTCAATAGTGGGTGGATCACAGTTTGCTACTGATGGAACCTATTTTTGGCACCTTTAAAAAGAAAGGCTGCAGACTGCAATGCATTTTCCATGTACATTTATGATGATAAATAAAGCCAGAGGATACGATGAGCAGGATCTGGATCTTTGTATAATTGCATGATTGGGTGACTGTTTAATATGTGGACTCCAAAAACAGATATTAGTTGACAGACTTCCAATCTGGAAATGGTCTAATGTTTGTGGTATACGTGCATATATTTCAAACAAGTGGTAAAACACATTCAGACATGCTGGAAGACCTTGTTCGACTACTACTGTATAGCCCATATAAGAAGACTGCACTGTCTGAAAAACGTGGTCCGATCATACTTGCTCATCTGATCAACATGTGCCCAGAGTATAGACAATAAGTAAATTCCATTGTTTTAACATGCAATAAAAGAGCTTTAAAATAAATAAAATATTATCACTTTAGCTTCTCCAACTGTAAAGTAATTCATTCTTAAATATGAAAACAAAGCCAGTGAAGTCTATTTTCAGTTGTTTTCTAATAGATTAGAGACACGTGGTGTTCATATATTAGAGTGCTGTCAGGCTTCAAAGATTCCACAGTAATAGAAAGTAACAGAACATTTTTGAAGATTCGTTTTGCCACCACACCTATACATGCAGAGGTGAATGAGGGCTTGTCTTACAGTACTTTTGTTGCTTGTTAAAAATATGTAATTGCTTTAGTGTGCATAGCCTGGGTGCAGGTTCACTTAAAGTGTTTACACATACAGAGCGTGTTTTTCAATTTCAATTTGCTTTAGGTAAGGAGAGAGTAGATATACATACAGTGCTTCCGAAACCTGGAGTTCTTCTTTAAGTACACAAGCAAACCCAAATGTCTTTCTTTAGCAAATTCAAGGGAATGTGCAAAGTGCACTGACCTAAACCAACAATTCAGAAATCATCTTTTATAATGTTCAGACTACTGGAAACTTTTGTAAGCTGAAATGTTATTAGATGTTTCAAGCACCTCCACAACATTAGTATATGCATTTTTCTTAAAAAAGCAGACCTCATGTCTGCCAAGTTTTAAATCCCACTCTTAGGAATGGGTTAACCCAGACATCTGGCGATTAGACTAACACATCTAAATTATGTACAAAAACCACATTCTGATTTCTTGGCTAAATCTTTATGGTAACCTGAACCGTCTTACCAGAAATTCCATTAACCTGTTTACAAAGTGTCAGTCACTTGAGCCACAGATTTGAGGTGAAGGCTTAAATGCCATTTTTGTTGCTTCCTTTATGTTCTGTGGATGTCTTTTGGTATTTGGCCATTCCATTTGTGGTTTTACATCATAGAAAACAGATGCTAATGTGAAATTCTTTATGTTTTTTTTTTGTTTTGCTTTCTTAGGGTAATGTTGCTGTAATATAAGCAATAATGAAGCAGACGATAGGCAGACGTCATTCATGTCTCCCTGGCTACCTTTTCATCTTCTGGATCCTGGTCCTTCCTGGCAGAGTGAGGGCATGCCCCAGACAGTGTGCTTGTTATGTTAAGACAGAAGTCCACTGCACTTTTAGGTACCTCAATGTCATCCCTAAACAAGTTCAAGTTGATGTGGAACGCATAAATTTAGGGTAAGTTTAGGATGGAAACGTCTTTAAAATATGATCTTCAGTAACATTTAAAGACTTTATCTCATATACTGTGTACATGTGTCTAATAAACAAATATGATTGCTTTCTATGAAGCACAGCAGGACCTTCTAAAACCAGATATATTTCATTTCCACTCCAAGTTCCACAAATAAGGGTGATTTCTCCTCATTTTTGAATGGTGGGCTGAACCATGCAAATGATTCTTTATTCCTCTTAGCCCCATGTACACCTGGAACTGCTGATTTTAAAACAGATACAGCATAATATTATAGAGCCATTGCATTTTATACAATTATTTCATACTTGTTGGCTATCATTAGTACAGTGTATGGAAGCAACAACTTATATGGAGTAGAAAATGTGATGTGACAAGAAAGTATAATCAGAAAGGTTTGGGTAAAGTGGGCCAAATAGAACTAACAAGCCTCACACTGAAGCAGCAGTTCTGGATATACAGATGGACAAGAAATTAGTAATAAACCTCTTGTTCGCGGTATTAATGACTGAGGGATATATAGATACCTTTTATTTTTAGGAAGACTTTACTGAGGTTCACTGGCAAGCTTTATTCCTTTTGACCCACCTCGTCATATAACCTGTCTAGTTTGCTTTCTGTCTAGCTGGCCATATATTATACAATCTTCTTGTTCAATTTCTTTTAGATTTAGCTTCAACTATGTAGCACAAGGGCCTGCCTGATTACATACAAATTGAAAGTGTTTAGGTTTGACCGCATATTATATGGTTTTGGTAAATCTAATGGAAATTTGTACAAGAAAATTGTATAACGTATGGCCAGCCTTAAGCCTCATACACATGGGACGACGATCGTATACAACAGGTCGTAAGAACGACCGTTGTATGCGAAATCGATCGTTCGTATGCGCGATTAGAACATCCGACATACGACAGTCATACAAATGGAGTTGTATGAGCAGACTAGAAACTTGGTCGTACCAACAAGTGGTCATACGACCGTTGTATCGTGTGTACAGAGTAGTTGGTACAACAATTTGGATTGTGCAAAACACGCATACTCCGAAGTCAGGAACGGCCGGATGCTAACTACATGCACATGAACGTTCTTTCCGTGGTCGTACGATCGTGTAGTGCAGTCAGTATGCAAGTTACGTTATCCAACATACGATTTGAGACGATCGTACGTATGATCGTCGTCCCATGTGTACGAGGCATTAGAGTGTAAGTATTATGCCACTTGATTTTGATTGAGAACTTTTAATGGAGGGAGGTACAATTCTGATTCATCTGTTCCAGTCTAAGGTGGAAAATTCAAGTTTTCAGCCAAGGCTCAGAGTTTATTGGTCAGTATATATTCATGTCTTTAGATAAGTGCTAGGATTAGATAGATAGATTTAGTGTTGGCTCACTGAGGTTGATTTACTAAAACTGGAGAGTGCATGATCTCTGCATAGAAACCAATCAGCTTCCAGGCTTTTGGTCAAAGCTTAATCAAACAAGCTGAAGTTGGAAGCTGATTGGCTACCATGCACAGCTGCACCAGATTTTTCACTCAGTAAATCAACCCCACTGTGTTTTGTGGAGCTGTGTTTTTGGTGTGGCTGCAATTACTGTGTTAGGTAAATGTAGTTGCTAACTGTATTTCAGTGCAACTGTCTTTGACTAGTTAGGTCTGCTCAGTGTTCTCAGCTGCTGCAAGTCTGTTTACTCGCTTTGCTGTCCAGAAAATCTGTGATAACTTTTTGGATCATAGGTATGGAGCTATGCAGATGGCAGCATGAATATTTATACAGCCCTGGCCAATTCCAGGGAGCAGGGCCCTGAAGGCATGCTGGGAGACTGTATATATTCTATGAGTACACTGGGCTCTAGGTCTTTTCCTGGAGAGGTTTAGTCTAGCCTGGAGGGCTTGCTGCCCTCCAGGGCAATGCTGCCATCTGCTTACTGTTTGTGAAGCCTCAGGTGGGCGACATGAGGGCTTGGAGCCTGAAGCTAAGGAGAGCCGACCGAGGGGCTGTCTGCTGAAGATCTGGTCTCATATCACTGGAGAAAGGTGTTGCTTGGAAGTTGGAAGGACACAACCAGCTGTCCCTGGACATTTGAGTACAGATGACTGTGAGCGATCTTAGAGACATTTGGGCTGCTGTCACCCTTCTTGCGCTAGAGTCAGCTGGGTGTTTGCTAAAGAGGATATTGACTGGTGTCCTGGAGAGCTTAGTCTATTTAGTTCTCTGTGAAGGGACTCTGCTCTTGCTACCCTAAAAGAAGAAGTTTGTGTGCTGTTAACTGCTTCTATTCCAAAGCCAAGTCCACAGTGTGTTATACAGTTGTGCTCATAAGTTTACATACCCTGACAGAATGTATGGTTTCTTGGCCATTTTTCAGAGAATATGTATGATAACACAAAAACTTTTCTTTCACTTATGGTTAGTGTTTGGCTGTGCCATTTATTATCAATCAACTGTGTTTACTCTTTTTAAATCATAACAGATGACCCTGATCAAAAGTTTACATACCCCAGTTCTTAATACCGTGTATTGCCCCCTTTAACATCAATGACAGCTGGAAGTCTTTTGTGGTATTTGTGGATGAGGCTCTTTAGCTTCTCAGATGGTAAAGCTGCCCATTCCTCTTGGCAAAAAGCCTCCAGTTCCTGGAAATTCTTGGGCTGTCTTGCATGAACTGCACATTTGAGATCACCCCAGAGTGACTCAATGATATTGAGGTCAGGAGACTGAGATGGCCACTCCAGAACCTTCACTTTATACTGCTGTAGCCAATAACAGGTCGACCTGGCCTTGTGTTTTGGATCATTGCCATGTTGGAATGTCCAAGTACGTCCCATGTGCAGCTTCCTGGCCGATGAATGCAAATGTTCCTCCAGTATTTTTTGATAACATACTGCATTCATCTTGCCATCAATTTTGACCAAATTTCCTGTGCCTTTGTAGCTCACACATCCCCAAAACTTCAGCGATCCACCTCAGTGTTTCACAGTAGGAATGGTGTACCTTTCATCATAGGCCTTGTTGACTCTTCAAATGTAGCATTTATAGTTGTGGCCAAAAAGCTCAATTTTGGTCTCATCACTCCAAATGACTTTGTGCCAGAAGATTTGAGACTTGTCTCTGTGCTGTTTGGCATATTGTAAGCGGGATGCTTTGTGGCATTTGCGTAGTAATGGCTTTCTTCTGGCAACTCAACCATGCAGCCTGCATCTTTCTTCAAGTGCCTCCTTATGGTGCATCTTGAAACAGCCACACCCCATTTTTTCAGAGAGTCCTGTATTTCACCTGAAGTTATGTGTGAGTTTTTCTTTGCATCCCAAACAATTTTCCTAGCAGTTGTGGCTGAAATTTTAATTGGTGTACCTGACCGTGGTTTGGTTTCAACAGAACACCTCATTTTCCACTTCTTGATTAGAGTTTGAACACTGCTAAATGGCATTCTCAATTCCTTGGATATCTTTTTATATCCCTTTCCTGTTTTATACAGTTCAACTACCTTTTCCTGCAGATCCTTTGACAATTCTTTTGCTTTCCCCATGACTCCAGAAACGTCAGTGCAGCACTGAATGAAAGATGCAAGGGTCTGTCAGGAGTCCAAAACTCATTGACCTTTTATACACACACACTAATTACAAGCAAAGACATTACAGGTGAGGGTGGTTACTTTTAATAGTCATTCAAACCCCTTTGTGTCAACTTGTGTGCATGTTATCATGCCAAAATCACCAGGGTATGTAAACTTTTGATAAGGGTCATTTGGGTAGTTTCTGTTGTCATTATGATTGAAAAAGAGTAAACACAGTTGATTGATAATAAATGGCTTCAGCCAAACACTAACCATGAGTGAAAGAAATGTTTTTTGTGTTATCATTCATATTCTCTGAAAAATGGCCAAGAAATCATAAATTCTGCCAGGGTATGAGCACAACTGTCTATTACAGCAAGTACAGAAAATATTTGGTATGAGCACAACTGTATGCAAGGAATTCTGCTTCAGCTTTTCAGAAAGGAGTTCACTGTCCTCAACTTATACTTCTGCTTTTGCAGTATCCCATTCAATTCCCTCAATCCTATCCAAGTTCTCCAAAATAAAAACAACACCCATAGACTGGTTATTAAGGAAAAGAGTGACTGTGTTTGTGTGCCTGGCTGCTGGGCAACCCACTAGGGAGGAACATGGAAACATTTCCAGTGGCTCCTACAAGACAAGCACAATATGTATATTGAACAAAAGTGCTGGATCTCAGGTGCAAGTGGTAGAAATACATTTTCCTTGCATGCGCATACTTTCTGATAGGGTGAAGAGTTTTGAAATTAAGGAGCACCCTGGAGCAGAAGCACTTCTCCACTGCTTGTAGTTTGAGAAGTACCAGTTGATGTGACTTGGACATTTTGTATAGATCTTCCTGGGGGTGTTCCTATGAGCTTTACCAAGCACATTCAAAGGAGAAGAACACCTGCATGCTGAAAACAGGTGCCAGGAACTTCTAGGTGAGCTGGCCTAAGAGTACCTTGGACCTCTTCATTCATATAAATGGCATGAAACTGATAAAGATGATCATTTTACACAGTGATTTTTTACAGTCAAAGAAGAGGTCATATTACATGCAGCATGCACCTTTAGACAACCCTGGGGTTGCTTCAAAAGCACCGAAAAGGTGAGAGGTATTGAAAGCAGGCACCTACAGTTTCTTATATACATTCTCATATACCTTTAAGAACACCTGGATCATAAGAGCATAGGGCACGGCACTCTGTTATGCAAATCTCTACCAGATCCTGTGGTTGAGAGTTGAGACCCAGCCCCCAAGCAACTGTCTTACTTGCCAGTTAAGAGACTAGAACGTCTGGAGAGGCAAGAGTGTTGTGGATTGCCCTATACCATTGATCCCTGACTAGAAATAAACCTATCTATATAATTTAGTCCCTTCTCAAAAGAGTCTCTTGTTTCATTAAAGCTATGGTATTGCAACACATTGGTTTCCTCAGCAGGGAATTTACTTTTCGCTTCAAACCACTGTTGTATAAACATTGCTAAGATCCACCGCAGGGCTGCCTAACACCACTTTGTGTTTCAGACTGATCTCACATTCTAATTAACAAATATTGCACATTCCACTGTTCTAGCTGTGCTTTTCGTGAAATGCTTTTCACCAGCTACAGTAATCAGTTACAAAATCATAGACCAAGAACAATTACCATGTGCAGGTGTGAAAAGTTTCCAGCTAAGCCTTACTTATCAATAATGGGTCTGTGTTCCTAAGCTATGCATACCATTCAGTTATTCCACCATTTTGGCACCACACTTAGCTGGTAGCCATGAACCGTAGCAATTACCTAATCTATTTATTTTTCTTAACAACACATAAGAGAAATTGCAAATACATAATGGAGGGAATGTTTCAGAAACCGCCATGGTCTTGCAACTTGAAAGACAACCTCCTCTTGAGAAATAAACAAATAAAGGCTTGACTATGAGGCCAATTGAGAAAAAGCTAAGGGTAGCTAATGATTTACAGATGTCCATAGTTGCTTTCTTTAGTGTTTTGCGGCCGTGTGTGACAGATCATATATATTTTATTTTCTATTTGGTAATAAAAATAATTTTAATCCTATAAGCTCTGGTGGAGTGCTTTTCTCCACAGTGACAGATGAAAGTGGCTTTTTTTTTAGCTCAGTTCAAAATATTATAAATGACATGCAAAGCGCAGTAACCAGCAGTAACCTGTCTGCCAATCAGATTCCACCTTTTATCTGTTTGGAGTAGTGAGAACCACAAGAGGTGATTGCTGCACTTTACAAAGCTTATCAACTAACCCTGATGCCCTCTAACAACATTATTTATTAAGTCAGAGTGTTAAGTGTATATTCTGATATTAACAAATCAGAATTATACTGTATCTTTTGTCAATTCAGAACAATTTTCAATATTGTAGTCCAGGTGATTTTAGGGAATGTAATTAATTAATGGAGAAAGTAAGATGTAAGACTTGCACATCAAAATCCCAACCTATAAAGTGTAATTTTTATTGATTTATAAACTTCCTTCAAAAGCATCCTTAGTTAACATCTTGTACTCTCATGCATGTCTTTGCTTATAAACTCACACAGTAAATGATGGACTGGGAAAATAACAATGAGAAAATCCTAGGGTTTCATCCTTATAATGTTTATTTCACCTGATGAAGGCAGCTGATAAAGGCTTTTCTAACATTAATTTTCCTGGTGCTACATTTTCTGTTCAAAGAGAAATGCGGGATGTAAAGAAAAATAAACATTCCTACTTACAGTATGTGGTTGCAGCCTCGGTCTGATGCTGCAGTTGTCCCCTGCTGGCTCTAACACTGAGAACTGAGTGATCACAAGACCTCTGATCACTCAGTTCTTGCTCTTAAGTGAGCAGAGAGTTAGTGACTGTCAGGCATCGGCTCTCTGCTCTACCCCTCCAGTGCTTACTGGAGTAATTGTCTGTAAGGGGAGGGAGCGAGAGTGGGTGACCCAGGCTCTCAGTAGCGCATGAAAGGCCGAGACAGCTGCAAGTCATGCATCTGGGAGAATCTCAACATTATTGTCGGGATCTCTCCAAAGCCTTGACAGTGACATCAGCCAACAGTGGGCTTTAGCCTGTTGTTGGCTGCATCTGGGTCCCGGGACAGGAGTTCAGGACTAAGAGCACTCCTGTGACCCACAAGAGAACTATGGCCAAAAGAGCTTTGATGAGTCAGAAATCACAAAGCAAAAACCCGCACAAGGGACATTACTTACAGTCAGTAGGATGGGTTCCTTGTGTTGCTGTCTCTTCTATTAGTTGAATCTTCCTCCAACCTACCCCTGCCACCAGTGAAGTTGGTGGAGCAATAGCATGTACTCATTAAGAGTGCCTGTCTATGCCTGTAGTTGATTATCTTCTCTGTCGTTGTGTTCCTTGGGTAGGATGACTGACATTCATTACAGGGAACACGCCCAAAAACGAAACACTAAAGACTGAGTAGTTTCGAGAAAACCGGTATCAAGAGAACACCCAGTGTCCTCACGAGAATCAGGACTTGAGGACAGGGCCCTGGGTCTACGTCGGTTGTTGTCCGATTTCGGGTGACAACCGACTACAGTGACAGTTCCGAAACCTCTCTAGGGCTGTTATTACAACTCTAAGAGGGTCTACGTACTGAAC
>BLSH010523973.1:1232249-1244635 GCA_018402905.1 Glandirana rugosa | reverse complement strand
AAATCATTAAAGAGATTCCAGCCCTGACACACTCTATTTAAAATAAAAAAAAAATGTTATTTTAAATGTATTTAAAATGTTTATTATACATTTTACTAATTTTATTTTGAAAAGGGACTTTTGTGTCAAAGACAAGACGTGGGAACAGGATGGAAGTTTTTCCAAATGGAACATTGTCTATTTCTAATGTGGGAATCCAGGACCGAGGCCAATATCTTTGTGTGGCTACAAATCAGTATGGCTCAGACCGGCTACTCGTCACACTGTCTGTTATAACATACCCTCCCAGGATTCTACAAGGTAAATCAAGGGAGATCACAGTGCACTCTGGTAACTCTATTAACTTGAAGTGCCAAGCAGAAGCAAGACCTTTCCCCACAATAACTTGGATACTCTCTAATGAAACCATTGCATCTGAGAAGTCTGTCCATAATCACAAAGTTTTTGTACAAACCGATGGGACTCTCATCATTAAAGAAGTGTCTATTTATGACCGTGGGATTTATAAGTGCTTAGCTACCAACATAGCTGGAGCAGATACCTTTACAGTAAGGATTCAGGTTATTGCTGCCCCACCTGTTATTCTCGAAGATAAACGTCAGACAGTCCTTGCACTTTCAGGAGAGAATGTGAAACTCCATTGCTCTGCAAAAGGAAATCCTCAGCCTAGTGTTCATTGGGTAGCATTTGATGGTACAAAAGTGAAGCCATTGCAGTATGTTAATGCAAAGCTCTTCCTTTTCTCTAATGGAACACTCTACATAAGAAATGCAGAACCCACAGATAATGGAAATTATGAGTGTATAGCAACAAGCTCTACTGGATCTGAGAGAAGAGTGGTCAGCCTCCATGTGGAGCAAAGTGAGACAATTCCAAGGATTGTCCATGCATCTCCAAAATCCACAGAAATGAACTATGGTGACAAACTGGTGCTAAACTGCACAGCAACTGGGGAGCCAACACCAAGAATAATATGGAGACTGCCATCAAAAGCAGTGGTAGATCAGTGGCACAGGTAATATAAATGTTTTGTTCTTAATTGTTAGTATTTCATCTTTATATCTTTCAGGGATGGGATGGAATAACCATTGATGTGCAGTTAATAGCCAGAGGCAAAGAGCTGACTTTTCCTTGATTTGTTGTTTTCACATTATCACCATATTTGAAGCCAAGTTAGGACTAGAGTTGAGCGAACACCTGGATGTTCGGTTCGGTGGGTTCAGCCGAACTTCGGGAAAAAGTCCGGGTTCGGTACCGAACTTGACCTGAACTTTACCCCGAACCCCATTGATGTCAATGGGGACCCAAACTTTTCGGCACAAAAATGACTGTAAAAAAGTCCTGGAAAGTGCTAGAGGGCTGCAAAATGATTTTAGAACAATAATCTGTCCCTTACAGGAACAGCAGGAACCTGACCCTATAGAACTAGAAGATGATTTTAGAACAATAATCTGACCCTTTAAGCAGTAAACTCTACCTAGTCCAGTCAGATCGTTCTGTAATGCAGGATGAGATCTGCAATCTGTCCCTAAAAGCAGTAGTAGTAGTAATCTCTACCTATCTATCTATCTGCAATCTGTCCCTCACAGCACCGACAGCATCCTCTCCTTACACTACCCAGAGAGCATGTGACATGCAGCACTAAGTGACTCCAGCTTATAAAGAGGCTGGGTCACATGATGCACTGGCCAATCACAGCCATGCCATTAGTAGGCATGGCTGTGATGGCTTCTAAGGGCAAACCAGTGAAACGCTTGTTGATTGGCTGCCCTGCAACCATTCAACATGCATGATCAAATACCCGAACCCAGAACTCGAACCCAAACTTTTTTCAAATGTCCGGGTTCAGGTCCGGGTCACGGACATCCCAAAGTTCGGTACGGACCCGAACTTTACAGTTCGGGTTCGCTCAACTCTAGTTAGGACTAGCAAAACAAATATTCTGTATTAAAGCTGTGATTCTAGCAGAGGGGTGTTGATTTTGTTTCCTAAAGCTGTGTGCCCACAGGCGTCAGTGATGAAAATGCACCCTGGAATCTTTTCATTTATTAAAAAGTAATGAAATTATATTTTCTAGAAGAATTATTTTACAATAACAATTGTTAAACAATGCTATTGTCCTTAAAATGTGCAGTTATTCCTTCCCCATTCTATTCTTTCCTTTGCCTACCCTCTCTCTTTCCTCTTCTTATCAGTTTTTTGTGTCCTGGGTTTCCCTATGCACCCTCATTGCCCATAGAGAATATTTTTTTGTACCGTCATGATGACTGTTGACCTTGCTAGGCCTTTATATTCATACAATATAATGTTGATCTGATTGAGCCAAAAAAACGTGCGTACCACCTGTTTTTTGCATTAAAAATTGCTTGAAAACAGGGTGAAAGGGGAAACTTGTCTCAGACACTGCTTACTGGAAGGTATAGAGACAAGGCTCCAACATTAACTTTTTGCCGTACTTGCAAAAAAGAATGCGTTCAACAATAGCATACCAAAGGGAGGTGTAGTCTACTTTGAGGCAACCAATAAGTAAGTACATGTTTGGGTAGATTGATCTTCTACTCCACAATGCTTGCATAGTTAGTGACCAATGTCACTCATGACCAGTGGAACATCTCCTCACAGTTAAGTAACTACTAAAACCAATGATCTTTTTTAGCTATCTGTGAGGAAGAATTCTTCCCACTGACCAGCAATGTAAAGGGGCATTCTTCCCACTGATTCCGAAAGTAAGGAATGCATTCATCCTCCTACTGACAAACAATGCCTTTTCCCACTGACCATCGTAAGGGGTCCCTCTTCTAATGAACATCAATGTAAAATAGTAATTTTCCAGTCTACAAATGCAAATGGGTCCTTCTCCCATTGTCCACTAATGTAAAGGTGCCCTTCTCCCACTGACAACCAATGTAAAGGGGCCCTTCTCCTACTGACCACCAATGTATGGGGTCTTTCTCCCATTAAGCACTAACTTAATGGACTCTTTCTCTTTCTGACATTGATATAAGGTAGCTTTTCTTCCATTGACCTACAATGTAAAGGGTCTTTCTCCCAATAACTACCAGTTTAAGGGACCCTTCTCTCACTGGCACTGATATAAGGGAGTCCTTCTTCCACTGACTACCATTTGAAGTGATACTAAAGGTACTATTTTTTAATTTTTTAATAGCAAAATTATTATACTTACCTGATCAATGGTTTTGCACCGAGTAGCCCTGATCCTCCTCTTCTCAGGTCCCCCCCCCCCCCACCGAGTGCATGCTTCTTCCCTATCCCTGCTCCATTGACACACTGAATTTGGCTCAGCCCTGCCCCCTGCTCCCTCCTCACTGGCTATGATGGACAGCAGTGAGAGCCAATGGCTTCCACTGCTGTATCTGAGTCAATGAGGAGGGAGAGAGCTGGGAGAGCAACTGCTCTTGTGCACATCACTGGATTAAGATCAGGCTCAAGTAAGTATTATGGGGGTCTATAGGGGGAGGGGAGGTGCACACAGAAGGATTTTTACCTTCATGCCTTTTATGCATGAAAGTAAAAAAACCTTTAGCCTTTAGAACCATTTAAGTGAGCCCTTTTCACATCGGCCAACATTGCTCACACATACTACCAATTTAACGTGACCCTTCTATCACTGACCACTAGTTTGAGGTCCCCCTCTCCCATTAAACACCAATGTAAGGATTCATTTCTCCCACTGACACCAATACCAGTGTAAGAGAGCCTTCTCCCACTGACACTAATGTAGGGGGGAGGGTTCTTTTCACACTGAACATCATGTAAGGTGGCCCCTCTATAACTGACCACTTTTGTAAAGGGCCCTTTCTCACACTGACCACCAATGTGAGGGGGCCTTTTTGCATTTTTTGGGTAAAACACACACACAAGCCGACACCTAACCACCAGTAAGTTCTCTTGTATACAAGTGGAATTTATCATATACAGAGTTTAGCTGAATTGACCACTTACTCTGAAAATAAAACAATCCCCTGCGGGATAATCATTTACGTTGCAAGGATTTTTGTAAACATTTTTGCAGATTCATACCATTCCCTGTTTTGAAGAAGTTGTCTGTTTCAACATGTCCATTCTCAAACTGATTTCCAAATGTCAGCCTGCATTATAATCACTTGGTACAATATTAGTGTTAGAGTGAGAAAATCTGCAGAGTTTGCATTTCATTAGGCAATGGATAATTCTTAGAACATGTTTTAAATGAATTCCCCTTTTTCAGGGGATGTTTGAAATATGAATTTCTTCTGTCTTCTAGGAAAAGCAGTGAATGGTACACACGTAGTAAATAAGATTTTCTGGGGTTGTACTGTGCACAATCACTGTAAAGACTGCCCTTAGGTTCCCGTATTGCAGGAAATGTCATTTTAATTTCTTGTCATTTATCAAAAAAAAAAAATGCAAAAAAATAACAGCATAACTGCATAACAATAACTGTCATTGTCAGTTGTGTGGAAACGTTTTGGGTAGAGCTTGTGGCCAGTGACATTATTGTGCACCCTAGCAGAATTTCCGGCAGCGAGTTACTGATATCAACATAGTAGATAATAAATAAATACCAGTTCGTTTCGCTAATATATAGTCTCACATAAAATTGTCAGAGAAATAAAAAAAAGTTCATAGTCCATAAAAGTCTCTGTGGATCCTAACTATCTGGGACATGCAGCTTTCATGAACCAGCGGGAGTAACCAATGACAAGGAAAACAGAGAGCGCACAGCCCTAGTTTATTACACATTATTAGGTAGAACATAAAAAAGCACAGTTGCACTCACATTTAAAAAACTTGCTTCACGCTTGTCTAACGTATAAACTTTAGCTCCGCCAAATTAGGCGGCTTTAGGCTGTAGTTACAGTGCCTCTGAAGCCTATGAGTGGCCACTCTTCTGGCTTCCAGGTCATCGGCTAGGATCTACAGTGCACCAGCCAGCAACCCAGAAGCTGGAAGAGTGGCCGCTCCTAGGTTTCACAGGCACTGTGACTACAGTCTGCAGTTATCCATTCGGCGGAGCGTCTCCGTCCATCCTCCCGAGGATCAAGGAATTTCTCACTAAGTTTTACACATGAGACCAACATGAAGCAAGTTTTTTTAACCACTTTAGCTCCAGAAGGTTTCCCCCCCCCCCCCTTTATGACTAGACCATTTTTGCGATACAGCTCTGCATTATTTTAACTGACAATTGAGCAGTCGTGCTACACGGTACCCAAATAACATTTTTGTCCTTTTTTTCCCCTTATATAAAGTTTTCTTTTGGTGGTATTTGATCACCTCTGCGTTTTTATTTTTGGTGCTATAAACAAAAAAAGGCAGACAATTTTGAAAAAAATCCAATATTTTTAACTTTCTGCTATAAAACATATCCAACAAAAAATTAAAAAAAAACAAATGTATTCATTAATTTAGGCCAATATGTATTCCGCTACATGTTTTTGGTTAAAAAAAAAAATCCCAATAAGCGTATATTGATTGGTCTGTGCAAAAGTTATATCGTCTACAAACTATGGGATATTTTTATATATTTATTTTTACTAGTAATGGCAGGGATCAGCAACTTATAGCACGACTGTCATATTGCAGCGGACCAATTGGACACTAACAGACACCTTTGACACTTTTTGGGGACCAGTGACACTAATACAGTGATCAGTGCTAAACATATGCCCTGTCATTGTACTAATGACACTGGCTGGAAAAGGGTTAACATTAGGGGCAATCAACAGTTAAATGTGTTCCTAGTCAGTGCTTGTGTACTGTGGGGGAGGTGCTTTTGCTAAGAAAAGGCATAGATCTGTGTCCCTGCTTTGCAGGAACACAGGATCAATGCCTTACTTACTGACAGTACGGTAATCTGCTTTGTTTACATAGGCAGATCACCTTTCTGCCTGTGTACTGTACAATCGGCGGGTGTGGGTGGAAATCAAGTCTGCGGTACTCGCTGCTGGGCTCCAGCTGTGTGTGATCACAGCAGGAGCGAGGTGGCACATGTGCGCACCCCAGACATGGAAGTGTCAGGGCACATGCTAGGTACATGATTTGGCACAGAGTGGCCACAGTATATGTATGGTGGGCAGTCATGAAGTGCTTAAAATTGTTGTCAACCCTTGACAACCACTTTAACCTACAGGTAAGCCTATAATAAGGCTTACCTGTAGGTTCCCTGAATATCTCCTAAACCTACACGGTTTAGGAGATATACAGTGTACTGTGATGTGCCTCATCATCGGGCACATGCGCAGTTAAGAAACGGCCTCTATGCTGTTCCTTCACTGAGATCACGCCACGATTGGCGGCTCGGAGTGACGTCACGCGACTCCGGCCAGTCACAGGGCCGGAGATCTCGGTCCCAGAAGGAAGAGGGGCAGAAGATGGACGTGGCCTGGAGCAGGGACATTACGGGCTTCCAATGCAGGTAAGTGGCACATAATGGGCTAATATGCGATGCATGCTAGCCCATTATGCTTTTACATTGCAGGGTAAAAAAGAGGAAGTAAAACCCATCAGGGTTTACTTCCTCTTTAAAGTGGTTGTCAACTTGTGACAACCACTTTAACCTACAGGTAAGCCTATGATAAGGCTTACCCGTAGCTGCACTGCATATCTCCTAAACCTGTACGGTTCAGGAGATATGCAGTGTTGAAACTGTGCCGACGTCATGACGGCACTTGCGCAGTGAAGGAACGGCCTGCGTGCCGTTCTTCCACTGCGACCGTGCCGTGACTGGCGGCTCCCGCACGCATGCGCGGGAGAGATGTCATGCGACTCCAGCCAGTCACAGCACCGGAGTCGTGGCCCCGGAAGGAAGAGGGGGCAGAAGATGGATGCTGCCAGCAGAGGGGACACATCTGGATGCCGCAGGCTTCGTTTGCAGGTAAGTGGCACATAATGGGCTACTATGCAATGCATAGTAGCCCATTATGTTTCTACTTTACAGGGGAACATAGAGGAAGTAAACCCCATCTGGGTTTACTTCTTCTTTAAATGAAACCTTGTAGCAATAGCAGGTAATGAGCACTAGAATAAAAAGAAAGAAACATTTTTTTCCATGTTGTGACCCTTGTAAATTTAGTATGAATCTGACCCCTGCTCCTGCCCTCTTCCCCTTGTTGCAATGTAGGCAGACAGCAGGAGCCTGCACAGCTACTTGTTAGCAAACATTAGGATTTCAGGCAAAATCAGCAATTTGTCATCTGTGCTTCCAAAACTGAAGTACCATTTGGTGTAGAGTCATTAGGGCACAAAAATAAAAAGCAAAGCAAGAGCTGATTGTAATATGTGCAGAGTGGAAGATATGTCATTACTGGCATTATTCAGTGCTCTGCAAAGTGCAAGCTATCATTTTTTTCTTGGATTAGGATTTGTAAAAAAAAAAAAAGACTACTTTTTAGTAAAAAGCTGCAGATTTACCCCCTCTAAAGGTTCTACAAACATTTTCAAATCCAATTACTTTAAACTAGAAATCTAAAATTCCTGTGATTCTAAAAGAAATATTATCCAGCACAGCTGTCATGTTTGGTTTTATTGCTAGTCTAATGTGGGCTAAATCAAATTCTCAAGCACTCGCGGGTGTAGTCAGCATAATGAAACCCACAAGAGTATGTAAAAAATAGACTACATGTGGTACATTACTATCCATACAAGAGGGCTTTTATTCTACATGATAGGTTTTTGCAATGTGTACTTTAGAATCATTCCCAAATCTGAAAACCTTTACCTGTCAGTGTTTTTCAGCAGGGCCCTCATCTGTTGCACAATATGGATAGCAAATATTTAACCTAAATAGATTCATTTTATGTGGACTTACTGCTTTAAAAGAAAACCCCATTCTTTTTATGGTTTATGAAAGTTATCTGAATTTGGAGTTTCCTTAATCAATTTAGCTGGTTTGTTCAGGATTCAGTCACTATTTAGTAACAACTGTGGCTAAACCGTAATATAAAGGATTCTGCCTGCAATGGTCCACCACAAACTGGTATATAAATTCCTTGTACTGTATTAGTTACATAGGTTGAAAAAAGACCATCGAGTTCAAGCAACCACAAATAAAAAACCCCATATACACTAATCTATACCCATAGTTTATCCAGAGGAAGGCTAAAATAAAAAAAACAATAAAGCATGATGCAATTCGCTCCAGTGGGGGGAAACATTCCTTCCTAAACTCCCTGGAGGCAATCAGATATTGGATCAACTACCCCTGGCATTAATACCTCCAAAAATTAGCATCTAGATATATTTTGTTCACTTAGGAATGCATCCAGCACTTTTTTAAAACAACCTATGGAGCTGGCCAGAACTAGTTCTTGAGGGGGCCTTTTCCCCTTTTCACAGCTTTTATTGTGTAGAAGCTTTTCCATATATATGTAGGGCATAAAGAGTGCCCCTTGTCCTCTGGGATGACCTGAATGTACAGCGCCTTGAAAAAGTATTCATACTCCTTGAAATTTTCCACATTTTGTCATGTTACAACCAAAAATGTAAATGTACTTTATTGGGATTTCATGTGATAGACCAACACAAAGTGACACATAATTGTGAAGTGGAAGGAAAATGCATTCTACACACAGCACATCTCACATCCATGCGTTCTGCACACAGCGCACCCCCCATTGATGCATTCTGCACACAGCGCACCCCGCATCCATGCATTCTGCACACAGCACACCCCACATCCATGCATTCTGCACACAGCGCACCCCCCATTGATGCATTCTGCACACAGTGCACCCCGCATCCATGCATTCTACACACAGCACATCTCACATCCATGCATTCTACACACAGCACATCTCACATCCATGCATTCTGCACACAGCGCACCCCCCATTGATGCATTCTGCACACAGCGCACCTCGCATCCATGCATTCTGCACACAGCGCACCCCACTTCCATGCATTCTACACACAGCGCATCCCCCATCCATGCATTCTGCACACAATGCACCCCACTTACACGCATTCTGCACACAGCGCACCCCACAACCATGCATTTGCACACAGCGCACCCCACATCCATGCATTCTGCACACAGCACACCCCACTTCCACGCATTCTGCACACAGTGCACTCCACATCCATGCATTCTGCACATAGCGCACCCCTAATCCATGCATTCTGCACATAGCGCACCCCCTCAACCATGCATTGTGTACATAGCGCACCCCCTCAACCATGCATTTTGCACATAGTGCACCCCTCAATTCTGCATTCTGTACATAGCAGACCCCTCAACTCTGCATATAGCACACCCCTCAAACCTGCACTCTCCACATAGCAAACCTCTTAACACTGCACCCTGCATATAGCGCACCCCTGAACCCTGCAAGCTGTACATAGCGGACCCCTCAACTCTGCACATAGCACACCCCTCAACCCTGCACTCTGCACATAGTGCACTCCTCAATACTGCACTCTCCACATAGCGCACCCTCAACCCTGCACTCTGTACATAGCACACTACTCAACCCTGCATTCTGCACATTGTGCACCCCTCAACCATACACTCTGTATGTAGCGCACCCCTCAACCCTACACTTTGTACGTAGCGCACCCCTCAACCCTGCATTCTGTACATAGCGCACCCCTCAACCCTGCATTATGCACATTGCGCACCCCTCAACCCTGCACTCTGTACATAGCGCACCCCTCAACCCTGCACTCCGTACTTAGTGCACTCCTCAACCCTGCACTCCTTATGTAGCGCACCCCTGAACCCTGCACTCCATATGTAGCACACTCTGTATAGTTCACACCTGAACCAGGAGTATGTAACAATGGTTCAATGTTAGTGCAGTTTGGCCACACCCACAATTTGATACAGAGGTGATAATTTGTAGTACCATCTAGGAAACTATCAGTGAACAGTAATCTGCTGCAATCTCTAGCAACCAATCAGTGAGCAATAATGATTTGTGTAAACCTCTAGAAACCAATCAGCAGTAATGATGTACAGTAACCTCTAGCAACCAGTGAGCGGTAATGATGTGCAGTAACTTCTAGCAACTAATCAGTAAGCGGTAATGATATGGTGTAATCTCTGGCAATTTCTGTCTGATCCTCTGCAGTAAATTGCTTTTGAGTCTAGCTGCTATTTATTGTATGTCACAGAGTGGGGGGGGGGCAAGAAAACATTTTTCCAGGGTCCAATCAATATTAAAGACGGCCCTGAGGCTAGTGTATACAGAGAGGCTAGGTTATATACAGTGGCTAGTGTATACAGACAGGCTAGGATATATTCAGTGGCTTGTGTATACAGACAGTCTTGGGTACATACAGAGGCTAGGGTATACAGACAGGCTAGGTTATATACAGTGGCTAGTGTATACAGACAGTCTTGGGTATATACAGAGGCTAGTGTATACAAACAGGCTAGGTTATATACAGAGGCTAGGGTATACAGACAGTCTTGGGTATATACAAAGGCTAGTGTATACAGACAGGCTAGGTTATATACAGAGGCTAGTGTATACATACAGGCTAGGTTATATACAGAGGCTAGGGTATACAGGCAGGCTAGGTTATATACAGAGGCTAGGGTATACAGGCAGGCTAGGTTATATACAGAGGCTAGTGTATACATACAGGCTAGGTTATATACAGAGGCTAGGGTATACAGGCAGGCTAGGTTATATACAGAGGCTAGTGTATACAGACAGGCTAGGTTATACGCAGAGGCTAGGGTATACAGACAGGATAGGCTATATGCAGAGGCTAGGGTATACAGACAGACATGGGTATATACAGAAGCTAGTGTATACAGACAATCTAGGTTATATACAGAGGCTAGGGTATACAGACAGGCTAGGTTATATACAGAGGCTAGTGTATGCAGACAGGCTAGGTTATATACAGAGGCTAGGGTATACAGAATGCATGGATGTGAGGTGTGCTGTGTGCAGAATGCATGGATGTGAGGTGTGCTGTGTGCAGAAAGCATGAATGTGGGGTGTGCTGTGTGTAGAATGCATGGATGTGAGGTGTACTGTACATCCAAGTCACCCCCTCCCCCTCCTTGGATACAAAGCTCTCCTCCCTCCAGTTCAGAGCTCACCCCCCCCCCAGCTTTCCTCCAAATTCTCTCCCACCAACTAGAAAAAAAGTGCAGACGAGGCAGCTTATTTCACAGCATGTCCATGCAGCTGCCGGTCTCTGGATGAGTTTCCGCCTGTGTGGATGCCCCGCCCCTCCCACCTCTGCTCTCACAGAGATCAATGTGTGGAGCAGGGAGGGGTCTGAACGGCCGCACGGAGAGGAGCACTGTTACTTGTAAATACGGAAGCAGCACTCCTCTCCCGGACGACAATAACGAGCAGCCAGCGTGAGTAGCACTGGAGGTGATGGAATTCCGGCTCCCGGCGGACAGCAGCGTGGGCTCAAGGGGCAGCTGCCTTGGGCCCCCCAACAATGACAGGGCTCAGGGCAGCTGCCCCTTTTGCCCTGTGTTAAAGACGGCCCTGGGCATGGCCCCGTCAAAGCACAGACCTAAATCCAATTGAGAATCTGTGGCAAGACTTGAAAATTGCTGTTCACAGACACTCTCCATCCAATCTGACAGAGCTTGAGCTATTTTGCAAAGAAGAATGGGCAAAAATGTCACTCTCTAGATGTATAGAGACATACCCAAAAAGACTTGCAGCTGTAATTGCAGTGAAAGTTGGTTCTACAAAGTATTGCACTCCAAAGACATGCTGGTAGGTTGATTAGATCCTGTCTAAAATTGCCCCTAGTATGTGTAAGTATGCTTGTGAGTTAGGGACCTTAGATTGTAAGCTCCTTGAGGGTAGGGACTGATGTGAATGTACAATGTATATGTAAAGCGCTGTGTAAATTGACGGCGCTATATAAGTACCTAAAATAAATAAAAATAAAAAATATTGGCTCAGGGAGGCTGAATACAAATGCACACCACGCTTTTCAGATATTTATTTGTAAGTAGTGTTGAGCGAACCCGGACTGTAACGTTCGGGTCCGTACCGAACTTTCGGGTGTCCGTGGCACGGACCCGGACCCGGACATTTCAAAAATCGTTCGGGTCGGTACGGTAATCATCCGTACCGACACTACCGAAGATTCCCGTTTGGTCACTTTGCGAACAACTAACCGACGGGACGTCGAAGAGTTGTGCACCTCATTTTATCGTCTTGGGGCCTGGCTTGGGCTTGCTAAAAACTTTACAGGCCCAGGCCCAGGCACGGTGCCTGTGGGCTTTCAAGCCATGCCTGGGCTTGCAATGTCAGGCCCAAGCGAGTTGTGATGAATGTTTATTTATAGACTTTTCGCACCACACGTAAACATAAGTCGGAGGGACTCGGTTATAAAAAATAAAAATAAATAAAATCCATGAATATATCGCGGCAGTTAAATGTGTCGCGAAATGTATATGT
>BLSH010523973.1:1215726-1230626 GCA_018402905.1 Glandirana rugosa | reverse complement strand
GCACTTGCCCTAGTTTGAAGATGATTTTAGAACAGTTATATGGCTTCTACCGTTAATTAATACTTTTCAGACACAGTTTGAAGATGATCCACATTCACCTCCATTTTTGCATTTTTTAAGTTTTTATTTTTTTAAAAATATTTAAAGTTATTTCCCTGTCCCCATTTTTTTGTAGGGCACTTGCCCTACCCTTACCCCCATTTTACTTCCTTTTGCAGCCCTCTGGGGCTTTCCAGGACTTTCCTACAGCCATTTTTGTGCCTAAAAGTTCGGGTCCCCATTGATTTCAATGGGGTTCGTTGTCCGTGCGATCGTTCGGGTTCCGTCCGGACCCGGACCCGGACTTTGTCCCGAAGTTCGGACGGACCAGCAGAACCCGAACTTCCAGGTGTTCGCTCAACTCTATTTGTAAGACATTTTGAAAAACATTTTCCTTCCACTTCACAATTATGTGCCGCTTTGTGTTGGTCTATCACATAAAATCCCAATAAAATAAAGATGCCAGATGAGGTCTTACTAATTATTTGTACAGTGGCTAAACAATGTCTCTCACTCTGGAGTCTTTACCTTTTTTAAGTATTTTGCTAGCTTTGGAAACTGCAGCTTGTCATTGCATGGTATTAGGTCTATGATCTACCAAAACACCCAGATCCTTTTTCACCACTGACTCCCCCAGCTGTTCTCCTCCTATTGGTATGATGCATGCATGTTTTTAGCCCCCAAGTGCATAACTTTACATTCATCAACATCCTCATTAGCCACATAGTTGCTTTTAGGAACGGTTCCACCAGTTGGTGGCACTGTAGGCCCCAGACCTAGGGGCCGCAGTTCCAGTGTCCACCAGCAGGTGTCTCTCAGCAGTCAGGACCTGACATCATCTCCTGCAATCAAGCACCACCTGAGACTGTTTGCAGGAAGTGTACTTAAGCCTGGGAGTGCTGTGTTAGCTCGCCTTGGTATTACTTCCCTGTGCCTCTGAAAACCTGTATCCTGAAAACCTGCGTCCTGAAACCTGCATCCCAAACCCGGAATCCTGCTTTGTCCTGCTCCCCAGTCCCCTCTGACTGATCTCCCGTGGATGACCCTGGCCTGGCTTAAAGTTTATGGTTTGGACTTTCCCTTCTACTCAAATTATATGCTTTTGGTTGGCTTCACTATTGCTATTTTGGTTGTGCGTTTTAGTTCACTGTCTCATATCTTATAATACATCCTCTTATTTCAGTTACGCTTGTGCTTGGTATTTTCTGTGCAGTCCACACATTTCTGGTCACACCAGTCTTCTGACATAATACCAAGGCCATCCTGACCAGAAGTGGCTGCACAGAAAAGCAATCTTGTTTTGGCTGGTTGTGATAACATGCGTTTGGAAGAGGTTATTTAGTTTTCTCTGCTTCTGACAGAGGACCGTGACCATTGCTACCAGGCATTAAAAGAGTGGACCAGTGACCAGCTATTGGAGTGTATGGGTCTTGCTCATTCCCAGGTTAATCAGGGCAGTGTGACATTTGGAGAGGTTCAGCCTTTGATTCAGGTGTGTGCAGAGTTTGCTTTATCAAGTACGCCTACCGGCGGCGATGATTATAAACCGCCCTTCGATGTCTGTCAGGTGGTGTCGCTTGTCTGGCTCCTGGAAGATGATAGACGTTGTTTTTTGAACATTACTCTGCGCTTTCACAAAAGGCTCCTTTAGACTGTATCAACACAGTAAACTCTTTAATCAGACGAGGAGAATGTAAATTGACATTTGTTCAGCCTTTACTTCAAGCTTGGTCGGATCTGTCCTCCTCAGTATCTGTTGACATGCATCCATCCATTAGCCACCAGTTTGTCCAGAGGTCTCTCTCTTCACCTACAGCAACAACAGTCACAGCCAAATATACTCTGCTACAACCCACACAATTCAGTCAATATCCAGTCCTGCTGTTACACCAGCTGGTCTGTTCTAGTCTGCTCCTATGCCAGCCGATCTGTTCCAGTCTGCTCCAGTGCCTGCTGTCTGGTCTGACGACCCAGTGCCTGCTGTCCGGTCTGACGACCCAGTGCCCGCTGTCCGGTCTGATGACCCAGTGCCCACTGTCTGGTCTGACGACCCAGTGCCCGCTGTCCCATCTGACGACCCAGTGCCTGCTGATCCTGTGCCCAATGACCCGGTATCCACTGATCCTGTGCCTAATGACCCAGTGCCCGCTGATCCTGTGCCTGATGATTCTGTGCCCGATGACCTGGTTCCCGCTGATCCTGTGCCTGATGACCTGGTGCCCGCTGATCCTGTGCCTGATGACCCGTTGCCCGCTGATCCCTTGCCCGACGATCCTGTGCCCGATGACCCGATGTCTGCTGATCCTGTGTCCGCTGTTAAGCCTGCTGTTTTGGTGCCTGCTGTCCAGCCTGATGTTCCAGTGCCTGCAGTCCAGCCTGGTGTTCTGATGCACGCTGTCCAGTCTGATCTGGTTCCTGATTCCCAGCCTGCTGTTCTGGTGCCTGCTGTCCAGCCTGATGATCCTGTGCCCGCTGTTCAGTCTGCTGATCCTGTGCCCGCTGGCCAGCCGGATGTGCCTAAGTTTGTGAATGACCCATGGTACCCCAGCATTGAGGTACCTAACCTGTTACCAGACCCAGGCGGTGGAATTCCTGGCATCTTTCTGGATCCCGGCAGCAGGGCCTCTGATCTGGAACCTGGCATTCCTTGGACTCATAAGACACTGTCGTTTGGGACTCTTGCTGCAATGGCTGCTTGGAGCGTCCGGAGGTCGCTCCTTCGAGGGGGGTACTGTTAGGAACGGTTCCACCAGTTGGTGGCACTGTAGGCCCCAGACCTAGGGGCCGCAGTTCCAGTGTCCACCAGCAGGTGTCTCTCGGCAGTCAGGACCTGACATCATCTCCGGCAATCAAGCACCACCTGAGACTGTTTGCAGGCAGTGTACTTAAACCTGGGAGTGCTGTGTTAGCTCGCCTTGGCATTACTTCCCTCCCTGTGCCTCTGAAAACCTGTATCCTGAAAACCTGCGTCCTGAAATCTGCATCCAGAACCCGGAATCCTGCTTTGTCCTGCTCCCCGGTCCCCTCTGACTGATCTCCCATGGCCTGGCTTAAAGTTTATGGTTTGGTTTTGGTTGGCTTCACTATTGCTATTTTGGTTGTGCGTTTTAGTTCACTGTTTCATATCTTATAATGAATCCTCTTATTTCAGTTAAGCTTGTGTTTGGTATTTTCTGTGCAGTCCACACATTTCTGGTCACACCAGTCTTCTGACAGTTGTGCAATTAGATTTGTGTTGAGGTCGGCTTGTAAGTTGGAGACATCCTGTAAGGACATTATTACACTGCATAGCTTGGTGTCTTCTGTAAACACTGAAATGTTAAAAAGTGAGAGTCCTTGTCATAGACTTACCCGAGACAGAGGCTTTTGAAGGGGACTGAATGCTGGCCTCTTACCCATTGACTATGGGCCTGCCTTTTCAGGGAACACTAATCTTTGTGAGGTGTATGCCTGGGGACCCTTTTAGTAATGTTACCTTGGATTCCAGGCCATGTCTCCCCTAAAAACAGACTCCGGAATCCATGTTGGAGGCCAGCAGTGACTGTTTCACAATGGAACTCATAGCAGACATTGATTTCTTCAGCAAGCCACTTGTCTGCTATAATGTGTGTATTGTAAGTCTATTGTGACTTCTAAGTGTCTTTTCATCCATTGTCACTTGTGCTAATTGATTCAGCTCTGGTCTTTTGATCTAAGAGTTGACACGTTTCTCCTAGAAGCCACCAAGGCTGGTTAAATTACTAGTATTGTATAGGCCTCATACACATGGGCATTTGCAAAAAAATAAGCAAAACACCAGGTCTGACGTCAGGGAAAAAATTGCTGTTTTTCTCTGCGTTTTGCATTGACGTCAATGCACATTTTTCCATGTTAGCTATCAGCTGCGTTTTTCTGCCTCTATTCAAAATAAATGGTTCCCTATGGGAGCCCGTTGATTTGAATAGAAGCCGCACTAGAAGTCGGATCATGATGATCCGACTTGAGGCGCGAATTGTGTGCTATGGATCTTGAAGGGGAACCCCCGCAAAAAAATTGCATAGGGTTCCCCCCCAAGGGCATTCCAGGCTCTACGATCTGGCATGGATTTTAAGAGGAACCCCCACACCGAAAAAAACTGATTAGGGTCTCCCCCAAAATCCATACCAGATCCTTATCCGAGCAGGCAGCCTGGCAGGCCAGGAAAGGGGGTGGGGACGAGTGAGCACCCCCCGGACCATACTAGGCCGCATGCCCTCAACATGGGAAGTATGGGTGCTTTGGGGCAGGGGGGGCTCTGCGCCCCCCACCCCAAAGCACCTTGTCCCCATGTTGATGGGGACAAGAGCCTCTTCCCGACAACCCTGGCCGTTGGTTGTCGGGGTCTGCGGGCGGGGGCTTATCAGAATCTGGAAGCCCCCTTTAATAAGGGGGCCCCCAGATGCCGGCCCTCCCACCCTATGTAAATGAGTATGGGGTACATCGTACCCCTACCCATTTACCTGGAAAAAAGTGTACAAAAAAAACACACTACACAGCTTTTTATAATATTTTATTAAATCAGCTCCGCCGTCTTCTCCCCTCTCTTCTCCCTCGTCTTCTTTCTTTGGCTCTTTTGCGGGGTCTTCTGTCTTCTGAGGGGTCTTCTGCGGGGTCTTCGGTCTACTGCTATTTTGCCGCTGTCTCCTCAGCTAGCTTCTCACGCTTCTCCTTCTCCTTCTTCTTCTCTTTCCTTCTGGAGATGTTGACTCGTCGCTCTCTTCCACTCGAATGCCGGGTCCGTGCTGCGTGGTTGCCTTATATTGGCATGAAGCGGGGCCACACAATGACATCATCATGAGCCCCACCCTCATGACATCACATCCTGGGGTGGGGCTGTGATGTGATGGCATCTCTGGCCCGCACCGGCGACAACTGTGGATTTCCAGGAAGCTGGGGCAATCGGCCTCCCTCCCCAACAGTTAGACAGAGCAGATGATGTGGAGTCCCCAGCAGAAGACCTGCAACAGGGCAGAGTGCCACTGGCCTCTGCCCAGCACCTACAGTTTCACCTCAGCTTCAGGGAACTGGGGCAGATGGCCCCGCTGCCCAGCAACAGACTGAGCCATGGAATGGTAAAGACCACCTAGATGAAGCGCTGGCAGCCGGACAGAGAGTCAACGACCCCTGCCCAGCACCTACTGATGACAACCATTTCCTGCTACCAAGAATGGAAATCAGGTTGACCGACTATGTGAGTTTACTCTGCCTGACTAACGAATGTCCAGACCAGGTGGAGGTCTGGGACCTTATTAGTCAATTTCTGATGGGGGAGAAATGTCATAGACTCACCCGAGACAGACGCTTTTGGAGGGGACTGAATGCTGGCCTCTTACCCATTGACTATGGGCCTGACTATTCAGGGAACACTACTCTTTGTGAGGTGTATGCCTGGGGATCCTTTTAGTAACGTTACCTTGGATTCCAGCCCATGTCACCCCTAAACACAGACTCAGGAATCCATGTTGGAGGCCTCACTGCCAGCAGTGACTGTTTCACAATGGAACTCATAGCAGACATTGATGTCATCAGCAAGTCACCTGTCTGCTTTAATGTGTGTATTGTAAGTCTAGTGTGACTTCTAAGTGTTTTTTCATCCATTGTCACTTGTGCTAATTGACTCAGCTCTGGTCTTTTGATCTAAGAGATGGTATGTCTCTCCTAGAAGCCACCAAGGTAGGTTAAATTACTAGTTAATTAGATCATGTTAATTAGGTTTCTGGTTACAGTTGTACAGTATCTCACAAAAATTAGTACAACCTGGCTGTGTGGGATGGACCGAAATGTAGTGTCCCAGGGGTGTACTATTAGATTTAGGTCAGGAGAGCGTGGGGGCCATTCAATGGTATCAATTCCTTCATCCTCCAGGAACTGGCTACATACTCTAGCCACATGAAGCTGGGCATTATCATGCACCAGGAACCCAGGACCCCTGCACCAGTGTAGGGTCTGACAATGGGTCCAAGGATTTCATCCCGATACCTAAGGTCAGTCAGGGTGTCATTGTCTAGCCTGTAGAGGTCTGTGCGTCCCTCCATGGATATGCCTCCCTAGACCATCACTGACGACCACCATACCGGTCATGCTGAACGATGTTATAAGCAGCATAACATTCTCTATGGCTTTTCCAGACCCTTTATGTCTGTCACATGTGCTCAGGGTAAACCTGCTCTCATCTGTGAAAAGTACAGGGTGCCAATGGCGGATCTGCCAATTCTGGTGTTCAATGGCAAATTCCAACCGAGCTCTATGGTGCTGGGCAGTGAGTACAGGTCCCACTATAGGATGTCGGTCCCTCAGTCCACTCTCATGAAGTCTGTTTCTGATTGTTTGGTCAGAGACATTCACACCAGTGGCCTGCTGGAAGTCATTTTGTAGGGCTCTGGCAGTACACATCCTGTTCCTCCATGCACAAAGGAACAGATACTGGTCCTGCTGATGGGTTAAGGACCTTCTATGGCCCTGCCCAGCTCTTCTAGAGTAGAGTTTACCTATAGGTAAAATTTAGTGATGGAAGTTTACTTACTCTTTAAAATATTATGAAACTAAACTATACATCCGTTCTTCTATGGTACCTGTGCCAGTAGCAGTGAAATCCAGATGCAAGAGGCTCTGGTGTAAAGATTGCATTTCTTTCATAATATATAAAGGTCTTTATCTGTGTAAGTCTAGCCAAACATCTTAATTCTACTGTAATATACCCTACATCTGAAATCTCTTTGTTTTGGTTTGTAAACTTTCTTTATGTTTGACTTCCAGTTATATTAATCCAATTCATTTTTTTTTCTTTTTACATTTATCATTCAACTCAGCTCTCGTGTTTCCTTTTTTAAGAACACTGGCATAGAGCATATTGCTGTTACATTCTATCACAGCTATATTTACTTGCCTTTTTAATGCTTCCATTTCCTTCTCCTGGCTTCAAATTAAAGTAAAATAAATTTAACATGCAATGAGTTACTGTGTGAAAGAGTTCTTTGTGATATTCACAAACATGTGCTCAGAAGTTTCCACAAATCCACAGGACTTAAAAGATTTGAAATGAAAATTGTTTTGCGGGGGAGGCAATTTTCCTTTGCACCTCTCAGCATGAAGTAATGGAGCCAAAGTTATCTCTGCAAACCTCTTTGTGCCTGAAATTTGGAAAATCAGAGTATTTACCCGCTGGTAGGATGCTTAATTAAAGGTGCCAATACATGTAAGCCTGATCATAGATAAACATGTCTTATATGATTATAGAGATTTTATAGGCCCATAGGAGAGAGATATTCTAGGTCCACCTGATGCTCTCATGGATATCCTACAGGCTGAAAAGTTGCCTCTATCTCAACACTGGTCTCCTTTAACTCTGTCCCTTATCTCCTCTCCTATATTTCACTGTGCTAGCTCTGTATTTACACATTTCTTTGTATTTTGTGGCTGTGACAGCAGAAAAAAACGAAATTCCTTTTGGGTGATAGTTTCAGTGTGCTTTTGTGTTCACTAAGGGCATGAAAAAGGTTTCCAATATAAGTCTTGCCTAACACTAGAGACACACATGTAGATTATTACTAGCTGTATTAGTCCTAAGACTCAGAGAACTAGGCAAGAGCCTCGCTTTCCTGTCTAATAATGCCATTAGATGGCCAGGATATTTGCTGTACTTTTCTTGGCAAATTTTAGTTCCACCAGTACCAAATGTAGACTCAGATAACATTATATTTAGCATACCGGCAATAAAAGGATAATTCCCCTTTCATGTGAAAAAAGGAGAGAACAAAGGTTGCAAAGATAGCACTAACATAAAATCTATTCAACAACAGATTCAAACATAATTTAATAATTCTATATCCACTTTATGACACTTCTATCACCAGCCATGCTTAAATCAGTCACATCACATATGTATATATAGATCACACTACTTATGCTGTACCTGTAAAACAGTTTAGAGTAAAATTGGACCTACACCGAAATGCACACTTAAAGGAGAATTATGGCCAAAGCTTTTTTGACCATACTTCTGCTATAGATCACAGGAGTGCAGTTTGTTCTGTATGCCTGTGATCCATTTTCAGCTGACAGCAGGTTGGCTGACATCACAGAGCCGGACCAGGCTCTGAAAAGATCCCGACCATTTGGTTGGTAACCACCCAGAAGCCTGGATCGGAACATGGCTAAGCCTTTCAGCAATCTGCTGAGAGTCTAAGCCAGCCACTCCCACCCCCACCACAGCCCAGCGCTCCAGTGAGCACTGGAGAGGAGAGCAGAAAGCTGCTGAATGACAGTCACTGCTCTCTGCTTAAAGCAGAGGGGGAGAACTTAGCGATCAGCGGTGTTTGATTGCTCAATTCTTACTGCAGAGCTGGCGGGGGCAGCATCACTCCAGCCACACAGGTATAGAGTATAAATGTATATATTTTTTAAAATCCTGAACTTCTCTTTTAAAGTGGTTGTAAACCCTTACATATGCCCACTGAAGTAACTAGTTTCAAATGATACACAAAGATGAATCAAATCCTCCTATATAAAGTGCATTGCACTTGTTTATCTGCAGCACTCTACATCTTCCTAAAACACACAGATCAAAGTTTATTCCTCAGCAGTAAAAGGCAGGTGGGGGGATCTGTCGTTGCACGGACTGCACAGCTACAGCACAGGGCTCAGTGAAACTTGAATGGAGGAAAATATATACAGCTGAGGCTGTCAGTCAGCTGTTGTGTGCTGGAGGGGAGTGGGCCAAAGCCCACTTGGACTATTATCAGTGACTCATGCAGATAAAAGAGGAAAATGACAGCAGAGAGAAATTGCACATTCACGTTGAGGTGGGTAAATATAGAGTAACAGAGAGACATACTCTTCCATAAGAACATGCTGCTACAGTATTTCGAAGAAAAGGACCAAAAATAATAATTTGGTTAGGTGACATGTGCTGAAGTACAATACTGCTTTACCCTCCCCTATTTGTATAATAAAACATTAATAAAAAAAAAATCTTGTTGCTGATTCAAAACTTTTTCTTATTATCTGCAGAATGGGAAGTCGGATTCAAGTGTACCCCAATGGCTCACTTATCATCCAGTCTGTAAATGAAAAGGATGCCGGTGATTATTTGTGTGTAGCAAGAAATAAAATGGGAGATGACGTAATACTTATGAAAGTCAGTATGACTATGAAACCTGCAAAGATAATACAAAAACAGCAGCTCATGAAGGAAGTTCCCTACGGAAAAGACTTCAAAGTAGACTGCAAGGCTTTAGGCTCTCCATCACCAGAAATATCTTGGACTTTACCCGATGGCACAGTACTAAACAATGTTCTACAAGCTGATGACAGTGGCAGGAGGGTACGGAGATATGTTCTCTTTGACAATGGTACTTTGTATCTCAACAAAGTAGGGATGGCTGAAGAGGGAGATTATACATGTTATGCTGAAAACACATTAGGAAGAGATGAAATGAAAATCCATATTACTGTGGTCACTGCTGCTCCACGCATTAAAATAAACACCAGAACAAAATTTGAGGCAAGAGCTGGTGGTCGTGTGGTTCTGGATTGTGAGGCTGCTGGAGAACCAAAACCTAAAATATTCTGGTTGCTTCCATCAAGTGACATGATAGCCACATCCCATGACAGATATTTATTGCATGAAAATGGATCTTTGACTATCAATCTTGTGAAATTGTTGGATGCAGGCGAGTACATGTGTGTGGCACGTAATCCTGCAGGAGATGACACAAAGCTTCTCAAATTAGATGTTCATTCAACACCACCTGTTATTAATGGTTTATATACAAATAAGACAATAATGAAAGATTCAGCCTTAAAACACTCTAGAAAATTAATCCACTGCAAAGCTGAAGGGACACCACCACTTCAAATCATGTGGATCATGCCTGATAATATTTATCTTACAGCACCATATCATGGCAGCAGGATTATAGTACATCAGAATGGAACACTGGAAATTCGGAATGTAAGGCCCTCTGATACAGCAGAATTCACTTGTGTTGCTCGTAATGATGGTGGTGAAAGTATGCTGGTGGTCCAGCTGGAAGTCCTGGAAGTGCTTAGGAGGCCAGTGTTTAAAAATCCATTCAATGAGAAGGTAATTGTCAAACCAGGAAAAATGGCTATTCTCAACTGTTTGGCAGATGGAAACCCAACTCCAGAAATACTGTGGCTTCTGCCAAATGGATCTAGATTTGTAAGTGGACAGATGATTTCAAAATATTATGCAGGAACTAATGGAACTTTACTTATTTACAGTCCAAACAAAAATGATGCAGGCAAGTATCGATGTGCAGCCCGAAATAAAGTAGGCTACATTGAAAAACTCATCATGCTTGAGGTGGGCCAAAAACCTAATATTCTGACACATCCAAGAGGACCAATAAAAGGTGTCATTGGGGAGATGTTGTCTTTACACTGTTTGTCTGATGGAATACCAAAGCCTAGTGTTATCTGGACGCTCCCAAGTGGATATGTTATAGACAGACCTCAGTTTAGTGGGAAATATATGCTACTAGAAAATGGAACGCTGGTCATTCAAGAAGCAACTATACATGATCGAGGAAACTATTTGTGCAAGGTAAAAAATAATGCTGGTGAATCATCTATAAGTGTTCCTGTTATGATTGTAGCATATCCTCCAAGGATTACAAATAAAGCCCCACAAAACATTCATACAAGAGCTGGTTCACCTGTACATCTAAACTGTATGGCTATTGGAATACCAAAGCCAGAGGTATCTTGGGAGCTACCAGACTCATCAGTGTTAACAACAGCTAGTAAAGGACGGTCTACTGGGACTGAGCTTCTCCACCCCCAAGGAACATTAGTTGTACAAAATCCTAGACCTTCGGACTCTGGAGTGTACAAATGTATTGTTAGAAATGCCCTTGGCATGGACAGCAGCTCAACATATTTAAAAGTTATCTAAAGCTACATAGAAGTAAACTTTACAGAACATGAATGCATTTGAAGGGAAGTCAAAAAAGGAGGGAGGTAGAGACAACTGACTCTAATGTTTGGCTTACAAATGTAGGATCTTATCAATGCCTACAGAGAATAAATGACTTACTTAAGGCACTTTTTGAAAACCTCCTTTATAAGGAAACTGTGAAAATAAAGAATGAAATATTATATATAAAAACATTTTTATTCAAAAACTATACCATGGACATTTATTATTTTTCCATTATACTTCTTTTACAAATAAAACAAGCAAACATTTTTTTAAAGATCTCAAGGTTAATATAATTAATAAAAAAAAGAAAAAAATGGTTGGCTGTTGCCTGTTTAATCTAAGTATTTTTAAGGGAGACAAATCAGAGCAGCTGTTTTTTTAATGTACATGAAATAAATTTGAAGGTTTTAAAGAATGAATTTAGGTTAATTTATAGCCAGATGCACAGCTTTTAATATGAGAGTCAAAAGCACCACACACTTACACATCATAAACTACTGCTAAAACCTAATGCTTTTGCAAGCACACTTTTTTTTCCTTTTGACATTTTCTTTCAATGAATACAAAATATTTTCTTAAAGTTAGAAAAACACACTTGAACTACAAAAGACAAGTCACAGAATTTCTAATAAAGACTCAAAAACTGGTGCATTTTATCAGGAGTTTTAGACATAAGCTGACAATTATGTTTGTTCTGGGTAAAAAGGACTGGAATGTACATGTTTTGAACCTCTTATATATACAACTCCTTACACCATGACGAAGGAGCAAACCTGGCTGTAATCAAACTGGATGAATAGAAGGATAAGTATAAAAAAAGTTTGTGTTACAGGTGAATCCATAAGAATTACTTCAGTATATAAAACATAAGATGTTTACTTAAAGCACTACCTAACACACATGCTAATAACATATTTAAAAATGCCAGCAAGTCTGAACCAATAAATGGCACTATCGATTCAGTATAAAAATGGAGCTTGATATACTCTTTAGAGCAGATAAAAAAAGCTTTAACAAAGTCTTATGATGTTGGGGAACGTAATAAAAATATCCTTTACCAAAATCTTATCCAAACACAAGGTTTTGAAGATGAAGTAGGGAGTAGGGAAAGAATAAAACCCGTTAGCGTCTTTGTCCCCACTAGGTAGTTTCACCTGCTATATTTGTCCTGGTAACCTATCCAAAATGTTACAGTTGTCACCAAAATGAGAAATGAGAGCAAATCTTCCATTAAGGAACCTTATTCCAGTAATAGTTATCTAAGAGACTAATTTCCCCACTTTGTGGAGATGTCATCTCACTTAATGCTGTGCCTGTTGTAGACAAGAAGTGAAAGAGAATCTCCCACAGGCAGGGACACAGACATGACCAAATTAAAACAGGGGATTTAAAGTATATGAAAACCCTCACCTTGTAGAACAGCCCGCTTTCCTGTCTAATAATGTCATTAGATGGCCAGGATATTTGCTGTACTTTTCTTGGCAAATTTTAGTTCCACCAGTACCAAATGTAGACTCAGATAACATTATATTTAGCATACAGGCAATAAAAGGATAATTCCCCTTTCATGTGAAAAAAGGAGAGAACAAAGGCTGCAAAGATAGCACTAACATAAAATCTATTCAACAACAGATTCAAACATAATTTAATAATTCTATATCCACTTTATGACACTTCTATCACCAGCCATGCTTGTATCAGTCACATCACATATGTATATATAGATCACACTACTTATGCTGTACCTGTAAAACAGTTTAGAGTAAAATTGGACCTACACCGAAATGCACACTTAAAGGAGAATTATGGCCAAAGCTTTTTTTGACCATACTTCTGCTATAGATCACAGGAGTGCAGTTTGTTCTGCACGCCTGTGATCCATTTTCAGCTGACAGCAGGTTGGCTGACATCACAGAGCCGGACCAGTCTCTGAAAAGACCCCGACCATTTGGTCAGTATCCACCCAGAAGCCTGAATCGGAACATGGCTAAGCCTTTCAGTAATCTGCTGAGAGTCTAAGCCAGCCACTCCCACCCCCACCACAGCCCAGCGCTCCAGTGAGCACTGGAGGGGAGAGCAGAAAGCTGCTGAATGACAGTCACTGCTCTCTGCTTAGAGCAGAGGGGGAGAACTAAGGGATCAGCGGTGTTTGATCGCTCAATTCTTACTGCAGAGCTGGCGGGGACAGATGCAGCATCACTCCAGCCACACAGGTATAGAGTATAAATGTATATATTTTTTAAAATCCTGAGCTTCTCTTCTAAAGTGGTTGTAAACCCTTACATATGCCCACTGAAGTAACTAGTGTCAAATGATACACAGAGATTAATCAAATCCTCCTATATAAAGTGCATTGCACTTGTTTATCCGCAGCACTCTACATCTCTTTAAACACACAGATCAAAGTTTATTCCTCAGCAGTAAAAGGCAGGTGGGGGGATCTTTCGTCGCACGCACTGCACAGCTACAGCACAGGGCTCAGTGAAACTTGAATGGAGGAAAATATATACAGCTGAGGCTGTCAGTCAGCTGCTGTGTGCTGGAGGGGAGTGGGCCAAAGCCCACTTGGACTATTATCAGTGACACATGCAGATAAAAGAGGAAAATGACAGCAGTGAGAAATTGCACATTCACGTTGAGGTGGGTAAATATAGAGTAACAGAGAGACTTACTCTTCCATAAGAACATGCTGCTACAGTATTTAGAAGAAAAGGACCAAAAATAATAATTTGGTTAGGTGACATGTGCTGAAGTACAATACTGCTTTACCCTCCCCTATTTGTATAATAAAACATTAATAAAAAAAAATCTTGTTGCTGATTCAATACTTTTTCTTATTATCTGCAGAATGGGAAGTCGGATTCAAACATTATACATGTTTTCCTTTTTTAGGGGGAAGAGAAACAGCAGCACACTGGTCTTCCCAGTGAATGATTGTGTAGGGGTGTGTGCCAAGACAGGTCTGATCATTGGAGGAGAGCAGTCTGAGTTCCCAACACAGGCTGATAACTGACCACACTGTGTTTATGCATAGTGTAGTCAGCTTTTAATAGGATATCAGAGGGACTGGCAGAAACACCAGGTATTTCAAACAAAGGAAGTAATAAAAAGGGAAGAGGATACTTTTTCATACAAGTACATGATACAGCAGGCACATATCAGGAATATGAAGTGTTGGGTTTACATTAGAAGGCCAGTATGCTGGCCCTGAAGTTATGGGAGGAGCCAGGGGGGTATATCAGCAGCCTCTCCCTGGGGCTCTGTGTCAGTCCCAGTGTGCGTTATACATCACCAGGTCGACTCTTCTGCTTTCAGTGTGTCAGTGTGTCTGCTCGCCTTGCATTGCAGCGTGTTCAAATGGCTTTCCCTTCCGGATTATTTACATTAGCATCCAGCTCTCACAGGTACAAGCCTAGCACTTGTTGCATTTTGCAAAGCATTCGTTTTTCCCTGCCCATACCCTGCTACTGGCTGCCGAGTCTGTGGCACAATCCCCTGGCTTCTCCCGGTCCCGATCCGAGTGTGGGCACCCGCCCCCTGCATAGTCATTTCCCAGAGGTAGTAATCCAGTCCCCCAGGCAGTGCCCCCAACCTCACAGCCCATGCTCGTAGCCGCACAGCTCCACCCTACCTCCCTGTATCACAGCTGACATCGCTTCAGGCGTCACCTTCTGTGTTATCAGATCCAGCTGGTCTGACCACCTCTTAAAGTGACAGTCCCAATTCAGCCCCTCATCCCAGCCACAAACTGACACTGCTAGGACAGCCGTCTCCAGTCACCACTGCTTAGCCCCAGGTTCTAGTTGTAGCCAGCAGCTCAGTAACCACATGTGATAAAAAATAAACACAAGAAAAACGAAAAAAAAAAAAAAAAAAATAAGCCTAGCCCTGGCCCTCT
>BLSH010523973.1:1203548-1214690 GCA_018402905.1 Glandirana rugosa | reverse complement strand
CTGTCACCTTTATTGCACAGGCACCACAAGCCCCGCAGCAAAGCCTCCCCTGTAAGTGCCCTTCCACAAGCTCACTGTCGCCTTTCATTACACAGGCACCATGAGCCCCACAGTGCAGACTCCCCCATGAGTGCCCTGTGACAAGCTCACTGTCGCCTTCATTACACGGGCACCACGAGCCCCGCAGCGCAGCCTCCCCTGCGAGTGCCCTGCCACAAGCTCGCTGTTGCCTTTCATTACACAGGCACCACAAGCCCCGCAGCACAGCCTCCCCTATGAGTGCCCTGCCACAAGCTCACTGTCACCTTTCATTACACATCCACAGGCACCACGAGCCCCGCAGTGCAGCCTCCCCTGCAAGTGCCCTGCCACAAGCTCAGTTTTGCCTCTCATTACACATCCACAGGCACCACGAGCCCCTCCACGTGGCCCTCCCCCCCTCCTTCCGAGGTTCTGCCACAAGCTCAATGACTACTCATTTTGTTGTCTGTCTTTCTCCGTAGGTAGGTCAGGTCAGGCCGCTCTATCCACATTAGGGTGGACGGCTCTTACAGGTACCGGTCGCCTCTCGGTTTCTACCAGCTCCTACTCACCCCATCGGGGCACAAGGCAGGTGGGTGGTTCACGGAATACTCTCCAACTGACCATTTATCTCCTCTTGTTTTCTTTCCTCCTCCATTTCTCTGTTCTTCCTCCTTCCAGCCTCTTACTCGTGCTTCATAGTCCGTTCTCCTCCACCACTTTCATTTTCAGAAGCTTGCTAAACACCCCCCTTCCCTCTTGTCTTATTATAGCAAGAGTCATGTCTCAATCCAGCAGCGAGGACCTGGCATCTGACTCTCTCTCGCCTCCAGCAGTTTCAAAGACAGGCTGCTGTTCCCTACACCAGCGACAGCCGCTCCCGGCTCTCAGCAGGCATCCCTGCACTCCATCTCTGAAACTCTTGCCCAGCTGCACACCATGATCGGCACGCTGACCACAGCCATTAGCGACGTACAGGCGAGGGTAGGAGCCCTGGAGATGAGCCAGACAGTGACCCCCATTGATACGGTCACAGCGCCCCTCTTGGCAATACCGTCCACAGGTAGGCCAGCCACCAGTCCCTCCATATTTCCTGCACACCTTGTCCCTGCCGGCATCAGGAAGGACATCCTGGAGGGGAAGGATGTTAACTTGGCCTCCCTGCTAATCTCAGTCCATGACCTAGCTGAGAATAAGTCCTACGCCTGGGGGGACGTGTTGGTGGTTCTGAAAGCCAAAGACCCCAGGGTCAATCGCAAACTTTCGGTCACCGAGTTTGTGCTGGCCTTTGGCATGTTCAGAGACATCTTGTGCTCGGCCAACCCCAGCAGGAGGGAAGAACTAGATTTATACCTACATGCAGTGGTCGACTTGGGGTACAAATATGGAGGCTCTGCCTTCTACGACTATTATCGCTTGTTTGCAGCTAGAGCCGCAGCCAAACCCGCCCAATTCCAAGCCAGCATGGATTGGAGCATAGTGGATATGGAGTATTTCTGCCGCCACTTTGAGGGCCTCCGTTCTCTGCTTTGTGCCAGTCCTACACACACACGGCAAACTGGTGCTCCAACTCAGATAATAGACGCCTCTTGACCTACCCCTCCACCTCTGTTGCCACTCAAGGCATGTCGGCTCCCATGTAACAGCATCAAATGGACAAGTTGGGATGGCCCGTCCAGCAACTAGGCAAGATACCCATCTGCAATAAATTCAATTACACCATCTGCAGCCTCAGCCGATGTTGTATGCTCCACATCTGTCTCAGATGTCATAGAGCCCATGCAACCTTAAACGCCCTGACACGTCATGAATAAGCCGGGTGAATGTCCGTTGGCTGGAGTACTACCTTTCCTTCCATCCATCACCCACATACATTCTGTTCCTGGCACGTGGCTTTGCTTCCAGGTTCCACATGGGGCTCATCACCTTACCCCATACCACCCACGAGTGCAGAAGCCTCCACTCTGCCTCCACTGACGAGCAGGCCATCAATAAACTCTTAAAAATCGAGCTGGACTGAGAATTCATCATCGGCCCATTCACCTAGTCATCTTTTGAGACATGGAGAGTTAGCCCTATTGGGCTTGTCAAGGGCAAGTTCTCCAATAAACAATGTTTGGTGTACGACCTGTCTGCGCCTTATGGCTATCACGTTCCCAGTCTTAACTCATTAATTCCTTCCACAGAGTTCTCCCTCAAATATGCATCCGTTGATTCAGCCATACAATCCATCATTAGCATAGGCATGGGCACGTGGCTGTCCAAAGCGGACTTTTCGGATACCTTCAAGCTCTTACCCATCGAGCCATCCTTGTGGCAGTGGCATGGCATCAGATGGAGAGACTCATACTACTTTGCTACCAAGCTGACCTTCGAGTCAAAGAGCACAGGGCCAGAAAGTCATCCACTATGAGCCCCCCTCAGACTTAGACAAATTAGGGACAGTGTTTGGCAATCTCAATGTGCCCATAGCAGAACATAAGGTGGAAGGCCCTGCACAGTCCATCACCTTCCTAGGTGTCATCCACGACAACTGCTCCATGCAGTCCAGCCTTCCCCCAGACAAGTTATCTTGGATTAGGGTAGTCATCCACGCATTCACCACCTCTTGTTGTTGCACCAACAAACAGCTGCAGTCTCTGTTAGGCATGCTGAATTTTGCTATGAGGGTTGTCCCATAGGGGCGTTCCTTCATTTCTCACCTCCTGGTCTTCTTGTCCCAAACACAGAACCCTGACCAAACCCTCCAACTAGACCAAGCAGCCATTGTGGACCAGGCAATGTGGGATAACTTCCTGGAGAACTGGAATGGCGTGTCTATCTTCATCCCAGCGGCATCAGCCTCCTCACCTCACGTAGTTACAGATGCAGGCTTGGTTGCCATTTTGAGCAGCCATTGGTTCACAGGTCCATGGCCACAGGAAATCCTCCTGATCCCCTGGTTCAGCTAGACCTCCTCTCTCTTTGAACTTTACCCCATAGTCGTAGAAGCTCGGGTCTGGGGTCACTCCTGGGCTCAGACTGTGGTCTTCTCCACCGACATCCTAGCCCCAGTCAAAATTGTCAACAAGGGCAGGTCCAAATCCCTGGCCATCATGTCCTTCGTATGCAGGCTGGTGCAGATTTCCCTTTGTCACAATTTCAATATCTACGATAACTACATACCTGGCAAGTGAAATCTTGCTGCTGACACATTCTCAATTTTTCTTCATATTTTTTTCAGAGGCCTGGATCCGACCCAATTGAATGCCCTATCTCTTCTTGGTCGCACCTAACATTGGTCTTCACAATGCTATCCTGCTCATAAACCGCTCACTGTGACCCAACAAGTTGAAGGCCAATCACACAGCCTATAATACCTACCGCAAATTCCTTGCCTCGTGCCCGGGGGCAGGCTCAGGCGAAATCAAGCACGCCATGGCATTTGTGTCTTATAGCCACACTCCTCTGACTCTGTCACATAACACTATCATGCTGTATCTGGCTGGCATCCAGCATTTTCGCTCCCTTAAAGCCCCCAAGAACCCTCGTTATTCATGTCCCATGTGGTCAAACCCTGCTACGCGACATCCAGAAACTCCAACCTACAGCTAGTAGCAAACGCTTGCCCATAGCGAGTGCCACATTCAGAGACATGTTGGCTATCCTGTCACGGTCCCTGTTTGGGTTACTCCCCAGCCTGGTCGTCCAGGCAGCTATTTACCTTGGCTTCTATGGCTTCCTTAGGCCCGGTGAGTTCACGTACAGTGGCCCTGGTAGCCAGGTGCTACGCAGATCCCATCCCATCGAGGTCGACATCAGTTTTTTTCAGTCTCACAACCAGTGGTGCCCAATGCAGTTCTGGACCAATTGTTTTCATGTCTGCCTGACCAGTCTAGTGATAGCCCCTTGTTGCCTTTCCTTTCCAGCCCACTAACAGCTACCCAGTTCATCAGACATGTTTGGACCCTTCTGGCCAATCTAAGTCTCAACTCCACCCAGTTTTCCGGGAACTCCTTCCGGATCAGAGCGGCCTCAGACGCCTCCCGGCATGGGGTCCTGGGTTATGTCATCAGGAGATTAGGCAGGTGGAAGTCTACCTGCTTCACAAGCTACATTCCGAATCCCCAGGTGGAGAGGTCTTAAACCTTCTCCAAGCTTGTCCAGTGAATGACTTTTGTATCAATAAAGCAGCTTTCCCCACACTGGCTTTTTGCCTACTTTTCTTGGCATACTGACCAGCTGACCAGGGCACACCTCAGGTCTATGTTGTATGTCTTCTGGCGTCTTTGTGTGGTTCACACCCACCTCAGTGGGAAGGCTCCGACCATAAATTAGAAGGCCAGTATGCTGGCCCTGAAGTTATGGAAGGAGCCCAGGGCAGGGGGTATACCAGCAGCCACTCCCAGGTGCTCTGTGTCTGTCCTAGTGTGCGTTACCTTTTTTCCCATCCCTTTTACAGGGTACATTCTTCACATCTCTCTACAATCAACCATTACTTGTCTTGGGTATGCCCCCTTTTCTTGTCATACCGACCACCTGACCAGGGCACACCTCGGGTCTATGTTGTATGTCTTGTGACGTCTTTGTGTGGTTCACACCCACCTGGCAAAAAAAAAAATCAATATATTATACTTAAGTACATTGATTCAGCTGGGATCAACGGAACCATGTATATGATATACCTGGCCAATGCCACTGAAAGCTGAAAATCACTGAAGTAGACACCACTACTCCAGAGATCTCCGCTTGCTTCTGGGTCCCACATCAAGATGCTGCTACTTGGATTATGAATACAGGAGGTCCGCCGCTTGACACAGACAGCATTCAGAGAATGCTTTGCATTGGTTGAGATGAAGAGGCAGGATGGTGACATCAAGCACTCCATCTCTTCGAGGCAGAGAACACTTTACATTCATTCAGAAAATCCAGAGATCCAGAAGCAAGCGAAGATCACTGAAGTAATATGTAACTATTTATAACATGCTGATACCTGGAATTTTTCTTTAACATTAAATAATATCTTTGTTGGAATGTCCCTATTGCTTTTTATATCTTTTAGAGAATCTGGTGATGGGATACACCTTCAAGAATTTGTGCCTTCACAGATGGCACATTCTACATACATTTGTCAATGTCATCAGCAATATATTGAACATAGCTTTTGGTTTAGGAAATGCTGCTACATAAATTAAAATAGCCCAAATATTTCCTTAATATGCACCAAAAATATTAGGTGCAAGAAATCTGTATACTTTTTTTCAAAATGACCATCTGTGCATTTATTAATTGTGTGTTCTGTCTAACAAACCATACACGGAGATTGGGAAACTGATGCTTGTGACTCTGGATCTTACCAGTTTGCAAATATCTGCAAATTTTAGAGGGTGTGCTACTTTCAGACCCAGACATCCCTAGCATTCTCATCCTCCCTTGTGCTTAGGCACCTATTATGATGGGCAGTTAGACAGGATTATGCCATCAACCTTCACAAAAAAGGATTGCAGGGAGTCTGTGTTTTCTATATTCAAAGTTCCGTGGCTCTAAACATCTCATCTTTATTCAGTATCACCATCAGTCACAGAAAATAGAGCATGTACTCTGTGGCTTAGTTATCAGCATCATCCTCATCCATTAATGCTAAAGAGCATTGCATATGTTTCTGACAGCCTTTTGGGACATGTGATTAGTCACTGTCATTCTCTTGCAACATCCGAATGGTAAAGATGATGGCAGGAAAAGGTTGGCTATTCGCAAAAGAATAATTAGAAAAAAAAAACATTTCCTCAAAGTAGTCATTCTTATCTATGCTGACTAAGAATAAACCATTGTTGTGAAACCAAACCATGCCCACTCACAGTAAGCCAACCCCACTGTCCACTATTGTGGATTGTGCTTGGCTGTCTCTTCTATGCAGAATCAAACAGTGAGTCGCCCTTAATTTAAGTGTTACCAATATTTTTTTTAAATATGGATACATATCTTCTTTTTATAATTTAACTGCTAAAAATGTTAAGCACATACAGCTAGAAGACAACAGTTGCTTAGTGGTTTCATCACCAGCAGTGAAAGGTCACACCACAGATGATTTTATTTTTGGAAACAATTTTGTTTTGTGGGATCTTAGAATTCAAACAAGGCTATTTATTGGTGGTGATCAGTGCTTAAGCATGATGACTGCACTGATAACAAATACACGGATAGGTAAGTGTATGATAAGCAGAAAGTGGTTGTAAACCTTTACATATATCCACTGAAGTGATGAGCATCAGGTGATACACAGAGATTAAACAAATCCTCCTACATTGTACATAGGTTGTAACTCTCTTCTCTCCTAAAGCACACATTTTACACAGCATTTTTAAGCTTCAGAAGGCAGGAGGTGGAGACCTGATATCACACTGAACTACATAAAGCAGGAAGCTTAGTGTAATCTGAGACCTGAATGGAGGGAATGGTCACACCCTCCTCTACACAGTCTCATAGGGAAACAAGCAAAGCTGAGGTTGTCAGGCACCTGCTGTGTGCTGGAGGGGGGGCATGGCCATCTCCTGGGATTGTCTGGTGTCAGCACGAACTGTCAGAAGTGAATCAGAAGAAATCACAGTAGGTAGGTCAGATAATGATGTGAAAAGGCAAGGTCTGTGAGTCATGATAATGTTATATCTTGAAATTATATTGTTATCTCCAGTATGAAAACTCATGATTAATGTGAACAGGCAAATTCTGAAACATAGCCAGGAATAAATTGCACTGTGCTGAGATGGGTAGAACCATTTTATTATAGCAAGCCTATTTTCATCTTCCTTATCATCATTTCACATTTTTCACATAACCACACTATAATATTTGTTGGTGGCTGCTTGCAGATCCAAAGGTCCACACTTATTTATTGACCCTCAGATCTCTTCCATTGCATTATCAATGGTTGGGTCTATTATAGGGTGGTTACATGAAAAAGGTTCACAATGCTCTTAAATGTTTTTGTGTGGCATGACTTCTATAGTCATATCACTGCCAATTGTTGCAGGCATCCCTAGACAGATTATATGTAGTAATGTACTCAATTACTTGGTTATAGTTCTGGTTTGTCATTAAACCAACACTATCCCCACTGCCCGGCTTTCCATGTCACCCCAGCCATGCCTGTCCAACACTCTCTGTCTAAATACTATACTATGTTTCATAATAAATATTTTTGTCAGTATGACCATTAGCCCCCGTGCTGGGTCCAATGTGCTTATGGTGCAGAAGCTGCTGTACACGTGAAAGAGCATAATATAAAATGTAGAGACGTATTCTTTTTTTTACTGTTGGCCCCAAAACGTGGTTTTAGATGCTAATGGTGCTGATGGTGGTATGTTGTAATGCTGCAATCCAGAGAATCACTTTACTTTTGTCTACTCCTTCTTTATCATCAGTCTCCCTTCCTAGTTAGTTCATAGTGTTACTATTGAAGCCTATGATGGTGCTGTAGTGTTGCAGCACCCTGGAACAAAAGTCATGAAATGACCATCTATCTTTGTCTCAATTATCATCGTCATCTGCTACATTTCTTGATCCAATCATGCTGCTGGGGTGCTATTGAATCTGCAACAGGAAAAAAAAGTCTCAGTCATCATTATCATCACCCTCACCATCCAGTTTGTATGATTTATGACATTTATTTATTTTTCTTGAACATTAGCACACCTATAGCTGGTGCTACACCAAAGTTGCTCCAATGATTAAAAAAAAAAAGAAAGAAAATAAAACATCTATTACTTGTAATGCCAAATGTCCACAGTACAGGGTGCCCCAAAAAAGAAAATTAGTAAAAGGGAAAAAAATTGTTGTGTACCTCAATGCATTTTAAGTTTACAATCTTTATTCATCAGCAAAAAGGTAAAACAAGTGTGCTTTTCATAGAGTGAGGCACAAATACAGCTATTCTTTCAGAAAAGAAAGTGACATGAAGGTGTGTAAAATACACCGCAACTTCACAAATAGATGTGAACTGCCTAAACTAACATTGTGACAAGCTGTAAATGTATTAGCATGAAAAGATACTTATTAACATTGTTTTTCTTAGTTATCACTAATATGGTGAATTTACTGCAACAAGTAAAGAATTCAGTAATAATTTACTGAACTACCTTGTTGTCAAACACTAATGGAATGATCTATTAGGGAGTGTATATGATATCAGCTCTAGAGACCTGCATTAGCTATCAAATTGGTGTATGTAAAAAAAAAAAAAATCTTAGGTATTAAATGTGCTGTTTGCAGCATCAAAAAAAAAAAAAAAAACTTTTCAATTTTTTTCTGGTCACCACTGGCCCCGTGTAGGTAGATCTAGCAGAAATATTGGGGTTGATTTACTAAAACTGTAGAGTGCAAAATCTGGTGCAGCTGTGCATAGTAACCAATCAGCTTCTAACTGTAGCTTGTTCAATTAAGCCTTGACAAAAAAAAAACTGGAAGCTGATTAGTTTCTATGCAGAATTGCACCGGATTTTGCACTCTCCAGTTTTAGTAAGTCAGCCACATTGTGTGATTTGATGTTAGCTGGCACTGCTTCGAGGCTAGTAGTCCTGCTCATTGCCAGAAGATCGTGTTCAATAAATCAATTCACCAATGACTCACAAACACATTACTAAATAGTAAACTTGTTATGTTGTAAGACTCAGGTTTACAAACTTGTTTGTTGCTTAAGACTACTAGTGTCTACACTCTACAACAGTAAGTAGTAGGTAGGCAGTATAGTAAAAATCAATTAAAAAGCCATGGGACTTCTCTTCTTCAGGTGTCATCTGTAGCACAATGTGATTGTAAATGATCACCTTGTAGAGCAACCCATTCAGTTTAAAATACAAAATGAAAGGCAAAACATTTTTGTATAGATATAAAAAAATACCTTTTGTTTTTATAAGTGATCACATTCCCTCTGTTCTCGGTTGCATAGGAGCTGAAGGATGAGATGCAGCAGCACACTGAGCTTTCCAGTGAATGGCTGTGGAGCGGAGGTGTGTCAGGACAAGTTTGATCATTGGAGGAGAGCAGGCATAGCTAGGCAACTGACCACACTGTGTTCTCCTGATTAGTGTGGTCAGTTTTTAATTGGAGAGCAGTGGGACTGGCAGGAACACCAGGGAACAAAGGAAAAAATACAAAGAGAACAGGATATGTTTTCATACAAGTACTTGATACAGCAGGCACAACCATCATCTGCAAGAATTAGTCACAAGACTTTCTGCAGCTTAGAATTCACATGGTCTTCCTTTCTTATGGCTCTTACAATGCAACTACTGTACAGTGAAAGATTTGTATGTATATGCTGCTGCAGCTTTAGCTACTCTTGAGGCCCATACGCACGGTATGATTATCGGCCAACAGCGGTCGTCCAACAGCCTGTTGGCCGATTATCTGACAGTTAGTACGGGCAAATTAGACAGCCGATTTCCAATTGTCCTCCAACAGAAGTTGGCTGACAAGACTAGAAAACTTTTGTTGGCCAATTGTTGGCTTGTGTGTACAGAAGTTGGGCCAACAAAAAGTTGGAAGTGCAGACACGCATGCTCAGAATCCAGGAAGTGTTCGGTCGTGTAAACCTGTATTCGTAATTCACAAATCACATTCACCTGAACTTCCTCGTTATACGCTCATAACACGTCACTACGTTCGGCTTTGTTGGCCAATTACTTGACCGACAGTACACTACACAAAACCGCCAACAGCCAATTTGGACAAAAGTTGGATGTTCGGTTGGCCAACAATCTGTGTGTGTGTGTGTATGAGGCTTTAGGTTTTAATGTACAATGTTTTATTACATTATGAATGACAAAGCTGGTGAAGCCTGTACAAAAGGACATCTAATCAGCTTCTAACTAGAACAGCATAAGCTCATGTGGCATTTACTGTATTTAATGATGCCAACCAATGGGATTGTGAACATCCAGAAACTTCCCTAACCACAAATTCAGAGCCAGATGTTTGACCATCTAGATCACAGACACCAGTTACTACAGATTTGTGCTTAAGAAGCATATAGTCTGCATATATCAGAATTGGAACAGTACAAGCAAATGCATTTATTAAAAGACTCTCGATTACTGAAAACAGAAAGCCAAGTAAGTACAAAATGAAGAACATATTTTACATTACAACCTTGGCGAGACAAGTTAGCACTTGTCATTTGAATACACTAACAATTTATAAATTGCACAAGACAAATATTGTCATATTGAATTCCTACAGAACACCGTTTAGACCACAGCAAAACATATTCTTTCACACTAGAAGGATCTCTATATCTTTGTGTTCTCAAGTGTGCAGAATTATAAAGTTTCACCTTATAATTCTTCTTCTATGTTTTGCTTGATTCTTTCTTCCCTTAAAAACTTCACCTACTAAAAAAGTGGGTGAAATATGGTACAGCAAGTCACCCATACTGGTATTGAATCACACTGTATCCATGGCAATAGACTTTAGTTGTTCTTTACATCAAAACAGCGGAGACACAGAAATGAAATAAAAGGTGCATGCACACAGTTCTTATTGTGTGGATGGATACCTTGTGGCGAATGCGCTGTAAAACACATCTAGCCAGTCTCTCCTGGGAGTGTACGCTTAAGATATCTATGTAATGTGACTGATGCTGATCACAATAATAAATGATAAGCATGTGATCAGATGATTGATTAGGTGCAGTTCACCACTTGTTTGTCTATTAATGAAGGATGTGGGTAACCCTCATGTAAGATTTCTTTTTTTTGTCAGCTGCTGGGTTTTTATAATAAAGACAAAACGTGTACCTTATCGAAAACAAAACCTCACCGGTTTTTTCGTCGACTGTTTTTTTTCTTTAGAATGTACTCCCAATGGGTGTAGGAAGTAATTATCTGTTTGTTCACCACTTGACGTGGATTAGTTAGTAGACTAGTGTACGAATAGTAAATAATAACACTAGTCGTAGTCAGTGTAATGTATCTATAGAATTCGCATGTGAGGGTCCTCTCTGACCGATCTACACAAAATGTCGCGTAAGCGGTGTTCCATAGGTAGGTGTGTTATTCTTGACACACGTACGTGGAAAATAAAGTAAAGACACAGAGGCGACAAAACTACATTTCTTGTTGATTTCAGATAACGGTACCTATGTCA
>BLSH010523973.1:1187012-1198537 GCA_018402905.1 Glandirana rugosa | reverse complement strand
TACAAAGTGCTCTTTGTGTTAAAGTTTTTCTCTTTCTGGTTACCACTGGGAGTGGATCTTTGGCATACAGCCAAGACAGCTGATTGGAGGAAAGGCACACACACCCTCTCCTCATAGGCAAAGGAAGAAAGGGACGTGCATAGCTCTGCTCTTAGATGGCAAGCTGACTGCTTATCTATTTACAGCAAGCTCCCCTGACACACACTTCTATCACCCGTCTCAGAGAACATGTGAGAAGTTATCAGGCTGATAACAGAGCTACAGAGCAAGAGACAGCTACGGGACATAGTGCTTTGAAGAGAGACAAGAAAAGACCACAGATAGATGTGCCAAGCTCAAATTTCATGAATTGGGTTTACATCCACTTTAAAGATGAACTACACTTGTTTAAAAAAATAAATAAATAACAGTCAGCAGCTACAAATACTGTAGCTGCTGATTTTTAACAAACAGACATTCACAAACTCAGGAATCCAGCCAGTCTGTTTCTTCACCAATCTTCAGATCCCCGATGCCTCCATCTTTGACTGTGAGAGCCAGCTGTGATGCCCTGCTGTTTCACAGCTGACTCCCCACTGCGCATGCGTGAGATTGCGCTGCTCTGTCAGATTGGTCTTGCAGCCTCCTGTGATGTGTGATATGTTCCAGGAGGATACAGGTTGGAGTGTCTAGGCCAAGAATTGCAGAAGGGGGAGTGGGTATCTATCAGGTATAAAGGTACCTACTCCCCCCCAAAAAAAGCTTTGAAATATGTTGGAGGAGGGGGAGGAGAGGCAGATTAGCAGTACTTTCTCTTTTAAGAGAAAGGTCCACTTCAAGTATTTTTCTGCCATTGGGCTACCTTGTCCCTTATTGTGAATCAATCTGCAGGAACACAGACTGTAGAGTGTGCTTGTTTGAGTAGTTCTGTTTCTGGTATGAGCTTTATTCAGTTATTGAACAAACCTCACACTCTATGCCAAAAGCAGCTTTAAAAGCAGTGTGTACAAAGCAATTGTAATTACACCACAAGAAAACACATTAATGTTTATATCAGTAAATCTCGAATATCAAGTACTGAATCTAGTAAACATTTTAACCAAAAACAAATAAAATAGCCTATAAACATTTACTAAAATAAAAACAGAAATGATATTCGGGCAGCACAGTGGCTAAGTGGTTACACTTTCGCCTAGCAGCACTAGGGTCGTCAGTTCAAATCCCAACCAAGACACTACCTGCCTGGAGTTCGCATGTTCTCCCTGTGCCTACGTGGGTTTCCTCCGGGTACTCCGGTTTTCTCCCACACTCCAAAGACATGCGGGTAGGTTAATTGGATCCTGTCTAAATTGACCCTACTATGTATATGTATGTATGTATGAGTTAGGGACCTTAGATTGTAAGCTCCTTGAGGGCAGGGACTGATGTGAATGTACAATATATGTGTAAATTGTCAGCGCTATATAACTACCTGTAATAAATAAATACATTTAATTTAAGTAGGAAAACCCCAGCACTAAAGCCAGCCACTTTTTATACAAGATCATTTTAAGTTAAATATGAAAGTATTATTTAATTCAGAAGTTTGGTCCAGTGCATCTGTATGTCTATTTGCACATCGACAATGTCCTTGTCTAAGTATTAAAAAGAATAAAACACAAAACTTGCTTTTCTTTTTTTTTCCAAGCCACAAAATATTGTTTTCCAAAAACCTTTTCTTTGAAGGGAAAAGCAACTCTCTCTAAAAGTATCCACACTACCTGGAAAAATTATAACTTGCTTATATTGGGTTGCCAAATATGTACAGTGTAATGAAAACCAAAATATTTTAGAATCTTGTCCAGGCTTAAAAATTTGAAGGATCCCCATACAAATTTGCTGCTTGCTGTGCCTGGTTACCTGTGTGATAAAAGAAAGAAAATATAAGAATGTGCAGCGGAGTTATAAACATATTATCTGGAAAGTGCATTCTAAAATGCTCCTGTTAGTTCACATTACATTACAATATACCAAATCCCTTCATCGTAGCCAATTTTGACAAGGCTAATATACATATATATATATATATATATATATATAGAACAAGTAAATTAAGTATTGAACACATCACCATTTTTCTAGGTAGATATATTTCTAAAGGTGCTGTTGACATGAAATTTTCACCACATGTCGGTAACGACCCATGCATTCCATACATGCAAATAAACCAAAACAAATACATTTAAAAATTAAGTTATGTGCAATGACATAGAATGACACAGGGAAAAGTTATTGGACACATGAAGAAAGGGAGGTGCAAAAAGATCCAATGAGCACTGTTGGGGCCATAATCTGGAAGTGGAAAGGACATAATTTCACCATAAACCGACCAGGTGCTCCTCACAAGATGTTTGACAGAGGAGTGAAAAGAACTACCAAAAGAGTTTTCCAAGAGCCAAGGACCACTTGTAGAGAGATTCAGAAAGACCTGGAATTAGCAGGTACAATTGTTCCAAAGAAAACAGTGTAATGCACTCAACCGCCATAGCCTGTATGCACGCTCACCATGTAAGACTCCATTGCTGAAGAAAAAGCATGTTGAAGCTTGTTTAAAGTTTGCTGCACAACATTTAGACAAGCCTATGAAATACTGGGAGAATGTAGTTTGGTCAGACGAGACCAAAATTGAACTCTTTGGATGCCATAATACACACCATGTTTGAAGGTCAAATGGCACTTCACACCACCCCAAAAACACCCCCCATACCAACAGTGAAGTTTGGAGGTGAGAACATCATTATTTGGGGCTGTTTTTCAGCATATGGTACTGGCAAACTTCATATCATTGAAGGAAGGATGAATGGAAAAATGTACCTAGACATTCTTGATAAAAATCTGCTGCCATCTACCAGGATGATGAAGATGAAACGAGAGTGGACATTTCAGCAAGACAATGATCCCAAACACAAATCTCAACCGGTTTAAATTAAATAAAATAAAGCTGCTAGAGTGGCCTAGCCAATCACCCGACTTGAATCCAATTGAAAATCTATGGAAAGAACTAAAGATCAGAGTTCATAGAAGAGGCCCACAGAACCCTTTAGGATTTGAAGACTGTGTGGAAGAATGGGCCAAAATCACACCTGAGCAATGTGTGTGACTAGTTTCTCCACACAGGAGGCGCCATGAAGCTGTCATTACCAACAAAGGATTTTGTGCGAATACATTTCAGTTAGTGTGTTCAACACATTTTTCCCTGTGTCATTCAATTTCATTACAAAAAAATCTAGAGGAATTGGTATGTGTGTATGACCGGGTTTTGTCCAATCCGTAAATATCAATAAGACATGAGCATGTGGTGCCAATGGGCACAACCAAAAACCCCTCACGAATTTGCACAGGACAGACAAGGTAAGTAAAAAGTACAAAACATTTTATTGAAAAATCTAAAATTAATACATATATCACAAGTAAATGTGCAAATGACAAAATTGCATAAAAAACACAGCATCATGTACCCAACATACACGCCATGGATAAAGAGCAGTGGTTGCCCTAGAAAATCATAGTGGGGCTAACCACTGAAAATCCCAGGCGTGGAAACCTTACAAGTTTCAGACATCAAAGGGTCCTTCTTCAGAGGTATATTGAGTCAGTCGGGTATCAATTTTTATAATACAAAGGCATACTCCAAAGACATGCTGCTAGGTTAATTAGAACCTGTCTAAATTGGCCCTAGTATGTGTATGTATGAATGTGAGTTAGGAACCTTAGATTGTAAACTCTTGAGGGTAGGGTCTGATGTGAATGTACACTATATATATATGTAAAGCGCTGCGTAAATTGACGGCGCTATATAAGTACCTGAAATAAATAATAATAAATATACAATTAGTAATAGAGAAGGAATTTTATAGCAAACACAATCTATTATATCTGAGTACTCCAAAAGTCGATACAGAAAGTTAGCAGAGAAGATACTTACAAAATTGTATAGACAAGAATACACCTAGTTAGCAGGCAGAGAATTTCCATAGTCAAGTGGATGGCTGGGTAATAGGTGACCAATAATTCAAATGGTATTCGCAGACTGTTGCCAGTGGGAGGTGAAAATGCCCCAGCGTCAGCGGGAGGAAAAAACTGACATAGTGTCTATAGTCATTAAGAGGAGGAATAGTGGCATATCATTGGTAGTAGTGAGAGGAATAGCGTCCCATTGCTATTTTCAGCGTAAAGAATAGTGCCTGATTGTTTATTTTGGTGGGAGGAAAAGTGCTCCATCACTGGTGTCAGTGGAAGGAATAAAGCTCAATTGCTGGTGTCAGTGGAAGTAATAATGCCTCACTTTTGGGCCTCATACACACGGGCGTTTTGTCCGCCGGCGTTTGTAGGCGTTTTTTTCCAGCTCTCCATGTTATTCAATGGCCCTCTAAAAACGCCGGCATTTGTGGGCAGTAGAGGGCGTCGGCGTTAGTGAGCTGTAGCTAGAACGCGGGACCAGTTCGTTCTGAAGCTGCAGCGTCATGGCGTTTCTTGACGCCGGGCCGGCAAAACGCTCAATAACGTTGCTTAACGTTGTATACACAGCGTTAAGCCTCGTCAGGCGTTCTATTCAAAATCAATGGTTCCCTATGGGAGCCCATTGATTTGAATAGAAGCCGCACCAGAAGTCGGATCGCGGCGATCCGACTTGCGGCGCGACTTGTGTGCCGTGTCTTAAAGGGGAACCCCGCAAAAAAATTTGCGTGGGGTCCCCCCCCCAGAGCATACCAGGCTCTTCGATCTGGCAGGGATTTTAAGAGGAGCCCCCACCCCGAAAAAAAAACGGCGTAGGGTCCCCCCAAAATCCATACCAGACCCTTATCCGAGCACGCAGCCTGGCAGGCCAGGAAAGGGGGTGGGGACGAGCGAGCGCCCCCCCCCTCCTGGACTGTACCAGGCCGCATGCCCTCAACATAGGGAGTATGGGTGCTTTGGGGCAGGGGGGGCACTGCGCCCCCCACTCCAAAGCACCTTGTCCCCATGTTGATGGGAACAAGAGCCTCTTCCCGAGAACCCTGGCCGTTGGTTGTCGGGGTCTGCGGGCGGGGGCTTATCGGAGTCTGGAAGCCCCCTTTAACAAGGGGGCCCCCAGATGCCGGGCCTCCCACCCTACGTAAATGAGTATGGGGTACATCGTACCCCTACCCATTTACCTGGGGGGAAAAAGTGTACAAAAAAAAAAAAGACACAGCTTTTTAAAATATTTTATTAAATCCGCTCCGGCATCTTCTCCCCTCTCTTCTTTCTTCGGCTCTTTTGCGGGGGTCTTCTGAGGGGTTCTTCTGCGGGGTTCTTCAGCTCTTTTGCTCCTGTCTCCCCGGCTTCCTTCTCCTCCCGCCACCACTGTTTCTTCTCCTGCTACTTCTCCTGCTTCTTCTCCTGCTTCTTCTTCTCCTTCTTCTTCCCCTTCTTCTTCCCCTTCTTCTGGAGATGTTGACTCGTCGCTCTCTTCCACTCGAATGCCGGGTCCGTGCTGCGCGGTTGCCTTATATTGGCATGGGGGCGGGGCCACTCTATGACGTCATCATCAGCCCCACCCACATGATGTCACATCCTGGGGCGGGGCATCGCATCACAGCCCCGCCGTCAATTGACGTCAATGCAAAACGCCAAGCAAAACGTCAGTTTTTTCCCCTGACGTCAGGCCCGGCGTTTTGCTTATTTTTCTGCAAACACCTGTGTGTATGAGGCCTTGATGTCAGTGAAGGGAACAGTGCCTCGTTGTTGGTATCAGTGAGAGGAATAGTGCCTCATATCCGTGGGAGGAACAATGTCCCAAAGGCCAGATAAGGCAAGCAGAGGTTCGCAGTTTGGAGACCACTGATTTAGATCATGAACTTAACACACTATAGGATTGATTTACTAAAACTGGAATGTGCAAAATCTGGTGCAGTTCTGCATAGAAACCAATCAGCTTCCAGTTTTTTTTCTGTCAAAGCTTAATTGAACAAGCTGAAGTTAGAAGCTAATTGGCTACCATGCACAGCTGCACCAGATTTTGTGTTCTTCAGTTTTAGTAAATCAACCCCATGTGACTTTTACGTGCTATTTATTCAAGTATATCACCTTTATCTGTAGGCAGTATTGAAAAAAATATCTAATGTTTGCTTGTTGAAATATGTTGAAAAAGTCCATTTCCATGGGGTGTACTTACTTTTTCACACAACGGTATATAATAATCTTAATATACATGTTACTATATATTAGGATGAACTGACTGACGTATGAATGAAATGTGTGATATGATGCATCAAAACCTAGTTTTTTGCAAAATATATGTGAAAGAAACTGTAAGGAGATATAGAATGAAGTCCAAACTATGCACTCACTGTTCATCTATGTATTATCAAGCCCTACATTTATATAACTCACTTATGGACCAGCAATTCTAAATTTTTGTGAGATCAGTGACATGTTTCTTGTGCTAAAATGAACAGCATACTGTAAGTAAAGATGTACCATTGCTTTTGTGCCACTTGGTCGTATGCAATATACATGTAAACTTGGAGTAAGACTTGGCTATGTTGTGTGGTTTTTAAGACTAAGATAGCACCCTTAACATTTTATTATCAAGGGATTCAAAAGGAATGTAGAAAATAACCAGCTCTAAAGAAGTTCTAATTGAGCTAAAATTCCAACTGGTAGTTAAGCCACACAGTGTTCTTTCTACCTTCCCCTCTGTTATAGTAACTGATGTGCCCCAGTGTATACGTTTTTTTAAAAATAAGCCACTATATACCTTATTTCATAGCACCGCTTGGCGTTCCCCTGACCGACTACCTCTCTCCTCTCTCGATCTGACTACAAAACGGGAGGGGCTGAGAATCCCCCGCTGACATCAGCCAAAAGGAGGAGAGGAGGAAACTGTGGCCAGTCATGTGAGCGCCAAGCGGCACTATGAAAAGGTATATAGTGGCTTATTTTTTAAAAACTACTTACACTGGGGCACATCATTTACTCTAACAGAGGGGATAGTAGAAAGAAAACTGAGTTATTTTACCAGCAGGAGGGGAAGGTCTGGAGCAGATTGGAGCTGACGAGTGGGGTGGGGTAGACAGGGGAGAGGAGAGCTGCGGATGAAGGAATCGCGTAAACTGACCCCTGTGTCAGGGCTCAGCAGGCATGATAAACCATGGTCAGTTTACAGGGGGGAGGGTAGAAACAGGCAGGATCAGCCAGGTATGTCAGGTGATACAAGGGACCAAATGACACAGCACAAGCACTGTGCTATTGTTCATGCTTTAAAGGAACAGAATCCATTTTTTTAGGGTTACAAACACTAAATAAATCACAGAAACACATTCCTATTTGTTAGTTCCAACAATTATACAGACTATAGTTCATTCACATTATCCATGAATGCAAGGTTTGCTTAAAATCTTTATCCAATGGAGACTTTGTTTTGCCAAAACACACAAAGGAATCTTGAGACAAACCTCATGTCCTAGTTTTTAGAAGAGTTATTTGATATAATTTCAAACACTAATATGTAAAATTTGAAATTGAGTTAAGATGGGCTTTTGCTTTACAATATTTAATATATACAAATATTTATAACTAGTAGAAGTGAATGTACTGCATTCATGTAAAGTGCCTGTGCTCCCCTCCATGTTGATCACATTCATGATAATAAGAAAACCTAATAAAGTGATAAGTCAAGACCTTAACATGTGCAAAAAAAGGGAAAACCAAAAAGGACAACCTGTGCAAATTTAGATTTATATCAGCTGCTGGTTGTATCAGACTAGTTGATCCAAGTATGATGTAAAAACCCAAATTAAACCGCGCTCTACTAGTAGAAATTATATATATAAAGTGCAATGTGCATAGATGATTTGCTTGATAGCAGTGACAGTGCAATAATTATAGATTATAAAATTATATAGAAAACATTTAGTAATATATAATCAGATTTGTGCTGTTGGTCATATACATAAAATTAAATAAACCATTAAAGTGCCAAGAAATATTTAAAATTCATATCAAATATCTTGTGTTTGTAAACATCCATGCAATCAATGGACCATCCAAAGGGAGAAAGGGTGACAGAAATTCTCCACCAAGAGGGGACACACTGATTTTCACACCCTACTATCATTATTATTAATGATTTATTTAATTTTATGCATATGAGCAACAGCACACATCTGATTATATATTACTAAATGTTTTCTATATAATTTTATAATCTATAATTATTACACTGTCACTGCTCTTAAGCAAATAATCTATGCACATTGCACTTTATATATATAAAGACCTTAACATGGTTTTCTAAATTATCTGTAAATTCAACCAATTTATATTCTGCATGTTAACTGACTGGCAGTCCAATCAAACTAGCATCTACGTTCTCATTTCAGAAGCAGTAAAAATACCTTGCTAATCTTAATATTAGCTCTCACAAGCAAGCAATGAAGTGATGCGAAGAGCTGTGTCTGACTTTTATTAGAAGGGCTCTGGCTGTGGGATAGCATGGATAGATTTAACGCTGCTGATAGCAATGCAAATGGCTACTTATTTTTTTTTTTAATCTTACAGCACTGTATATTTAGGGAAGCTTCATATAAAGGAAAAAAATCCTGGAAATGAACATTAAGCAATACAAACCAAAACAGGGGATATTAAATCCACCCAGGAATTGAATGGGAATAATGAGACAGCTATTACTTGAAACATTAGACTCATTGGATTTGATTTACTAAAACTGGAGAGTGCAAAATCTGGAGCAGCTTTGCATGGTAGCCAATCAGCTTCTAACTTCAGCTTGTTCATTTATACTTTTACAAAAAAAACTAGAAGCTGGTTTCTGTGCAGAGATGCACCAGATTTTGCACTCTCCAGTTTTATTAAATTAACCCCATTGTCTGTTTAACTAAAGAGAAAGGTACAGCATGTTAACAAATACTGTACACTGATTTTCACACAAATGTATTCAAATATAATTATGTTCTTACTTGAAAGTTGTTTTTGCAGCTGTCTGACCAAAGCTGCAGTTTGCTGTTGTTGTTGAGTTTGTTGTAAGCCTTGTCTGGGGAACTGAAAGACATGATTTAAATACATCACATAATGTATGAAAGGCATTAGAGTTGTTACTCTGATGTACAGTATATTGCATATTGTATTTTATCATACCACTTTCATTTTGTGATTATTGGCCTGTAATTGAACATTAGTGTTCAGTGCTATATGACAGTAAACAACTATTTGGCATGATAAAAGCACAGGTACACTAGAATCACATATCTGTTTCATACCAAAACATTCATTTATTGAACAAAGAAACCAAGCAGCATTAATCTTTCAGTCATCAGATTTCATCAAAGTGAAATCAGATCTGCCAAGTACACTTTGCCCTTGAGCTTCACTCTACATCTGCGTTTCTCAACCAGGGTTCCGTGGAACCATAGGGTTCCTCCATAATTTTCTAGGTGTTTCATGAGTAGTATGCAGTGGCAGACTGATATACTGTCCAAAAGTGTCCAGCACCAATGCCACTCCATAGCATCAGTAGCATGGAACCAGTGGAACTTCTCCTTTGTTTTCTCAGATATGTAACCACTGGAACCAATGGTCAGGTTAGCTGTCTGTAATGGGAACATTCTTCCAACAGACCACTGAAGAGAATTCTTCCAACAATACCCAAAAGTATGGGGGGGGGGGGCTACACTGACCACCATTGTGTTAGGCATTTATTTCACTGACCACAAGTGTAACAGTGCATGATTTCCATTGACCACCAAGGTTGAGAAAGGCTGCTCTACATATTCCCATTCAAAAGTGTCTGTAACACTCATTCAGGGTCATCAGCAGTAATTCTCCAAGACTGAAGATGCACAAAATAAAATCATGTCATAAAAGGCTAGACCCACTCATAAACCCCATAAATAGCTTGTTGAAAAACCTGCAGTGGTTTAGGTTTAAGTGGATATAAAACCCATTCATGGAATTTGAGCTGGGCACATATAGCTGTAGTGTTTTATTATCTCTCTTCAAGGCCCTAAGCCTCATGGCTTTCTCCTGCTCCATTCTTCTGTTATCAGCATGATAACAAATTCTCAGTCAACTGTGATAAAACCAGGCTGAAATTTGTGTCAGGGTGGGTGCTATAAATAGATTAGCAGAGAGCTGGTCTATTCTCAGCACATCTCTGCAAGTCGCTGCCATGTAGAGAGGGGGTGTATGTCTTTCCTCCAATCAGCTGTCTCACAGTGTATGGCAAGAATGCACACCCACAGGTGAATCAGAAAGAGAAAATTCTAAAAGGACATGCACTTTTTTAAAGAATATACAAGAGGAATATATAAAGCTGAAGACAGCAGATATACATGTAAAATGTATGTAGGGAGATTTGATTCATCTCTGTGTATCATCTGAGGCTGATCACTTCACTGGGTATATGTAAGGGTTTATATCCATTTTAAATCTAACAGTGGACCTTATAACTCTATAGCATCAGCAGTTCATTGAGTGATGTTTCTTACAGCTTTAAGGAATATTTTATTATGATTGTTTAAATTTTTCAATTTGCAAAGGCAAACTAAATCAGAAAGGGACATAAAATATGATTTTCTTACTAATAAAATGTAATAGGAATTTTATGATTTCTGCTCTTTAATGAAACGTTTTAAATGTATGTACAATGTGTATGAAGTACAGGTTTACTCAAATTGCCTTAACCACTTCAGTGCCAGACACTTTCACCCGCTTCCTAATCAGGCCAATTTTCAGCTTTCAGCGATGTCACATTTCGAATTACAATTGTGCGGTCATGCAACACTGTACCAAAATGAAATTTTTATCATTTAAACAGATCAAGCTTTCTTTTGGTGGTATTTAATTACCACTGGGTGTTTTATTTTTTGCTAAATAAACTAAAAAGACTACAAATTTTGAAAAAAAAATGTTTTTCTTAGTTTCTGTCATAAAATTTTGCAAATACGTTTTGCACTAATGAGGCTGCATGGATGGGCACTAATGAGGCTGCATTGATGGGCACTGATAAACTGCACTGATGGTCACCGCTGAGGAGGAACTGATAAGCTGCCCTGATAGGCACTGATGGGACTGTGAATGAACACAGCTGATCACATGGTAAAGGACCACAGTGATTGGTCCTTTAACCTGATCTGTAATCTCCTGTGTCCAAGACACACAGCAGTCAAAGAGTGCTCCCAATGCACACTCCAGGGGGCACGCATAAGGAACACACGTGGGAGGACATCCAAGAAAGCCCTCCCAGAATTGGAGAGCCATGCTGTAGCCATTTATCGGCTATAGCACGGGCGGGAAGTGATTAAAGTGGTTTTAAATGTAAATTTTTTGTACTTTAAAGGATTCTTTGCATTAAGGTGAAAAAAACCTTATGTATGCAGCACCACCCCCCTCCCCCCCAATTATACTTACCCGAGACCGATCTCAATCCAGTCGTGAGAAACTGACGACACACAGAACCTGTGTCCTCTAATGTCTAGTCCAATTTCCTGGTTAGTGACACCAGGAAATGGTACACTAGTCGACACAAG
>BLSH010523973.1:1161121-1173053 GCA_018402905.1 Glandirana rugosa | reverse complement strand
CCCCCCCCCCCCCCCCCGCTTTGGGAGATTTACTCTAACCTACTGTTCTGTTTCTAGGACAGGACGTGAAGGATTAAATTCCTCAATGGTGTGCAGACAGCAAAATATTTAACATATTGAGCACACTAAAAGAAACTTTCCACAGTAAACTTTTTGTTTAAATTCTTACTCCAGTACTTGCAGTTTACAGACCTCAATACTACTGGCTGCTGCCCTCAGTGTTGTTTCTCTGAATTTCTGGTCTACACAGGAAAGAGTTAACAGTGGACAATGCAGTTTCCAGAGGTTAGTTTGGAGAGCAGAGAGGGTAGGAGGGAGGAGTAACAGGGTTGTGCCTTGTCATACTAGGCTATAACGCTGTGTGTGTGTTTATTGATACACACTGTGTAAGGAGACAACTTAAGTCTCTGCATGCAAGAGTGACTCCATAGCATGCTGAAAGAGAAAGGAGCCATTCTGAAACAGGAAGCCTGGAGCAGCAGTCATGGCACTAGCTTAAACTGGAATATAGGCAAAAATGAAAAGATAAAGAAGCTACCTACGTAGTAAGTGATTGAATGAGCTGTTGAAAGTGCTTAAATTAACCAAAGGTTTAATATAAATGTAACCATTTTTCTTACCCTATGAAAAACATTAGTTTTGGCTATATATACACTTTGATTAAATCAGTTCTAAAAAAGTGTCACAGTGGAGTGCGATTTCATATCCTGATCCTAAAATAGATATTTTTTTTTGTGTATACTGTAAAGATACTTCAGTATAAATTAGAAAATATACACTGTACTTACCATAGGTTGTTGTGCTTGCATGGCTTGAAGGCCAATGGCTTGCTGGGTCTGTTGCTGCTGCAGCTGAAAAATATGCATCAAATGTCTTTAAACACCAACATCTTTTCATTTGCCATCCACATATCACAAATATTGACTGTAATCTAACACGATTATCTGCTGCCTGCCATGACCTTGGTACCATCTTTAGGATTCCACTTGCCCACCGTCAGGCTGGATTTTGGGACTGTTTACTGGATCATGCTTGCTCATGGCATGCCATGACCTTGGACTATCGCATGGATGCTCTCCAGCAGTGCCAAAGGCCTGGCCCAATCTGCTTCTTGGCTACCAGTACCCTTTCCTGTTATCTTCACCCAGTGTTGTGTGGGCAGAAATTATAGCATTGTGTACTAAAACCTGTGGGCAACTAAGCACTGATAGACCTGCTTGCCTTAAGAGAACAAGGGCTGCTATAGGAAGAGGAAACACTTGCTAGCTATAGAACCTGACCTAGGCACTGGGCTGTGTGTTTTACATAAGCAAGATAGAGAGAGCTCTCCTTGGGGTAAACCAGTGCTGGACACAGGGAAGATAACATGATATCCTTAGTAGGGTGAAAGATAGAAAACACTTTGGGTAAAAAAAAGAGGTCCTTGACTGTGCTTTGCTGTTGGTTGGGGATTGATATTAGGCCATTACCACTTCATTTAGATTTCTTATCAACTTTTTAATGTAGAGGGACAATATGCCTTCTACAAAGCTAGTTTTGTACCTATCCCCTATGTCTAAATGCTTGAGATACATTCTCAGATAGCAAACAATACAGCTAGACTTGCCAGGCTTCACAAGTTTGTTGCACAATTGCAGCAAGTCAGAATTGCATGATACCAGATCAAATGTTTTGGAAACATTTTGCAAGTCTGCTGCAAGTTCTGGTTCAGTTATGTTGCGCAATAGATATGTATTTTTGGAGCGCTTTGTGCACTTGCTGAGAAATCGAATGCACAAAATTGTGCTAGGGAAGACTTAAGATTAGCATCAGTAAAAAGAACTTAAAGTAAACTTAAAGTAAATATAAATAAATAGTCCAGTGTGCTACTCCATGAAGACCTAGGGTGGGCTCAGGCTGGGAAGTCAGTGTAGGCAGCCAGTTGTCTGAGTAGAAGAGGGCTCTGTAGAAATAGAAGGGAAAAGGGTACCATCCATCCAGTTGATCCTCGGCAGCCCTGAAGCCTGGGACACCACCGAAGCGGCCAGGGCTTGTGATCAATCGCGCCCAGCTGTACGAACACCAGATTCTGAAGTGGACATGTACTACATGCCTGTTATCACTACTGCTATGTGAGTTTGACACCACATTAAACCTGATGTTTTAACTATTGCTACAAATCGGGCCACTTCTTTTCCCTTCTAGACTTGCAGAGCTCTTGCTGTAGACTCACCACTGCAACTTTGCTTTTGCTAGAGACTTTCCAAGCAAATTTGCTACACATTGGAAAAGTGTCAACTAGAACTTGTGCTTCAAGTGCTCTGCAAATGTACAATTTTCGAGGGAAATGTGCAGCAAGTTAACAAGACTAACAATTCAACACTGCCACAAATGTGTGGCAAATTATCCTTGCTATCTGGGTTACTGATATTTTGAACAAATTTAAGTTTCTGAATGTCATGTGATCACATAAATAAAGAATTTTAAAAAAGGCAGTCATTGGTCTCAAACAAGCTTATTGTATGTAAGATTAAATGGTACTCCTTACAGGACAATGTTGACAACTCAGAAACCCATCTGACCAAATTGATGGCTACAAGGAAGGCTGCCTTACTGGATAGTAACATCAAGGAGATGTCGCAAATAGGTTCACAAGTAGGTCTTTATAACACTGACGATGCAAGATTTCAAGTTGAAGCTAGCAAAAATATATTTTTTCTCCACATCTTTACATACATTACTGAAACAAAACATGTTCCACAATTCGTGACCTGTGAGTCTTGCAGGCTGTAGGTACACTTGATTCTGCCTTCAAGCAACATAAAGACTTCAGCTGCTGGTTCTAGTTTCTGCTTATCTATAGCTGCTTACATGGTTTATAGTTACTACATCTTTCAAGATGTTTTGTTGATACACCATTCTATGACAGTGTTTAACCATGTGCTGTTGTACTTTTCTGATTGTATAAGGATTCATGTGTGCCACTGAAAAGGGGTTGACAACTCTGTCAATATTTTAATTACACAGTGGGAATTTTTGGTCTGGGTGTATCCATCTGTTTTTAGTATTTTGCTGTTAGCAAACTTGTTGTCATTTTTTATTTATCCCTTACTACCATTTCTTGCTATTTTTGTTATAGTTTTTTCAGTGTGGGATAAAAACATTTGCACACATTACGACATATTATGATGATTGCAACACATAGAAAAATTTGTATTATTAGTTGCATGTCCCACGATGTGCAGGCTACTGGATTCTGTAACAATCAGGGCATACAATCACATAATCCTGTGACTGATCAGACTCTTCCCCATTCACAGATCTTGTTACAGGCGGTGTAATAATTACTGAAGAAAACTTTTTTCATTGGAGGAGAAGGTAGGAAGGGGGCATGTTCTCTTGGGATCATCTTTAGTACAGCTGAGCCCGGAGACTCAACGCTGTTAACTCCCGCAGCACCAGAAGTTCTGCAGCAAGAAGAGGACAGCCCTGCAGAGAAGATTTCTACAGAATCCAGCAGCCTGCACATCATGGGACATACTTCATTACAGGTAAGTAATGTAAATAATACTGTAGAGACAAAAATGTTTTTTAGCTAAGTTTCAGCTTTAATTCTTACATATAAAGCAGAGGCCTAACAGGGAGTAACATGTGTATTAAAAAAAGAGGATGTTGGGAAAGAACAGACAGTGCAGAAGCCTGACCTTTAATGGTGCTAAAGGCTAAAAGTTCTACACCCAACTAGAGTAAAGAAAGAAAATGGCCAACCAACATCTCATAGAAACTCCCAGAGACTCACACCAATGAAATTAGGTGAGAATGACTGGAATGCCCTTGGCCTTGATCCTTCAAAGTAAATAAAGTAAAATCAAGAAGTTAGCAAATCCACAAAAAATGCCAGCTGAGAATGCTGGGGAGAGAAGCCATCATTACAAAGAATTTGGTCTGAGGATATAACCCTTCCACCTTGCTCAGAGACAGATTGGATTTGTTGCACACCATGTTCAATTGAGAATGTTCCATTGAATGGTCCATTGCAAGGCCCTTGAGTGGATTTGAGCAAATGGAAGGTAGATATCATTAACCTTAGGACTTGCATTCTGCTATGCATGGATTACTGATGCTGGGACTGAAGTTGCTGAACCTGACTCTGCTTTCTCAACTTCCCTTAGGGCAGGAAGATTTGAAGGGTATCCAAAAGGAGGCCCAAGTACTAATAATGACCTCTCAAAGTTCAGGATCCAACTAAAGTCCTCCAAGGTCTTCAGTGTGATTGACACATTGGAGTTCAATGACAGTTCTGCCCTTGCAGCAAGAGATTGCCCAAGTATCTTATGATTGAAATAATCCAGAGACAAGGACCAAGAACTGATGCAAGCACATTTGTGAAACTCTCTGGGTTATGGCAAGCCAATGGGAAAAGCAAAATGATTGTCAGCCACAGCAAAGAAACTGATCACCAAATAGATTCCATTCAAAACTTATGGGGATATATAAAACCACTGATGGGTCTAAAACCTTTCCTCGGGTTTTGGAACTGTATCAGCATTGAATAAAAACATTGAAACCATTCAGTTGGAGAAAATAGACTGAAGTCCCCTAATTCAACTACCCCTGGATGGTAGAATGTCCTAAATTGCTGACATATGGGAAGATGTGAAATCAAGACTTTTACTAAAGCATTTAATACTGTACCTCATAGGCATATAATGTATAAAGAAAAGGTCTGTTGGAGTTGATAAAATTGTATGCATATAGGAAACTGGTTACATGAATGGGTTCATGTAGTAACAGTAGTAATAAATGACTCATTCGCTAAATGTTGTAAGTGGTCTGCCCCAGGGTTTTGCCTGGGAGCCAATGCTATTCTATTTGTTTATTAACAATATAATGATTTGAATTAAAAACTATTTTTCAGTGTTTGCTGTTGATACCAAAATAAGCAGGAAAATAATTTGGCACAGGACTTGGCATTACAGTAAGACCTTGGTTGGGCAGCTACATGGCAGATGAGGTGCAGTATTGAGAAATGTAAAGTTATATACGTGGATGCCATAAATACACATGCAAAATACACATTAGGAAGGGCTTCCTGCAAAGTATGGTGGAAATGCCAAGCTGCAACTAACAAAGCTAGCAAAATACTATCATGAATTAAAAATGGTATATATTCAAGACATAAATCAATAATTCTACCCATTCACAAAACCCTGGTTTGGCCCCATCTTGAATATGCAGTTGAGTTTTGGTCACCAATTCTCAGGAAAGACATTGTTGAATTAGAAAGAGCTCAGTGAAGGGCAACAAAATTAATAAGGGGTATCGAGAACCTCAGCTATGAGGATCAATTAAATAGATTACAGTAATTCACTCTACAGGAGAGGTGCTTAAGAGCACATATGCTTACAATGTACAGATACATCAAAGGCGACTCCAGTAACAGTAGTAAACTGATTACGCAAAGGTCCATGAAAAGGACACACAGCCATAATTTGAGGTAAGAAAAAAGGAGGTTTAACCTTAGATTGTGGAAAGGGTTCTTAACTGTTATAGCAGTAAAAATGTGGAACTCCCTCCACCATCATCTAGTCAACAGAATCAATAAGTTGAGTGTCAATGTCAGCATTTCCAAATTCTTGCCAGGGCATAAATGGATTAAGAAATTGCTTTAACCTTTGTCAGTAAGTACCTTAAAGGATGAAGCACCTTCTTTAGGAATAGTCAAAACTCTGTTAAGGTTGGACACAGGTAGTTGACCATGGGGGGTGTAAATCATTTCTGGACAAAACCCTTTGCAAAAGGGATAGAGTGCCAGGTACTACTTAGGGGCAAAGTATTGCTTGTCTAGGTGTTTCCAAGCCCCCAAGCATGAAAAAGAATGGGGGTCACAAATGGCCGCCCGCACAAGTGGATCCGATTGGGATCAAAGGTACAATTCTGCCTTGTGCCAAGCTTGACCATCTACACAATGCTAAATAGATGATATGGGATGTCCACTACAAATGGTACTAAAAACCAGTCAAAAAGTATACCCAATCTCCATAGGAATGCCAGCTTAAAGCAGAGTACCACAAGGATCTGTACTGGGTCCTGTTCTATTTAACCTATATATGTAAGTGATATAACTAAAGGTTTGTTGGGCAATGTACGTCTCTTTGCTGATGATACAAAGGTGTGTAATAGGGTTGATATCCCTGGAGGTGTCTGTAACATGGAACTTGATTTAGCATTGCTGGAAGATTGGTCAAAGCAGTGGAGACTGCAGTTCAATATTTCTAAATGTAAAATAATGCATCTAGGGAAAAAGAATCCGCTTATAGAGTACAGCATTGGGGGCACAGTGTTAGCCAGCACTACAGAAGAAAAAGATTTGGGGGTGCTTATTTCAGATGATTGCAAAATGAGCAAACAGTGCGACCAGGCAGTGGGAAAAGCAAATAGAATTCTGGGATGTATCAGTAGAGGGATCACCAGCGGGAGTAAGGAGGTTCTGATTCCTCTATATAGATCTTTAGTGAGACCTCACTTAGAATACTGTGTCCAGTTCTGGAGACCTCACTTACAAAAAGATATTGATAAGATAGAACAAGTTTAGAGACGGGTAACAAAAATGGTGAAAGGTCTAGGGGATAAAACATATCAAGAGCGACTTCAGGAACTTAATATGTACAGTCTGGAGGAAAGAAGGGAGAGGGGAGACATGATTGAAACCTTTAAATACATCAAGGGGGTGAATAAGGTTCAGGAGGGCAGTCTTTTCAATATGAAACCAAAATCAAGAACACGGGGACATGACCTCAAACTAACTGGGGGGAAGTTCAAAACTAATCTTAGAAAGTATTATTTTACTGAAAGGGTGGTTGATGATTGGAATAAACTACCAACAGAGGTTGTGAGACAGTCAACAGTAAATGGCTTCAAACATGCTTGGGATAAACATAAATCTATAGTCAGACAACAAGGTTAATGTAAAAAAAAAAAAAAAAAATTATAAAAAAAAATAAATAAATTAATTAAAAATAAATAAATAAAAAGGGGCAGACTCGATGGACTACTCAGTCTTTTTCTGCCGTCACTTTTCTATGTTTCTATGTTTCTATGAGTTCCGCTCAAAATTGGAACTTCCACTTATCTGTCTCCTCCCCCCTTCTGGTGCCATATTTGGCACCTTTCAGGGGGGAGGGGGGAATGGATACCTGTTTTTGACAGGTACCATTCCCCACTTCTGGGAGACCGGGCTGCGACCCGGTCTCCTGGAAGTTCGGCCCCCTCCTCCTTCCAAAAGGCTTTACTGCCGTGTTCCCTTACCAGGAATGGCAGCGGCTGCACCCGACAGCTGATTAGAAGATCAGCTGGGGTGCCAACATTGCGGGCTCCCTGGACAGGTAGTCCATATATTAAAAGTCAGCAGCTGCAGTATTTAATTTTTCCTGGGGGGTCTAGACCTCCTCTTTAATCTCCCTGGCGGTATGATTATGTCAGATTTTTGGGTCTCAAATCGGTACATTTTTTCGCATAGAAAGTTGGCGTTTTATATTGTAGGCCTGTAATTCTTAGGAATAACTCACTTAAATCTGTCCAAACAAGAGTCTAGTAGACATCCCAGGTATGATAAAATTTGAAACAATGAAATCATAAATTCTAATATAATAAATAGCTATAAATAATTATCAAATATATTAATATAATAATAATAATAAAATTTATTAAATCATGTAATCAAATCAAAACACTGAAGTTTGCTCAGCTGAAGAATTGTCGCTGTCGCTGATGATAAATTTCCCCAAAAATCAGTGTCACTCAATTCTGCAAATGATTCTTATTTACTATTGGTGTTTTCTAGCTGATCAAAAACCGATTTTGATGTAAAGGGTCGCTTTTTGGATGCCATGGACAGTCTCAAGTTTCCAGGCAGAAGGAATGGCATATATAATATAAAAGTGCATGCAGGGCACTGGACAAAGCACTAGGAACAAAAGGGATGTGAAATGATTTCATATAGTAATGTAATCTTACAGATTACAGTGTACTGCATGCGTTATGTATGTTTCACTTTTTGAATTTGCCGCCCCCATGCAATGCAATGCTCACAGGGAATGGAGCCCGGAACCCAGAGCCATTGGGCGAAAATTCCACCAGAGGGCAAAGCGGGGGGACATCGCAGGATCCTGGGGACAAGGTAAGGAATTTTACCTGGATCCTGTGATGCGATCCAGAGTGTGGCACAGGGTTACCGCTTTTGGTAATGAAAATTAACCCCGAGCCACACTCCGAATAACCGCTAAGGAGGTTAAAGGGCATCAGGAAGAATATCCAGGCTATGGAATGTGACCACTGTCACTGCAGGTGGAGCATTAGAGCCACAATCTGCTGCCCAACAATGTGTTCTTGGAAGAGGGTTGTCTGGGGTACTTGCCATCTAATGTCATGAGGAACTATCTTCAGTGTAAAGAAAAACAAGGAGTACTGGAAGTGATGGTTTGATCCCACAGAGCCCAGATCTCAAAATCATTAATTCTGTCTGGGATTACATGAAGAAACAGAAGGATTTGAGGCAGCCCACATCCACAGGAGATCTGTGACTAGTTCTCCAAGATTTTTGGAACAACTTACCTGCCAAGTTCCTTCAAAAACTGTGTGCAAGTGTACCTAGAAGAATTGATGCTGTTTTGAAGGCAAAGGGTGGTAATATCAAATATTGATTTGATTTGGATTTCTCTGCTGTTCATTCACTTTCCATTTTGTTAATTGATAAAACATAAAACTATTTAAACTTTTGTTTCTGAAAGCATTCCTAATTTACAGCATTTGTTCTCTCCTGTCTAAAACTTTTGCAGGCTACTGTAGGCAAGCCAGTAGTAAAAGGGGAAGAGTTAACCCCTTCACAAAGAGGCTGGTCAGACAGACACTTCTGTAAAAAATACCACACACTCAGTGTCTGCTCTTTGGTTTTCTATGTACCTAGCATCAATTTCTCCTGTAGGCAGTAGTATAACCTTAGTTTGATGAATTTTTATCAAACTGTGTCCCCGATGGATTATAGAAAAATATATACTGTACAACCCAAATTCCCAAAAAGTTGGGACGCTGTGTAAAATCTACATAAAAACAATGCAGTGATTTGCAAATCTCATGACCCATATTTTATTCATAATTGAAAATAAAAAAACAAATCAAATGTTTAAACTGAGAAAATGTACCATTTTAAGAAAACAAATAAGGTCATTTTTATATTGATGGCAGCAACACGACTGTTGGGGCAGGGCAAAAAAAAGCTGGCAAAGTTAGTGGTACTAACAATGAAGAGCTGTTGAGCAGTTAGAATTGTATATCAGGCAAGAATGGGACAGCATTCCTCTCCGAAAAGGATGAGTTTTTACAACTCAGTTTTTACAAGTTCCTGTCATCAGTTTTCAAAATTATCTTCTTTTTTTTCTTTAAATGGTACATTTCTCAGTTTAAACATTTGATATGTTTTCATTATCAATCTTTTTTATTGAATTTTTTAATGGAAGAAGGAATTACAATTCACAGTGTTATTATCAGGTATCAAAAAATACAAAAGTCACAGGTTCTCTGCCGTTATATATTGATATGTTTTCTTTCTATTGTGAATTAAATATGAGTTTATTGGATTTGCAAATTGTTGCATTCTGTTTTTACGTAGATTTACACAGCATCCTAACGTTTTTGGAATTGGGGTTGAATTTTTATAGCCCTCAACTGTGCCTCGTCTGGGGTAATGTCCCTCTTTGGAATAAAACACATCTATTCTTCTTTTCTCTCTAAGGCCTCATACGCACGGGCATTTGCAGAAAAATAAGCAAAACGCCGGGCCTGATGTCAGGAAAAAAAACTGACGTTTTGCTTGGCGTTTTGCATTGACGTCAATGGACGTTTTTTCACGCCAGCTTTTTGCGGCGTTTTCTGCCTCTATTCAAAATCAATGGTTCCCTATGGGAGCCCATTGATTTGAATAGAAGCCGCACCAGACGTCGGATCGCGGTGATCCGACTTGCGGCGCAACTTGTGTGCTAGGTGTCTTAAAGGGAAACCCCCGCAAAAAAATTGCGTGGGGTCCCCCCCCCAGAGCATACCAGGCTCTTCAATCTGGCATGGATTTTAAGAGGAGCACCCACGCCGAAAAAACGGCATAGGGTCCCCCCCAAAATCCATACCAGTCCCTTATCTGAGCACGCAGCCTGGCAGGCCAGGAAAGGGGGTGGGGATGAGCAAGCGCCCCCACCCTCCTGGACCGTAACAGGCCGCTTGCCCTCAACATGGGGAGTATGGGTGCTTTGGGGCAGGGGGGGCTCTGCGCCCCCCACCCCAAAGCACCTTGTCCCCATGTTGATGGGGACAAGAGCCTCTTCCCGACAACCCTGGCCGTTGGTTGTCGGGGTCTGCGGGCGGGGGCTTATCGGAATCTGGAACCCGGCATTCGAGTGGAAGAGAGCGACGAGTCAACATCTCCAGAAGAAGGGGAAGAAGAAGAAGAAGGAGAAGAAGAAGAAGAAGAAGAAGAAGAAGCAGCAACGGGAGAAGCTAGCCGGGGAGACAGCAGCAAAAGAGCAAAAGAGCTGAAGAACCCCGCAGAAGACCCGCAGAAGACCCCACAGAAGACCCCACAAAAGAGCCGAAGAAAGAAGAGAGGGGAGAAGATGATGGAGCGGATTTAATAAAATATTTTAAAAAGCTGTGTAGTGTTTTTTTTTGTACACTTTTTTCCCCCCCAGGTAAATGGGTAGGGGTACGATATACCCCATACTCATTTACATAGGGTGGAGGGCCGGCATCTGGGGGCCCCCTTGTTAAAGGGGGCTTCCAGATTCTGATAAGCCCCCGCCCGCAGACCCCGACAACCAACGGCCAGGGTTGTCGGGAAGAGGCTCTTGTCCCCATCAACATGGGGACAAGGTGCTTTGGGGTGGGGGGGCGCAGAGCCCCCCCTGCCCCAAAGCACCCATACTCCCCATGTTGAGGGCATGCGGCCTGGTATGGTCCAGGAGGGGGGGGCGCTTGCTCGTCCCCACCCCCTTTCCTGGCCTGCCAGGCTGCGTGCTCGGATAAGGGTCTGGTATGGATTTTGGGGGGGACCCTACGCCGTTTTTCCGGCGTGGGTGCTCTTAAAATCCATGCCAGATCGAAGAGCCTGGTATGTTCTGGGGGGGACCCCACGCAAATTTTTTGCAGGGGTTTCCCTTTAAGACACCTAGCACACAAGTTGCGCCGCAAGTCGGATCACCGCGATCCGACTTCTGGTGCGGCTTCTATTCAAATCAATGGGCTCCCATAGGGAACCATTGATTATGAATAGAACGCCTGACGAGGCTTAACGCTGTGTATACAACGTTAAGCAACGTTATTGAGCGTTTTGCCGGCTCGGCGTCAAAAAACGCCATGACGCTGCAGCTTCAGAACTAACGCCGACGCCCTCTACTGCCCACAAACTCCGGCGTTTTTAGAGGGCCATTGAATAACATGGAGAGCTGCAAAAAAATGCCTACAAACGCCGGCGGCCAAAGCGCCCGTGTGTATGAGGCCTAAAAGGTGCCCCTGTTTCCAAGCTATGTATTTCTATTCAGTTTCTCACCAGTCATTCATCTGGCTATATAACTAACTTTGTAATTTATTAAATGTAAAATATACAGTAGGTGTACTCTTCAAGTTACCGGGAGATTTTTGCGGCCTCAAACACCCGTCATCTCCCGCAGCCGCAATCAAGACTTCGACGTCGCAGTACCGCAAAAAACTGCGGCTCGGCCGTTTTGCGAGTTATTGCAACGAATTGCAACATATGTGTCGCAATTCGGAGCAGTCCGCAAGATAAGTATTAGTTACCAAGGGATACCCTCGGGTAACTAAACTTATCTTCGGCGTGGTCTTCAGCCTAGCGCCACTAGGCTGAACGCCGCGTTGAACACACGATCCACAGAATTTCCCTTTGGGGACG
>BLSH010523973.1:1137748-1153638 GCA_018402905.1 Glandirana rugosa | reverse complement strand
GCTGAAACACAATAATACACATATATAAGTGATGTTAAAATAAAGCACAGCTATGGAATTTAAAGTTTTTTTAGTAAACTAATCGTGTTCTGTTTTTATTATTCTAATTTTATTTGTGTTTAAATTAGGTGTTTAAACTAAAAAATAAAATTTCATCTGTGAATAAAATTTATATACAGATGATGTAATTTCTAAGCACAGTAGTGCGTGCAGGTGGAGGTAACACTCTGCTAAGCCTGTTGTGTTAGCCTAGCCTATTTGGCTATATAAGCTATGCTAAATGGCTGCCAATTCCTAGTGATTGTAAATTTACATTGAATAATACAGGAATTGAAAGAGGCAGAGACACATATCATTACCCGTATACTGGATATGACACCTACACAGCATACAGCACAGTGGACACACACCATACCCAGCACACTAGATGTGGCACGTAGCACTACAAGCCAAACATGACATGGCGTATAACAGCACAAAATACACCCAGTACACTACAAGGTACATGGAAGCACACACCATACCAAACACACTTGACATGGCACGTAGCAGCACGCGCTTTTCAAAGTACAGTAGACATGGCACATAGCAACGCATAAATTGGGTTGCCACTAGGGATGAGCTCCCGGTCATTCAACTCGAACATCGGGTGTTCGTCTGTTCGGGCCATTCCGAACATTATGGGGCGTTCGCGGGAACTTCACGCACCCCATAATGCATTCCAATGGAGGCGGAATGCCGCCCGCTGATTGGCCAAAGCATGCACATGACCTGCATGCTTTGGCCAATCAGCGGGCGGCCTGCTGTGAGAGCTTTGATTGGCTAAAGGCAGGGTGCCTTTAGCCAATCACTGCTCAGTAGCCTCAATCCACGCCCCACACTATATAAAGCCGCTAGTACAGCGGCTCTATGTAGTGTGTTGGTGGTGGTTGCGGATTGCAGGCAGTTTAGTTAAATAGCTATATATATATATATATATATATATATATATATATACACACACACAGCGTATGGAGTGTACACTATATATCAGTGCATTATAGTGCATTCGTGGGTATACGTAAGGTATATAGTACACTTGACATGGTGTCTTAAAATATATACCGTTTTTAACCCCTTAACCACCAGAGCATTTGTTGTTTACAAGTTAAAATCATTTTTTTTTTAATAGAAAATTACTTAGAACCCCCAAACATTATATATATTTTTCAAACACCCTAGAGAATAAAATGGCGATCGTTGCAATACTTTTTGTCACGTGGTATTTGCGCAGCGATCTTTCAAGCGCAATTTTTTTGGAAGAAAAACAATTTTTTGAGTTAAAAAATAAGACAACAGTAAAGTTAGCCCCATTTTTTGTATATTGTGAAAGAGGATATTACGCCGAGTAAATAGATACCGTACATGTTACGGTTGAAAATTGCGCACACACGCAGAATGGCGACAAACTCCGGTACTTAAAAATCTCCACAGGCGATGCTTTAAAATTTTTTAACAGTTACCAGGTTAGAGGTGCAGAGGAGGTCTAGAATTATTGCCTACACTCTGGCGATCGTGGCGATACCTAACATGTGTGTTTTGAACACTATTTTCATATACGGGCACGACTTACGTATGCGTTTTCTTTGCTGTACGAGCTCGCAGGGACTGTGGTGCTTTAAACATTTTTTTTATTATTTTTTTATTTATTTTATTTTGTTTTTTCTTTTAACACTGTTCCTTTAAAAAAAAAAATCTTATCACTTTTATTGCTATCACAATCACACGGCGATTCTGAATACTGTCATTTTTTTAAAAAACTAATGACGTTAGCAGCCGTGTAAACCGGAGGTGACGTTGTAACCCTGCTTCCGGAAATGTACGAAGGGGTCCCGATCGAAGCCGATTCTGGCTTCTACAGGGATTCCACACAGCCAGTGGACGTGCCGGATCAGAGCACCGGTCTCCCGGTGGAACGGGAGGCCAGAGAAGAGCGGCGGACATTGGTGAGAGGGGGGGATGTCCCCTCCTGTTGCCTGGGATAATGACCGAGTGGCTCCCAAGCCAGATCAGCTGTTATCACCAGATAGTCGGCCACCTGCTCTAAAATACGGTACCAGAGTATAGCCTGTAGCTGCAGACTATACCCCGATACTTCCACTTAAAGCAGCCACCGTTTAAACCCTGTTCCAAGTTATTATGCAAATTCTATTTCAGTATCACAAAGATTAAATATTTTGTTTTTCAGTTTAACTCATGGATGGCATTGTGTCTCAGGGCTCTTTTGATCACTGAAAACAATCTAGGACAACTCCAATAATTAGATTGCCAGGTGAGCCCAATTAAAGGAAAAACTACTAAAGGAGGGTGTTCCACATTATTAAGCAGAGCACCATTTTCAAGCAACATGGGGGAGAAAAAGGATCTCTCTGCTGCCGAAAAGAGTGAAATAGTTCAGTGCCTTGGACGAGGTATGAAAACATTCGATATTTCACGAAAACTTAAGCGTGATCATCGCACTATTAAGAGATTTCTGCCAGATCCATGCATCGGATCAAGAGAGCAGCTGCTAAAACACCATTACATAGCAGCAAATAGATATTTGAAGCTGCTGGTGCCTCTGGAGTCCCACGGACATCAAGGTGTAGAGTCCTCCAGAGTCTTGCAACTGTGCATAAACCTTCCTTTCGGCAACCACTAACCATTGCTCCCAAGCAAAAATGGCTGCATTGGGCAGAACATACATGAAGACTAATTTTCAAACAGTCCTGTTCACTGATGAGTGCCATGCAACCCTGGATGGTCCAGATGGATGGAGTAGTGGATGGTTGGAGAACGGCAACCCTGTTCCAGGCTGTGACGTCAGCAAGGCGGTGGTGGAGTTGTTTTGGGCCAGAATCATGGGAAGAGAGCTGGTCTGCCCCTTTAGGGTCCCCGAAGGTGTAAAGATGACCTCTGCTAAGTATGTGGAGTTCCTGACTGACCACTTCCTTCCCTGGTACAGAAGGAAGAACTATGCTTTCCGTAATAAAATCATCTTCACGCATGACAATGCACCTCATGCTGCAAAGAATACCTCTGCATCAATAGCTGCTATGGGGATAAAAGGAGAGAAAGTCATGGTGTGGCCTCCATCCTCCCCTGACCTCAATCCTACTGAGAACCTTTGGAGTATCCTCAAACAAAAGATCTATGAGGGTGGGAAGAAGTTTACATCCAAACCGCAGCTGCGGAAGGCTAATCTTACATTTTGCAAACAAATTCAAGCAGAAACTGTCCAAAAACTTACAAGTTCAATGGATGCAAGACTTGTGAAGCTGCTATAAAATAAGGGGTCCTATGTTAAAATGACCTGTTAAAATGTTTAAAAAGTTCAAATGCTGTTTAAAGTTTGATTGAAATAGCTTTTGATTTCAGTAAATATGCTGCAAACACAACAAATGGCAATTTTCAGTTCTTTACAACCTATAAAGTGTTTTGAAACTCACTGCGCGTAATAATTTGGAACAGTGCATTGTAAGTTTTTTTATTTTGAAAAAAAATACTGTTATCATTAGGAGGTTTGTTCGAATAAAATTTGAATTGTACTCTTAATAGTTGATAACATGAGAATTATGCGGACGGTTGCCGATAATCAATTATTTAGATAAATGAGAAAAATATCATTGGCATAATAATTTGGAATAGGGTGTATAACAGCGATTCGCGTTAATTGGTAAAACTAATTTACAACAGCAGGGCCCGTTCCTGCGCCCAACAAGAGTAACTGCAAGGGGTTAGTGTTCTGGCACCGACAACACCCAAGGCCCAATTTTTCACCACCTGCTTGACGGGAGCATGTCATCACAATTTTTAACCACTTAACACGAATCACCGTTTATAAACGGCAGCAGTTTTAAGTGGATGTATCGGGGTATAGCCTTACAGCTACAGGCTATACCCCGGTACCGTTTTTTAGAGCAGGCGGCCGGCTATCTGGTGATAATGGCCAATCCGGCTCGGAAGCCGCTCGGTCGTTATCCTAGGGAGCCGCAGGGGCCACCCCCCTCCCGCCACCGTCCGGCGCTCTTCTCCGAACCAACGCTTCTGGCCGCTGTGTGGAGTCCCTGTGGAAGCCAGAATTGACTTTAATCAGCACTAATTCGTACATTTCCGGAAGTAACGTCATTTCCGGTTTACTCGGCAACAAACGGAGCCGGATTTTAAAAAAATTACAGTATTCAGAATCGCCGTTTTTGGCGATCTGAATACTGTGAAGTGCAAAGGAGGAATGGGGGGTCTTCTAGACCCCCCATCACTCCATAAAGAGTACCTGTCACCATATATTACTATCACAAGGGATGTTTACATTCCTTGTGATAGCAATAAAAGTGATCAGATTTTTTTTTTAAAGTGTTAAAAAAAAAAAAAAAAAATTTAAAGCGCCACCATCCCCATGAGCTCGTGCAGCAAAGAAAATGCATACATTAGTCACGCCTGCATATGAAAACAATGTTCAGACCACACATGTGAGGCATCGCCACGATCACCAGAGTGTGAGCAATAATTCTAGCAAAAGACCTCCTCTACACCTCTAACCTGGTAACCGTTAAAATTTTTAAAGCGTCGCCTATGGAGATTTTTAAGTACCGTAGTTTGTCGCCATTCCGTAAGTGTGCGCAATTTTCAACCGTAACATGTATGGTATCTATTTACTCAGCGTAACATCCTCTTTCACAATATACAAAAAAAGTTTACTGTTGTCTTATTTTTTAACTCAAAAAAGCGAATATTTTTCCAAAAAAATTGCGCTTGAAAGACCGCTGCGCAAATACCGTCAGACAAAAAGTATTGCAACGATCGCCATTTTATTCTCTAGGGTGTTGGAAAAAAATATATAATGTTTGGGGGTTCTAAGTAATTTTCTAGCAAAAAAAATGATTTTAACTTGTAAACAACAAGTGTAAAAACGGGCTCCGGGCCTTAAGTGGTTAAACTAATTTACAACAGCAGGGCCCGTTCCTGCACCCAACAAGAGTAACTGCAAGGGGTTACAGTGTTCTGGCACCGTCACCCAAGGCCCAATTTTTCACCACCTGTTTGACTGGGGCATGTCATCACAATTTTTAAAATAATTTCCAACAGCGGGGCTCGCACCAAAGAAAAAAAAAAAAAATTGCGTATGGTTCCTTGCTTCCTCTCTTCATCTTCAATCTTCATCTTCTTCTTCCTTCTTCTTTCACTGCCACCGCACTCCCCACTGCTTCAGCCTGGCCCCTGCGCGTCTCCCAGAATGGGCGGTCTTCATAATGACACTTCTTTTATAAGAAGGGGCGGGGCCATCCATTGACATAACTGAGTGAACCCACCTCTTCTGACATCATACGCTGTCAGAGGGGGCTGGTCACCCATTTACGTCACCGGGTGGCCCACCCCTTCTTATAAAAGAACTGTCACTGTGTAGACTGCCCAATCTGGGAGATGTGCAGGGGCCAGGCTGCAGCAGCGGGGAGAGCGGCAGCGGTGAAAGAAGAAGAAGATGAAGATGAAGATTGAAAGCGAAGAGAGGAAGCAAGAAGACTGAAAGAAGAAGCAGAAGAAGGACCGGGGCTGGAGAAGATTGAGGAAGACTGGAGGAAGAAAGAAGAAAAGAGCTATTTAACACAATAAAGGACTTGTCAAAAACTGCCTCTTGTTTTTTTTTTTAGCACTACACTCCTTTTTTGGTGAATGGGTAGGGGTACAATGTACCCCATACCTATTCACATGGGGGGCAGGATCTGGGGGCCCCCTTATTAAAGGGGGCTTCCAGATTCCGATAAGCCCCCCTGCCTGCAGACCCCCACAAGTACCGGCCAGGCTTGTGGGGAAGAGGCTCTTGTCCCCATCAGCATGGGGACAAGGTGCTTTGAGGTGGGGGCCCCCCAAAGCACCCATACTCCCCATGTTGAGGGCATGTAGCCTAGTACGGTCCAGGAGGGGGGGCACTCGCTTGTCTCCCCCCACCCTAACTGACCAGGGCTGCATGCTTGGATAAGGGTCTGGTTTGGATTTTAGGGGGAACCCCACGTCAATTTTTTTTTTAATTTGGCGCGGGGTTCCCCTTAATATCTAAACTAGACCCGAAGAGCCTGGTTTGGACTGGAGGGGGGCACCCCACGCACTTTTTTACAGCGATTTTATTGTATATTAATACATTACAGCCGCAGTTTTAAATGACAATTTTTCCTATGGAAATGTCATTTTGCTCTGGCTATGTTGTACACCTCATAGAGATGCGCCATTTTACAGACAGATTAAGGACACCCCCAGGCACAATATTTAAAGGAATTTTTCTTTTTTTTTCACTTTAAGCATTATTAAAATCACTGCTCCTGAAAAAAGGATCGATTTAAAAACTTTTTTTTTTTCATTGATACATGTCCCCTAGGGCAGGACCCGGGTCCCCATACACTTTTTAGGGCAATAACATTGCATATAAGCCTTTAAAATGAGCACTTTTGATTTTTCATGTTCGGGTCCCATAACCCTTAACGGTATTCGAATGTTCGCCCTGAACATTTTTGTCTGTTCGCATGTTCTGGTGTGAACCGAACCGGGGGGTGTTCAGCTCATCCCTAGTTGCCACCTGTCCGGGATTCACCCGGACAGTTCGGGTTTTGAATCGTGTGTTCGGGTTTCAGTCCGCCTGAGACCTGGACACAATATTCAGAGAGGAATGTGGCTCAGAACAGGGCCTAATAGGAGGGTGAGGGGGCGCTATGCATGCCACATTACTATTCTCTTTGGAGCACCCAAAGGTGTCCCAGGTTTGCTACAAAAATGTTTTCAGCTGTGCGCCGCTTAAGTGTTCGGGTTTGGCTTGAAGAAAAAGTAGCAACCCTACACATAGCATACGCAACCTATAGCATCATATACCGTACCTAACACCAGAGACAGCAAACAGCATTACACAAGACACCCAGTACACTAGACAGGGCACATAGAAGCACAAAGTATACCTAGCACAACAGACATGGGATATATATACATACTGTATACCATATCCCAAAACACTAGCCATGGTACATAGCAGTACACACACCACACGAGACATGGCAGATAGCAGCACCCCACCACACTCAGCACACTAGATATGGCAGATAGCAGCACCCCACCATACTCAGAACACTAGACATTGCACAATACAGCAATGTTCCTAAGCTGCGTTGACAATATGGTGAGTCAGATTTGTTGTACACAGTTTCTGAACTATAAAGGCAAGATGGTGCATAGTGTATTACAAAGCAGGAATTGTCACTTCCAGTTTTGGCAACCAGACAACCTATGCATACAGTAAAGCATGCTCTATTATGTCGTTTTGGGTTTTTTCAATTAAAGATTTGTATTCAATACGTTTTATGAAAGCATTCCTCTAATAGCACTGTAACACAATCACTTACTTTGCCCCACTGTGAAAATTCTCAAATAAATGGCAAAATATTGTCTTTATATAGTGGATAGACAAACCCTTAGTGCAGATCACATCATGTATTAATAACACGAATAATGGTATAGAGAACATTCAATGATTGGAGGAGAGGACCGTCAAACGACTTCGACAGGTCACATAACATGGTCCACATCCTCCTGGCACAGTTTTTTTATTGAAATAATGGAACAATTGCTGCGGTAGAGGAATACCTCTACTTTTTATATGCATGGTTGGTTATCATGACACATTTAAACAGATACAATCCTTACTTTTTTAATATAAAAAGCTATTATGACTACCACTGGTTTCTGTTTCAAGAAATGGGTACATTTTGCTAACTTTTCATAGTTTGTAAGTAATGTACATTTCTTATATATATATAAAAAATATGATTTCTATTGTTTCACTGCATTTATATGAAATGTTAGCATGAAATGGGTTAGGGTGGCAGGGCAAGCTTTTCTAGACAGCTGTGTCCTTACACAGACAGCATGGATATGTTCAATCATTGTGGACAATTTTTCAAACCCTTACCAAGGACAAGCACCCCCCTCCCACATCCTTCACACATATACACATATCCATCACTCTCTCTCTCTCACACACACTCAATATTTCTTCCTAATATAAGTTAGGAATAAACTATAGACTATAACATTATAAAATCCATAATTTTATTTGATTGAATTTTCTTAATCACAGCAGAGTTTCATGCAGCAAGATCACATCACAGTGAAAAAAAATATCCAAACTGGCACATAAACCAGCTGATAGGTATTTGCTTATTTAGTATCTGGGCTTTACTGCATTGGATTTACCTGTGCTTGCTGAATGCCTGGATAAGGCTGGGCATGTGGTTGCACTTGAGGAGAAAACATAGCAGCCTGTTCCACTGTTTGACCCTGTACACAATATATAGAATAGAAATAAAGTACATTTCATGTAGCTAAGAAAGCAGAGGGTTTGAACTTTTAGTCAGGGGACTATAACTACTGCCATATCACACCCTGAAACCAAAAACCACAAGGCAACCTAGGAATGAGCCTAGGGGCATAGTGGATGTCAAAATTACAACCTTCATTCTTATGCAGTAAGCCAGAGTAGGTAGGTCAAAGCTGTGTGCTTGCCTATCACTTCACAAGCATAGATGCACTTGAAGGCAGATGGTGTCTGGTGGGGCCATGCAAATACAGACAATGGAACATGAGTATCTTCACTGTGTCTGTTGTAATCCCCTTATCAATATCAATTGAAGGGATGGCTGCCACCTTGTCTGGGGCCAGCCTTAATCTGTCTCTGATCACATCCACGCATAGGACATTGGACCATGCAGCACAGGAAAAATCTAAAAGGTCCTTTTTTTGTAGTTGAATAATTAACCAAAGCAAAAGTGAAATTTGGCTAGGAAATATTTAGTCAGATAACAGTAAACACAATCAGTATGAGTTTACATTGGTTATTGGAACAGCTGAATGTACTGTGATAAGATTTCCTTTTATTTATGTAAAAACGTTATCCCAAAAGAATAAAAAAACTGTTTGCTGTAACTGCTTATAAAGCTGGAGTTTGGCTTTCAATTTATTATTGTATTTAAAGCGGTAGTAAACCCATCCATTTAACAGTTTAAAAACCAGTTACCTTTCTGGCACGTTGGTTGTGCTCTAAACCGAACTGTCAAACCATTCAATGGCTGGTGTCATAGCTGATCACATGTGCAGCATCATGGCAGTTGTAGATTAAACAGAGGCCAAGATGGCTTCCTTGGCTGAAAATGATAGGCGGGTTTACTACCACTTTAAATCTGCTAGTCCATCTAGCACTCCCCTCCCCCCAGACTGACAATGGTGCTGTCCAAAGGTGCCCCTGTGCTACTTTATCCAGAGTGGAGGCACTCTTAAACCTTGTACTCGTACGCCGGTTAAAAAAAAAAGTCCGTCATTCTGCCTGTGTGTATTTTGGTCTGTCTGACAGAGGCCAGTTCAGCAATCTTCTGTCGGAAGTACATGCTGGAAAACCAGCAGCCGACTGACTCCCGATCAGCCAATAGCAGAGAGCGCTTATCGGAGTGTTCTGGCGGGGGGGGGGGGCAGGCATTGCTGTCAGAACACAACAGCTCAGTGGGGGAGATTGTTGAACTAACCTTGCATGGTTAGTACAGTGTCTCTGACCAGAGCCAACAGGGGGGGTACACAAAAAAAAACTGTAGTGTGTACCCGGTTTAATACAGGAGGCATGTTACTGGGCAGATCACCAGGTGAAATCAGAGGGGTAAAAAGGAACAAGAAAAAGTGATGTAGCCACCACATCTAATGACTGGTAACCTGCAATATATTACATTTTTGATTTTAGGTTTAATACAGATTTAAATCTTAGTACTGCTGCTAGTAAATCAACTTCACTGTGTAATCAACAGTACACTTTAGGCTTACCATTTGCATTAAATTTGGAAATAAAGTTCAAACCTTTAAATCATCTCGGCTAATGCAATAATGTTCTTTTGATGAATGGTCCAGACATCAATCTTTACTAAAAGACACTGACACTGGGAGGCAGGGGCGGCCTGTCCATAAGGGGGGCGCGAGCGCCTCCCCCTCTATCCTTGCCACCCCCTCTATGCTAAATGGATAGATTCATGCATAGCATGAATCTATCCATGACTACCACAGCTACCCTCTATTCATGCGGCCGGCCCCTTTCAGGATGCATTACAACAGCGGGGGGGGTTTCTTTGAAGCACCTGATTAGAGCCATATGCTCTAATAGGCTTTAAAATAGAGTGGACTCTGAGTGCAGAGCATTGTGCTCACAGCCCACTCACGTGTGTTAGAAGAGCAAATTAATATTCGCTTTTCAAACACTGAATGGCTTCTCTGCCAATCAGGAAGCATGGATCTGTTACCTGTTTCCTGATTGGCTGAGAAGTCAGGCGATCCTATCGGATGCCTTGGAGGAGGAGGAGGGGGATGCCGCTGTAATCCATACCACAGAGGTGAAGCACAGCGGAGAGCTGCTGCTCACCAGACACCGCTGCCCGTCCGCTTCCTAGATGGGGTATGTGCGGGGCTTTGATGTCCCGACTGCCCTCCCGGGGGGGGGGGGGAGCAGGCTTTTTGCCACCCCCCTACAAGAAAAAAACCCCGGCGCCACTGCTAGAAGGGATGGAGCACTGTAATAGGTTTGCTGTGGTGGCCAGACTTGTAGTTATGATCCTGGACTGCAAGGCAGAATAGATTTAACATACCTCCCAACTTTTTGAAATGAGAATGAGGGGCACCTATTAGCAAAAGTATGTAGGCATAGAACACACCCCCTGCCCCGCCCCCTTAAAGGAGAATTATTTTTAAAAAATGATTAGTTAAACCCACAAGTGTTTTTTTTAACCACTACTGTTCCCTTTTACTGGCTTCTGCAATTTACAAATGCAGCAATTTAGAAATTGGATAAAGTCAATTTTTGAAAGATAAAAAGGGCATTTTATATACAACTATACAGAGCAGACCAAAATGAGGGACACATGAGGAGGAAAAGGGGACAGAGGGACTTTGTTCCAAATCAGGGACAGTTCCTCAAAATCAGAGACAGTTCTTCCAAATCAGGGACAGTTCCTTGAAATCAGAGACAGCTCCTCCAAATCAAGGACAGTTCCTCCAAATCAGAGACAGTTCCTCGAAATCAAGGACAGTTCCTCGAAATCAGAGACAGTTCCTCCAAATCACGGACAGTTTGGAGCTATGGATTTAGCCACTTACCCACCGGAGCCCTTTTTTACATTTGTTGGTTACACGTTAAAACCATTTTTTTTGCTAGAAAATTACTTTGAATCCCCTTACATTAGATATATATATTTTTTCAAACACCCTAGAGAATAAAATGGAGATCGTTGCAATACTTTTTGTCACACAGTATTTGCGTAGCGGTCTTTCAAGTCAAGTCTTTTCACTTTTTTGAGTTAAAAAATAAGACAACAGTAAAGTTGGCCCAATTTTTTTGTATATTGCGAAAAAGGATGTTACGCTGAGTAAATAGATACCATACATGTTATGGTTGAAAATTGCGCACACTTGCGGAATGGCGACAAACTCTGATACTTAAAAATCCCCATAGGCGATGCTTTAAAAATTTGTAACGGTTACCAGGTTAGAGGTGCAGAGGAGGTCTTTTGCTAAAATTATTGCTCACACTCTGGCGATCGTGGCGATACCTCACATGTGTGGTTTGAACACCGTTTTCATATGCAGGCGCGACTTACGTATGCGTTTTTTTTTGCTGTTCAAACTCGCGGGGATGGTGGCGCCTTTAAAATATTTTTTTATTATTTATTTATTTATTTTTAGCACTGTTTCTTTAAAAAAAAACAATTCTGATCACTTTTATTGCTATCACAAGGAATGTAAACATCCCTTGTGACAGTAATAGGCGGTGACAGGTACTCTTTATGGAGGGATGGGACCCCAAAGAGTACCTGTCACCACCTAAAAGACCTCCTTTACACTTCACAGTATTCAGATCGCCAAAAATGGCAATTCTGAATGCTGTAATTTTTTTAAAACCGGCGCCGTTAGCTGCCGAGTAAACCGGAAGTGAAGTTGTGACGTCGCTTCCGGAATTTGACGAAGGAGACCGGATTGGAGCCGATTCCGGCTTCCTTCAGGTTTCCTTCTAGCCGGCGGACGTGCTGGATCATAGCTCCGGTCTCCCGGTGGGACGGGAGGCTGGAGAAGAGTGGTGGAAGGCGGCGGGGGGGATAATGCCCGAGCGGTTCCTGAGCCGGATCGGCCATTATCGCCGGATAGCCGACCGCCTGCTCTAAAAAACGGTACGGGATATAGTTTGCAGGGTATATCCCGATACCTCCACTTAAAGGAGCCGCTGTCTATATACAGCGATTCGCGGGAAGTGGTTAATCATGTACAAAACTGCCAGTGCTAATAAATAAATCTGTTACAGGATAACCAACTAACACAAATACAAATGCAGTGAAGCATGAAAGGAGTACTCATGAATTTTATCCTTTGATCCAGGTCTCCATTTTGTGCTTACATAACATGTAAATTCTCTTAAAAAGGATCCAAAGTTAACTTCTCTACAACAATATTTTTGTTCTCCTTGATAAATGCTGTGAAGTGAGCTATGTATTATCAGTTATATATTCCAGCTCAATAACGCATAGTTGACATACCACTGTGTGAACACTGTCAGCTTCGTGGGAACAAAAACCTTTCGGAGGCTTCTCATCTTAAAATGGGAGGCTGCACGTTGTGCGAGGTTGCATTTCGCTGAGGACACATGGTTTGGGAATGCAGACCACAACTGAGATAATACGCTGGACCTGCTGCTTAAATAAGTGGACAAATGACTGCTATGCTTATTTGTCAGCTACGTTGGTGGCTGGTACCCTTTTTACTCACCCTGCTAACACATGCTTGGCTGGACAATCTTGCTGTGAATTTCTCATGTGATCTTTTCCTAAGGACGAAAGTGTATGTCCTGCACTGTTATTTCTACTAAAACACCTACTGAGTCTTAAGTAAATAATGGGAGCTGTTTCTACTTTCATACAATCTGACGCATTGTCATTGTACAAATAAAGTTTGATGTTGAAAATCATCAGCAGAATCTGTATTTCCTGTTTAAGGCCATGACCCTAGTTATGATAATATTTTAGAATGACTACTAGGGAAAGAGGATAGTGAATAATTCTATAATTTCTAGCTAACAGAAGACCGCGTTGTTGACATAATGAAATGTTTTCATAGTTTCTATTGCTTGTCATGACATCTGGAATATATGTCCTTGGAAATACCTCGAGTGATGGAGGTTCCTGAGCAATACAAACATTCTGATTATTATTATTGTTTATCAAGCAGTAAAATGCAGAGGGGTCAGTTCATGACACACATTCTATATGTTTGTATAGCAGATCGCCCCTTGTCTATAACCTACAGCTAAGGGTGCGAACAGTAATTAGTATGGGGCTGACAGCAGTTGAAAGCTTAGCATTGGTCCCGTAGGACATAAAATGGAGCATTTAACAACTTAAAGCAATTCATTATTTTTATTTCTAATGGAAATATGAAAAATTATTTTCCTTGTCGATTCTAAAACATTTTAAGGGTAAGTCATTGATCTCACAGGGATTCTGTTGTAAGTATGAATTAAATGTGAGGCAAACTAAACCAAATAAACCATAATATGGGACCTGACAAATGTTGTGTCTGTTTTTTTCCATTTAAAATGTCCATCAAAAATGGAGGTTTCTTACACTTCTCCAAAAACTCAGCTTCTGCCCCCAAGGATTCTTACCCCTTCAGCTACACATATATAACATCTACCAAATACATATGCAACCTTAAAATAATAGGATTATTTTTTTTTCTTTTGCCAGAGAGACTGAAAGTTCTAGTAATGTAAATCCATGCTGTGTTGCTAATGACTGCACCCAGCAATTAAAACTGCCCGGCACAAATCAGATTTGACTGCTCGGTTTGAACTTGCTGACCCCATTGTAACATCAGAAATGTGCTACCCGGCCTCTCCACTTAACATATATAATGACATATAGTTTACTGTCTGCGTCCAATTGCATTTCAAATAGTGGTTACATTTTTAATTAAAAAGTTACATTCAAAGACTCAAAAGCACTAGTGCTGGGGAAATGGCCACAAAGCCTCTTTTTTGTTGGTTATTCCTCCTCACGGCCAGAAACATTGCCCTCTTTCTAATGAGTAGTGGCTTGTGAGCCAGTGGACATGTACAGCATGTCAATAAAAATTCTATAACAAAAAAGATGAAATCATTAGATCACCCAAATATTGCTTACATCCAAATCAAATCCTGGAAGCCTCACCTTCATCTTAAAACCTGTTATTGTCAAGGTAAATTGGTGGTCTGTGGTTTATATGGCATACAGCAGTGGTTCTCAATCTCACCCCCAATCGTACCCCCAACAGGCCATGTTTTGGGAATTTCTCTTAGATAAAATAGCTGTCCAAAATACCAAGCCATTGACTCTGATTCTGAGCACCTGTGCAAGATAAAGGAAAACCTGAAGACATGGCCTGTTGGGGGTACTTGAGGACCGAGGTTAAGAACCACTGGCATACAGTATATGCACAGTTAATGAAAATGTTATTGTTGTGCTTTATATAAGAACATAATGACGCCTGGTAAGTACAGTAATCAAATCTATCCAGAGAGGATAAAACACACTCTCAATACAGCTTAAACTGTGAACAGGAAAAACAGACTGTTTTTGTCAATGCGATTACACATACACTATATTGTCAAAAGTATTGGGATGCCTGCCTTCACACGCACATGAACTTTAATGACATTCCAGTCTTAGTCCTGTAGGGTTCAATATTGAGTTGGCCCACCCTTTGCAGCTATAACAGCTTCAATTCTTCTGGGAAGGCTGTCCACAAGGTTTAGGAGTGTGTCTATGGGAATGTTTGACCATTCTTCCAGAAGTGCATTAGTGAGGTCAGTCACTGATGTTGGATGAGAAGGCTTGGCTCGCAGTCTCCGTTCTAATTCATCCCAAAGGTGTTCTATCAAGTTGAGGTCAGGACTCTGTGCAGGCCAATCTAGTTCCTCCATCCCAAACTCGCTCATCCATGTCTTTATGGACCTTACTTTTTATACTGGTGAAGAGTCATGTTGGAACAGGAAGAGGCCATCCCCAAACTGTTCCCACAAAGTTGGGAGCATAAATATGCCCAAAATGACTTGGTATGCTGACGCCTTAAGAGTTCCCTTCACTGGAACTAAGGGGCAAGCCCAACCCCTGAAAAATAACTCCACAGCGTACATAATCCCCCATCCACCAAATGATTTGGACCAGTGCACAAAGCAAGGTCCATAAAGAAATGGATGAGTGAGTTTGAGGTGGAGTCCTAACCTCAACCCGATAGAACACCTTTGGGATGAATTAGAGCAGCAAATTGCGAGCCAGGCCTTCTCGTCCAACATCAGTGCCTGACCTCACAAATGCGCTTCTGGAAGAGTGGTCAAACATTCCCATAGACACGCCTAAACCTTGTGGACAACCTTCCCAGACGAGTTGAAGCTGTTATAGCTGCAAAGGGTGGGCCAACTCAATATTGAACCCTACGGATTAAGACTGGGATGGCATTAAAGTTCATGTGCGTGTAAAGGCAACCTGTGGACGGAAATGTGCGTGTACTTGAAATTACGGTAGGGTCAGAATTAGGCATCCCAAGTTATAACTCAACCGGGTGGGAAACGTCGATATTGTCGAAGTTGAGCAGACCCTTCCAACAGGTGTTCCAAATCCGCACAGATACCCTTACAAACTGGTGAGAAGGTCTTCGCGTAAACACTCCAGTCCGTGACTACAACCTGCTCTTCCGGACCGAGCGTTAAACGACGAGATTAAGTAGGGTTTCCACAAGATAGCCCAACTCCAATCCTGAGGTGGAGTTTGAGTGAGTAGGTA
>BLSH010523973.1:1121649-1132183 GCA_018402905.1 Glandirana rugosa | reverse complement strand
ATTTTGCAGAACAGTGATATGGGTACTCCCGGCTTATTTATACTTTTTTGACACAGTTTGAAGATGATTTTAGAACAGTTCTATGGCCTCTAATGTTAATTAATACTTTTCAGACCCATTTTGAAGATGATCTCCATTTTTGCATTTTTTATGTTTTTATTTTTTTAAAAATATTTAAAGTTATTTCCCTGTCCCCATTTCTTTGTAGGGCACTTGTCCCACCCTTACCCACATTTTCCTTCCTTTTGCAGACCTCTAGGACCTTCCTGGGCTTTTTTACAGCATTTTTAAGATTTTTCATTAAAATTACCAGAACCCCGGACCCGAACCCGGACTTTTTTTGAAAAGTCCGGGTCCGGGTCCCGGACACCCAAAAGTTCGGTACGGACCCGAACTTTACAGTCCGGGTTCGCTCAACTCTACCAGTATAGCCAAAAAAGATTTGGCCATACTTTTTTTTTTTAAAGCAAAAAAAAAATCTGAAGTGTTTGTATATAATGCATCCAACTAAAATGTGTGAGCAAATAAAAGCAATCTATGGTAAAAAGAGGTCAAAATCACAAGTCTATTTTTTCCACATAGTGAAAAACCACTTCTAATAGGGCTTGTAGAGGAGTACTCATTTACTCACCATCCTCAGATGCAAGCACAGACCCCTTTACCCACTTTATCCACAACTCCCTGGGTTCTGGGCCACTCTGACAGGTTTTAGCCCCAAGTCAAAAAAAAGTTTGATGGGAGAAGCACTATGTTATATAAAACCACAGCAAAAACCATATGCTGTACATCTACCTCAATGCCACCAGGGTTTGTCTAGGGGTGCTGTCTCGTGATGGGGTGAAGTGGGTCTTTCTTCCATGATGCCACATATATGCAGCATGTGCTTGTGCTGGGAACACTCTCGATTGTGTGCCCTCAGCACAGATACTGAGCTGTCACTAACAGCTTCTAGTTTCATAGTAATGATTGTGAGCCAATTGCAGTGAATTAGAAATCCACACCTGTACTGTTTCTCCTCTTTAATACATTGTATGTTTTTCTCTTCACTAGAGAATTTGTATAAAAAACCCTAAGGCCCCTTTCACACTTTTGTGACTTGTCCTGCAACTTGGGACTGCAAAGTCACATGATAAGTCGTTCCCCATGATTTCCAATGATTACCATTCATATCTGTACGACTTCAAGTCGCACCGACTTCAAAGTAGTCCCTGCATTACTTTGGCCCAACTTTGATGCAACTTGAGGCCCATAGATTTCAATGTTAAATCCTCAAAGTCGCATGCAAATCGCACCTGAATAATATAGATGAGATTTCGGTACGACTATGTAATATGTTTTCATTGAGCCAAAGGTGCAACAAAGTCGGACCAAAGTTGTACTAACCCGAAATCGCGGTAAAATCGCTGTAAATATGCCTCAAAATCGTGGCAAAAGATTGAGGTAAAATCGCATTGCACAAGTGTTAAAGGGGCCTAAAAAAATCTGTTGAGAAAAACCCCATAAGATAGTTTGATTGAGTCTTAATCCATGTTTGGCTATCCATACAATAGAAGAATTTTGCTAAAAAATTTTTGTTCTCATAATGTTTGTTTGATTTTCTAATCATTAGCAGGGTCAAATTGGCATTTGGTTTTGACTGCAATAAAAGGAAAATTCAAAGGAGCAGGATAGAAATTTTTCATAAATCACCAAATTTCTAACAGTGAATGCAGTTTTCTTTCAAGAAAGTCCAATTGTTCCAAAGTCGAATGTTAAAAAGCAAATACAATTTTGAAGTACTTTCATTTAAGTCATCGAATGTACTGATCTGAATTTTTGCATGAATGTCCAAATTAATGTTTGTCCATAAATCTACTAATGTGTGGCCAGCATTAGTGGTTTAAAGTGGTTGTAAACCTCAGACATGAAATCTGCACAAAGCATATCCCTCTATAGTGTGTACTTATCTCAATTAAGAGCACTAAGTGCCATTTCTGCCTGCTGCGTCCTTCCTCTGCTGTCAGCATGAATCAATTCTGACAAGTTCTCCTGACACCAAGAGAAAAATGGTGACATAGGAGAGACTTCCAACAGATTGACAGCCTCAGCTCTATTCCTGGGTGTCTCTTCCCTCCAATCAGCTCGCAGAGCTTTCCTCACTGAGCTCTCCGGAGTGTAAATTTTGCTCTCCATCTCCTTTTTTCTGAACTCTGAGACAATCTTATAAATTCAGCTCTTTGAACGGATATAGAGAAGACTGCAGATAGACAGGTACAACTTATGTATGAGGATTTGTTTCATCTCTGCGTATCATCTGAGGCCAGACACTTCACTGGGTAAATGTAAGGGTTTACAGCCACTTTAAGTGGAAGCTAGTAATGTTTATGTTGGGTAAGGAAAATTTTTAAATGCACACAATTGTTTCTTGGCCTTATTACAGGTATACACAACAAATAACACACACAAATGTAATATCCTCATGCATGTCCAGAGTAGGATCATTTATTTTGGGTTGTTCCTTGATGGTCGGTCATAGTAATGACATAATAATATAATGCTTAATGTGGATGTAAACCCTCACATACAGTATAACCAGTGAAGTGAATAGCCTCAGATGATACACAGAGATGAAACAAATCTCCCTACATAAGTTTTACATGTATATCTGCTGTCTTCAGATTGCTATATTCTTTAGAAAGTGCACATGGTGTTAAGAGATGTGCTTTTCCTGTTCAGCACTGGGAGTGGATTCTTGGCATACAGCCAAGACAGCTGATTGGAGGAAAGGCACATACCCCCTCTGCTCATAGGTAGAGGAAGGAAGGAATGTGCAGAGCTGTACTGTGACAAGACAAGCTCTCTGCTAATCTATTTATAGCATCTCTCCCCAACACAAATTTCAGGCTGGTTTTATCTCAGTTGACGGAGAACTTGTCAGAAGTTATCAGGCTGATAACAGAAGAATGGAACAGCAGAAAGACACAGGACTTAGTGCTTTAGAGAGAGATAAGAAAACATTACAGATATATGTGCTTAGTTCAAATTTCATGAATCAGATTTACATCCATTTTAAGTTTAAAAATTATTTAGTTTATAAAAAAATAATCAGCAGATATCCATTAACATTTACCATGAAATAAAGGCCCAATTTATCCTGAAAAAAATTAGGTATAATTGGCCTGGGGTGCCTCGACGTTTTGGATACTTTTAAGGCGTGCCTGACTGAAAAAAGTTAAGAAACACTGCTGTACATACTGTATACTAATATTCAATTAAATATATTTCTGATATCTACCCTTTGACAGATTTTAAATAAGGAGACCTGTCAAATGGTATCAAATGTCTCACTGTACTTTAAAGAAGAATGGTTTCAGACAGTCTGCACTGACACTTTTCTTCTCCACCCAGAATGTTAAGGCTGGGTTTACACTAGTGCGATGAGAGACATTGCATGTGATTGACACTGCATTGCTGTGCAGATCACATGCAAATTCAGCCATACAAACTATATGGCTGAAATCGCATCTCATGTGCACCAAAATGGTGCAGGATCCTTCTTTGGTCCGCACTGGAATCGGATTGCATGGGTGTTCACACTTATGCGATCCGATTCCTGCGCCATTTGACAGTTCGCACTGCGAATCGATCTGGGGGTGTCATTAACTTTACATTGTCACACGCAGCAGTTTGCAGATGTTAGTGTGAACCGCCTGCAAGTGATATGCGATGCGGGAACCCGCGCTGGAATCATGCTGGTTCCCGCATCGCAAATGTGTGAACCTGGACAAAGTGCTTGCAAACCCTTACATATACCCAGTGGAGTAGCTGGCTTCAGATGATACACAGAGATGAAACAAATCCTCCTACATAGGTTGTATCTGTTTATCTGCAGTCTCCTCTTCTCTATATCCTTTCAAAGCCCAGAATTTATACAGCTTGTCTGAGCTTCCTGCAAACAGACGTGGGGAGCTGAAATTACACACTGCAATGCTCAGTGAGGAGAGTTCTGAGAGCTGATTGAAGGGAAGGAACATACCCACTTCACACGGCACACAGGAGCAGAGCTGAGGCTGTCAATCATAGTTTGTGTGCTGGAGTTCCTTTCCCTGTCACCTTTTTTTTTCTTGGTACCAGGAAAACTTCTCAGAAGTGACCCGCGCTGATAGCAGAGGAACGAGGCAGCAGACAGAAATGACACTTAGTGCTCTGGATGGAGACACATGCACACTATAGAAGGATATGCTTTGGTTATTTTTCATGCCTGAGGTTTACAACCACGTTAAAGAATAAAAGGGATAAGTGTACTGGTTTCTATAGGCAACATAAAGTGTGAGGCCTACCTACATTTAAAACAGCCGTTCTCAAACTTTTTGTTAAATGGAGGAACCCTGAAAATAACTTTTGGATTATAGGGAACCCTGCTAATAAATACTACCTCTCACTGTACATTTTTGTGAATAGTATGTTGATATAGAAGAATAAATAAAAGCATATGGAATGTGGTGCAGTTAGTATATTTAACACCCAACAAAATGAGTTTCATTAATAAAAATTAAATGAAAATAATGATAATAATAGTAGTAAAAACTAGAAAAGACACAGCCATTAAAAATGTTAGTGTTCCCTCACATTGGTGGTCAGTGGAGGAACCCTGGTTGAAAATAGCAGACTAAAATATAACCTATAAATGAGGTGCCTCCTTACATAGGTAGTCAGTGGAGACGGGCTCCTTTATATTGGTGGTCAGTGGCAAAAGGACCACTTTATATTTGTGGTCCATGGGAGAAGAGCCCGTGGTGGCCATTGATGCTCAGTGGAAAGAATAGTCCTTTTGTTGTGGTCAGCAGGAAGAATGCTCCCTACATTGGTGGCCCCGTTACAGATAGTTAAATAGATTATTGGTGTTGGTGGTTACTTATCTGAGAGTCGACAATTGCTAATTACTCAAAGAACTCCAAGAAACCTCTGGAGAAAATCCTAGGGTTCCACAGAGCCCTAGCTGAGATAAGCTGACCTAGACACCAAAAACAAGGTCCAGCATTCTTTAAACTGTACCTTGTACCCTCATTCTCGTAAGACATTCCTTTGGAGAGAAAGATGAAGAGAATGTCCAAGAATGATCTTTAATTTATTGTTTTTTAAACTGACAGACAGCTTTCATATACTGTAGCACATTCAGACATATCATGACTTCTAAACATATGAGGAATTTATTAAAAACATAGAAGTCAATGCAATTAACTGAAAGAGAAAGTAAAAGAAAGCACAAGACATATGTTAGCTGCATAGGAACCCAGCACGGATGGATGGAACCCTTTTCTGACATACGAAAGAGATTAGGAGACAACAGTATATAACTTTATAGAAGCCATAATAGCTCATTAGTTTAAGCTCTTCACATTGACATGTTTATACATGATTGGCATTCTCTGCTATGCCTGTGATTTGTCACTTACAAAGAAAGCACAAAACACAAGAAGGCATGTCTCGTATCATCCACGTGTGGCCTGACCTTTCCGTGGTAGAGGTTAGCCTGGTAGCCATACGTCACTACATGATGAATACAGCAATGGCTAATATTAGGAGACGTGGTGCTGAAACTCACACACATACCTGCTGAAGTGTCCTGGCCTGGATGTGTTGTCTGAGGAGCCTTTGCTGCTGCTGTTGTTGCTGCAATAGTTTCAGCTGTAGAAGTTGCTGCTGGGAGGTGATTGCATGTAAGGAAGGGGACTGCATCACTGTGCCTGAGCGTTTCTGTAACATGTTGGACAACGCTTGTTTTGTATTTGAAGGAACAAATGTGCCCATTGGATCCAATCTGGTACCGCCTAAGGAAGCATATATTGAATATGGTGAACAAATAAAGAGGTATTTATAGATCTAAAATATTAGTGCTATGAATAAAAGTGGAGAGTAGTAAAAGGGCCACATTAACATCAGTGGGTTATGGCAACACACACAGTATTGTGCATTTAAAGTGTGTTGAGTTAAGCGGTTCATTCATTTTTTTATCAGCTGTAAAAACTCTACAATGAACTAAAATCAAACATGGTGCATTTTTTTCCAACACGGCACACCACAATTGCCTAAAACCTAATACAATTATTATAGCTAATTCCTGTTAGATCTTTTACTTTGTGCTAACAGGTCAATTGTGGTCTTAATAATGGAGACTGAAAAGCAGAACATACTTGGGTAAACAAGAGTATAACAATAAACAATTCATCCCTTAGGAAATTATATAATTGCTTACATATTGAGATGAACATGTGGCGTGCATGTCTAACCCCGAACAGTATAAAGTGTAACCTTTGTTTGACACTAGGAGAAAAAAGGGAATACACAAAAGGTGTGCATTGAAAGACTCCTTAAAGTATATCTGAGCCTTTACATTGAAATCAACCCATTCAGTTAAAAATAGAAATGCAGGCCAAAACATTTATATATATATACATATGCATATACAAATATATACACACAGTATCTCACAAAAGTGAGTACATCCCTCAAATTTTTGTAAATATTTTATTATATCTTTGACAACACTGAAGAAATGACACTTTGCAAAATGTAAAGTAGTGAGTGTACAGCTTGTATAACAGTGTACATTTTCTGTCCCCTCAAAATAACTCAACACACAGCCATTAATGTCTAAACCCCTGGCAACAAAAGTGAGTACACCCATAAGTGAAAACGTCCAAATTGGGCCCAATTAGCCATCTTCCCTCCCCGATGTCATGTGACTCGTTAGTGTTAGAAGGTCTCAGGTGTGAATGGGGAGCAGGTGTGTTAAATGTGGTGTTATCGCTCTCACTCTCTCATACTGGTCACTGGAAGTTCAACATGGCACCTCATAGCAAAGAACTCTCTGAGAAGAAAGAAAAAAAGAATTGTTGCTCTACATAAAGATGGCCTAGGCTATAAGAAGATTGCCAAGACCCTGAAACTGAGATGCAGCATGGTGGCCAAGACCAATCAGAACAGGCCTCGCCATGATTGACCAAAGAGGTTGAGTGCACATGCTCAGCGTCATATCCAGAGGTTGACTGAGAAATACTGTAGACGTATGAGTGCTGCTAGCATTGCTGCACAAGTTGAAGGGTTGGGGGTCAGCCTGTCAGTGTTCAGACCATACGCCGCACACTGCATTAAATTGGTCTGCATAGCTGTCATCCCTGAAGGAAGCCTCTTCTAAACATGATGCACAAGAAAGCCTGCAAACAGTTTGCTAAGGACATGGATTACTGAACCATGTCCTGTGGTCTCATGAGACCAAAATAAACTTATTTGGTTCAGATAGTGTCACGTGTGTTTGGCAGCAACCGGGTGAGGAGTACAAAGACAAGTGTGTCTTGCCTACAGTCAAGCATGGTGGTGGGAGTGTCATGGTCTGGGGCTGCATGAGTGCTGCTGGCATTGGGGTGCTACAGTTCATTGAGGGAACCATGAATGCCAACATGTACTGTGACATACTGAAGCAGAGCATGATCCCCTTCCTTCGGAGACTGGGCCGCAGGGCAGTATTCCAATATGATAATGACCCCAAACACACCTCTAAGACAACCACTGCCTTGCTAAAGAAGCGGATGGTAAAGGTGATGGACTGGCCAAGCATGTTGCCAGACCTAATCCCTATTGAGCATCTGTGGGGCATCCTCAAACAGAAGGTGGGGGAGCGCAAGGTCTCTAACATCCACCAGCTCCGTGATGTCGTCATGGAGGAGTGAAAGAGGACTCCAGTGGCAACCAGTGAAGCTCTGGTGATCTCCATGCCCAAGAGGATTAAGGCAGTGCTGGAAAATAATGGTGGCCGCACAAAATATTGACACTTTGCGCCCAATGTGGACATTTTCATTTAGGGGTGTACTCACTTTTGTTGCCAACGGTTTAGACATTAATGGCTGTGTGTTGAGTTATTTTGAGGGGACAACAAATTTACACTGTTATACAAGCTGTACACTCACTACTTTACATTGTAGCAAAGTGTAATTTCTTCAGTGTTGTCACATGAAAAGATATAATAAAATATTTCAGTGGAAAAGTTTTAGGCATAGTAAGAATACTTTCAAAAATATATATTTTAATTGCTTATTTTAACAATTTAGGAAATGTGAATGAACAGAAGAAAATTTTTAATCAAATCAATATTTGGAGTGACTACCCTTTGGCTTCAAACCAGTATCAATTCTTCTAACTACACTTCCACACAGTTTTTGAAGGATCTGTTGTTCCAAACATATTTATCAGAATTGAGGACACCATTGATTGGACAACTGAAGACTGTACACGCAGTGGTCAGCCAAGGAAACTTAATACAACAGATAAAAGACACATCATGCTTACTTCCTTTCAACATAGGAAGATGTCCAGCACTGGCATCAGCACAGAACTGGTGGTAACCAGTGGGATGCAGGTAACCCCATCTATTGTTTGGAGAAGTCTGCCCACAAGTGCTCTTCATGGCAGAATTGCAGACAAAAAGCCATACTTCTGATATGAAGCAAGGCTAAGTGACTCAACTATGCATGAAAACATATGAACTGGTGTGCAGTGAAATGACAGCAGGTGCTCTGGACTGAGTCAAAATTGAAATACTTGGCTGTAGCAGGAGGCAGTATATTTGTTGAAGGGCTGAAGAGCGGTACAATAATGAGTGTCTGCAAGCAACAGTGAAGAATGGTGGAGGTCACCAGATACAGCCGATGTCATTAAGACCTATCTTCAGAAGAAAAAAGAGTCCTGGAAGTGATGGTTTGAACTCCACAGAGCCCTGATCACAACATCATAGAGTCTGTCTGGGATTACCGCGTCCAAAAAAAAAAATTGGGCCCCGGGCAGTTTAAGTCATAATATGCTAATATGCATTGCAAACTAGCACATTATGACAGACGTACCTCTAGTGGCAAGCTATTACCGCTGAAGACCATTCCATCTTCATCCGGTCTTCTTTCCAGGTTCGTGGGCTTCGGCTATCTGATTGGCTGTTCTGGCGATGGCGTCACTCCTGTGCATGCGCATGGGAGTCGCAGTTTAGGGCACGGGCTCTGAAGGAACGGTACGGGTATGCCATTCCTTCAGAACACATGCGTTGATGACATCATCGGCTGCATCTAAAGGAAATATCTCCTAAAACATGCACATTTAGGCAATATTCACAGTACCTATAGTTAAGCCTTATTATAGGCTTACTTATATATACAAAATATACATGGGAGTTTACCCCCACTTGAAGAGACAGAAGGATTTGAGGTAGCCTACATCCACAGAAGATCTGTGGTTAGTTCTCCCAGAGGTTTGAACAACCTACCTTCCGAGTTCCTTCAAAAACTGTGTGCAAGTGTACCTAGAAGAATTGCTGCTGTTTTTAAGGCAAAGGGTGGTCACACAAAATACTGAAAAAACGAGACAAAAGGAAAGCGCGCACACTTAGTGCATTACCAGAGACATTTAATAAACCTTAAAAAGGTTCACAAGTGGATACTCACAGAGTGACAACTCTCAATAAGCCATAAGAATAAACTGCATGGTTTGATGCGGACACGGCGCAGGGCGAACTAACGCGTTTCGGGGATGTACCCGAAAAGCACCGGGTTTCACCTTCCTTTTGTCTTGTTTTTTCAGTTTTTAATGGATTAACCTATCCGAGGAGAGCAGCATCTGACTAGTCTTGAATCATTGATGTCCTGGTTGCTTTGTACTATGGAGGACTTTTAGTGCTGAAAGTGACTGTTTTTTCTTGTATTACATAAAATATTGATTTGATTTGGATTTCTCTTCTGTTCATTTACTCTCCATTTTGTAAATTGATAAAAATAAACTATTAACACTTCTATTTCTGAAATCATTCTTAATTCACAGTATTTTTTCACATCTGCCTAAAACTTTTGCTCAGTAATGTATATAAACATTATAAACACCTATTTCTTGTTATTAATTGATCACATGACCTCTGTTCTCAGCTGTATAAGGGATTTAGAGAGGCAAGGGGTGTGTCAGCAGAGAGCAGAAAAACAGCAGTACATTAATCTTCCCAATAAAGAGCTGTGCAGGGAAGCACAAGACTGACCACTGGAGTACAGAGAGGCTGTATTCCCAAGTTGAATGCAAAGAAGAAAACTGCCCATGCTGGAATGGACGTGCTTCCTTGTCTAGTGTGGTCAGTTTGAAATAAAAGGGCAGAAAGACTGGCAGGTTTACCAGGTATGCTGGTAAACGGATGTTTGGAGGCATTTGGGCGGTTTTTTCAACTGCCCCTGAACTCTCCTCTATGCTTTTTTTGGAATGCAAAAAAATGGGTTCGGACGCCGGTTCAGAGGCATTTGAAACGCCAAACAGATTGTAAATGCTTTTAAACATGGAAACTCGCGTCTAGGAGCATTTCGTTTACAGGCGCTTCCATATAAAAAAAAAAAAATTCTTTTCCAAAATGCTCCTAGACACGAACACGGTAAAATGCGGCTAAACACGGCATGCAAAACGTGGCAAAGTGGACAGTTTAGATGCTGGTTTCTAGCTGTCAAGATAAAACATTCGGGGGGGGGGGGGGGGGGGG
>BLSH010523973.1:1108082-1121639 GCA_018402905.1 Glandirana rugosa | reverse complement strand
CAGGTTTACCAGGTATTTCATACACAGGAAGCAATGCAAAGAGAAGCAAGCAAGTCTAGCAGACCATTAGGCCTCATTTACACTGCTGCTGGTAAACGGATGTTTGGAGGCATTTGGGCATTTTTTTCAACTGACCCTGAACTCTCCTCTATATTATCGTATCAGTACATTTACACAGGGTCTTTTAAGGTAGTTTCCAGGCAGTTGAGTTTAGAGGCTTTTTTTGGAATGCAAAAAAATGCGTTCAGACGCCAGTTCAGAGGCATTTGAAACACCAAACAGCTTGTAAATGCTTCTGAACATGGTAACTCGCGTCTAGGAGCATTTCGTTTACAGGCGCTTCCATTTAAAAAACATTTTTTTTTGTTTTCAAAAATGCTCCTAGACGCGTACACGGCAAAATGCAGCTAAACACTAGCTGTCAAGATAAAACATTCAGGGGGGGTTGAAACAGCATCCCGTGTAAATGGAGCCTTAGCATGCATTAAAAAGGGTATTTACTCAAGACATAAGGCTATAATTTTATCACTTCTCAAGTATGCCATCCAGTTCTGGTCACCAGTCCTCAGGAAGGAAGTTAATAATGGGATTGGAGGACCTCAGTTATGAGGAAGCACTACAAACATTAAACGTATTCTCCCTGAAGAAGAGACTCTTAGGAGGAGATATGACCGCAATATACAAATATCTAAATGGTGATTCTACCATAGGGATAAAACGATTCAGTCTCAGGTCACTCAAGAGGACACAAGGCCACTCAATGAGGTTGGACAAGAAGCGGATTATACTTAAAGGGTAAGTTCACCTTTGATCGCTTTTTTTTTCTAAACTCCATCTCCCCTATGTACCAATATAGCATTCATGTACTTTTTTTTGCAAAAATATCAATGCTTTCCATTAAATCTACAGACACTTATTTTAGTGTCCTTCATCCATGTGCCATTAGTTTAGACTGGGTGAGTGGTGGGTTCTTTACTGTTAGAGCAGTAAGGATGTGGAACTCCCACTGGTGGTGTCAGTGGGGAGTGTTAATAAGTTAAAAAAAAGTTTAGATGGGCACATTAGTGAATGCAGTATACAGAGATGTGGGAAATGGTAGAGACGGAAATACATATACACACACACCCAGGTTGAACTGGATGGACTGGTGCCTTTATTCAAACTTAACTACTATGTAACTATTGGTATGATTTACTGAAGGCAAACAGACTGTTCACTTTGCAAGTACAGTTACAATCTGCAAGGGCATTTGCTCCAGAACTTAGTAAATGAGGAAAAGCTCTGCTGACTTCCATCATTCAATCATGTGCAAGCAAAAAAAGCTGTTTTATTATTTTTCGTGCATTGGGTAGTCTTTGCAAAGTGAATCTTCACTTAATTTACTAAGATCTAAAGCAAATGCCCTTGCAGAGTGTAAGTGTACTTACAACGTGCACAGCTTATTTCTCTTTAGTGAATCATCCCCTATGTAGCAGGATATTTTTTCATATAAGTACAGTACATAGTATCACAGACACATATCAGGAATATGAACTATTGGGGTAACATATACTTCAAGTCCAAACACAAGCAAAACATGTTGTGCTTAACCTCCCTGGCGGTATTCTCGAGTGTGACTCGGGGTGAAATTTCAGTACCATTAGCAGTAAACCCGAGCCACACTAGGGATTGCATCGCTGGATCCAAGGCAATGTTACTCACCTTGTCCCCTGGATTCAGCAATGTCCCCCGCTGTGTCTGTGGGCTGTGTCCTCCGCCCGATGCCTCTGTGTGCCGGGCTCCGTTCCCTGCGAGTGTCGCGTCACACGGGGACTGAGACCGGCGGCAAATTCAAAACGTGAAACACACAGCATACATACAGTACACTGTAATCTGTAAGATTACATTACTGTATGAAATCATTTCACATCCCCTTTGTCCCTAGTGGTTTGCCCAGTGCCCTGCATGCACTTTTATATTATATATGTCATTCTTTATGCCTGGAAACTTGAGAATGTCCATGGCAACCAAAAAGTGTCCCTTTATGTCAAAAGTGGTTTTTGATCAGCTATAAAACAGCAATAGTAAATAAGAATCATTTGCAGAATGGAGTGATACTGATTTTTGGGGAAATTTATCATCAGACACTGAAAGTGACGACAGCGACAATTCTGCAACTGAGCAAATTTCAGTGTTTTTGATTTGATTACATTATTGAATCAATTTAATTACTATTACGTTATTATTTTTGATAATTATTTATAGTTATTTATTATATTATAATTTATTATTTCATGTTTCAAACTTTATCATACCTGGGATGTCTACAAGACTCTTGTTTGGACAGATTTAAGTGAGTTATTCCTAAGAATTACAGGCCTACAATATAAAACGCCAAATTTCTATGCAAAATAATGGTACCGCTTTCAGCACCAAAAATCTGAAGTAATCATACCGCCAGGGAAGTTAAACAGCAAATAATACAACAGTGTATTGACATACAAGATAATGAAAGACTAAAATGAAAAGCACATCTTTGCCACAAGAACTTGGCAAAAATGGGAAATCCGATTTGTTTTTGCTCTTCATGTATTGGTAGAAAGGATGTCTCCTTCTTACCTAGTCCTTGTCTTGAGCAATAACTTCATTAAGCATCACCACCTGCTGGTAGGATCTGGCATTTCAATAGTACCACAAAATAAAGCAATTTTGCAGCAGAAAATCAGCAAAACAAGTTATTTGCAGAGGTATAATGAAAAGTGAGTCTTACTTTGCATAACTACAAAATGGTTCTTAAAGAATAGAAAATTCAATTTCTTCTCACAATACCCCATCACTTACCAGAACTGTATTATTTATGAATGAGTAAATACAATTTTCTAGTGATGGTGCTGTATTATGAATACAATTCATACCTGTTGTGAGCACTTGATTCTGCAGATAGAAGTTTGGCTGCTGTTGTCCCACAATGTTGTAACTCCAGGTAGTAGTAGGGTTGTGGTTTATCATTTGAGATGATAAAGGAGAATAATTAGGCGGCACTCGATATACAGTATTCTGAGGATAGTCCTAAGAAAGAATAATTCTAATTATATAATTAAGAGACTCCCATGCCAACGTGCATAAAATGCAGGTAAAAGTACAAACAAATCAAGTATTTTGAATGCTTATTTGATTTTTTTCCTTTCCAAAACTTACTTTTAATTTACATACAATTTGCCCTTGAATTTTCTCTGCTCTTCTGGGAATGTCGAATTACTGTCTGTGCTGGCCAAGCTCCTTCAACCCTCCCTTCACCCCCTGCATCTTTTATGTAGCAGCCAAGGGAGAAATGTAGGGGAATACTATAAAGTGTTACTTGAATGTCATCTCTGATCTGCTGGGGCTGCTGACACGCAGGGTGGCAGCTCCCAGGAGTAGCCTCAGGCCTTTTGGACGTCTACACATGGGAGGCTTTTACAGGTAAATAACATACATAAAGTATGTTAAATGCACATATACTTGTAGCGCCCCCATAGTATAGAAGCATTTTCTAGCAGGGTTTTTGGCTAGGAGAGGAACATTTAGTCAGGCCTGACTGTAAGTCAGCCCAATCTGGGAGGAGTAGTGTTGGGTGGAAGTCTGGAGATGTAGCAGAGGCCCTGTGGTGCAGGCCCCTACCTGGGAGGTCGTCCCCAGTCTGGGGAGGTTGACCTTCGGGCCTGGGTGTTCGGGTGCAGCCAGGAAGGAGAGTGATTCCTGGAGCAGCACAGGAGGAACAGGAGAACAGCGGAGGTGCTACAGGAGGAGTGAGCGACTTTAAAGTATCTCCCGGTGCAGTAAGTGACAGTCCCTGGGACTGGAAGAGAAAGTGCTGGAGCGGGCTGAGGGAGGAATGTGGAGAGTCTGTGGGAGCTTTGGGAACCAGTCAAGGGAAAGAAGAGTCACTACCAGAGAGCAGGTCGACGGGACCTGGAGAGAATGGGCTGGGAGTTGTAGTTCATCGAAGGCCCGGTTAGCACTAAAGTACTTTGCTGCACATTCAGGGGCCTGTGATCCCCTGCCTGTAATGGGTGTTCCTGAGGTCCTGCTGAAACAGGGTAGGCCTCACCATGTGCTAACCACGGTGAAGAGAAGGGTATAGAGAAGACTGATAAATGTCCCTTCAGAATGGAAACTAAGTTCTGAGCTGGCGAGAAGCAAAGAAGTGTAAAGCTGTGAGTTTGTGAAGTAAGAGAACTGTAAGAGAAACGGTCAGCAAGTGAAGTGCTGGAGAGTTGAGAGGAGCAATAGTCTGCAGAGGGAGAGTCTGGAGTGACTTGTGCATATACAGGCTTGTATATGGAATGCTGGTACCATAATTCTTTGGGCATCCCACAGTCATCCCTTATCCCCATCCAAGTTATTTCCCCAAATAAAACAACAAAAACAAGAGCCGGCCTGGTAAGTGTCTATGGATGTGTGAAATATGGTGTGATTGAGGTCAGCTATCAGGTGAACCCCTACTACAAGCCACTCTCAAGGGAGCACACGGCTACATACTCTTATGAAAATATTTTTGTTTATCCACTTCAATACCAGGTTTTAGTCAAATGACGTCCACAGATGGAATCACCCATCCTGGGCGGGAGTCATATGATGTCCTCAGTATTTCGCCACTACTGGGGCCCGCAGCGTGGCGATTGGGGATGAGCTGTGTCCTCGGGACACAGCTCATCTCTGATCAGGGTAAAGGGCCAATAAAATCTGGCTCTTTACCACATGACCAGCTGTGTCCAATCACAGCCAGTCACTATGGAGATCCATGCTCCCGCCGCTCGTGCACGCCCCCGAAGGTGTGCAGCGCGGCAATTGGGGTTGAGGCTTGTCCTTCGGACAAAGCCCAGCCCCGATCATGGTAAAGAGCCAATGAAATTGGCTCTTTACCACGTGAGTGCCTGTGTCCAATCACAGCCGTCAGCCGGTCACATTATGTAAACAAACCGCGTTAAGCTGTTACCGGGTTCTCCTCCTCACACACCGATCGTGTGTGAGAAGGAGATTGTGGTAACAGCTTGTTACCTCTTAGTGTACACATCACACACACTGATCCCCCCAGTAATAAAGAGTACCTGTCCCCTGCCCATCAGAGTACCTGTCATCTGCACATCAAAGTACCTGTCACCTGCCCATCAAAGTACCCGAGTACCTGTCACCTGCCCCTCAAAGTACCCGAGTATCTGTCATCAGCCCATCAGAGTACCTGAGTACCTTTCAGCAGCCTATTTGAGTACCCGAGTACCTGTCACCAGCCCATCTGAGTTCCCGAGTACCTGTCACCAGCCCATCTGAGTACCTGAGTAACTGTCACCAGGCCATCAAAGTACCCAGGTACCTGTCACCAGCCCATCAAAGTACCCGAGTACCTTTCATCAGCCCATCAAAGTACCCGAGTACCTGTAACCAGCTCATCAAAGTACCTGAGTACCTGTCACCAGCTCATCAAAGTACCTGAGTACTTGTCACCAGCCCATCTGAGTACCCGAGTACCTGCCACCAGCCCATCTGAGTACCCCATCTGAGTACCCAAGTACCTGTCACCAGCCCATCAGAGTACCTGAACACCTGTCACCAGCCCATCAAAGTACCCGAGTACCTGTCACCAGCTCATCAAAGTACCCGAGTACCTGTCACCAGGCCTTCTAAATACCCGAGTACCTGTCACCAGCCCATCTGAGTACCCGAGTACCTGTCACCAGCTCATCAAAGCACCCAAGTACCTCTCTGCAGCCCATCAGAGTACCCAAGTACCTGTCTCCAGCCCATCAGAGTACCTATCTGCAGCCCATAAGAGTACCCGAGTACTTATATGCAGCCCGTGCCTCATAGAATATACCTTGGGGTGTTTGCTTTCCAAAATGGGGTCATTTTGTGGGTAATTCCACTGTCCTGGTTCTCCAGGACCTTCAAAAGTGTGATAGGTAGGAATGAAATTAGATGTGTAATTTATGCTCCTAGAACGCCTGAAGGTACTACTTCAATGTTAGACCTCTGTATGTGGTCAGGCTGTGTAAAAGTCTCACACATGTGGTATCGCCATACTCAGGACGAGAATGTATTTTGGGGGGTAATTTTTGCTATGTACATGCTATGTGTTAGAAATATCTTATAAATTGACCAACTGTGTGTAAAAATAAAAGCGTTTTCATTTTCTTTCCATGTTTTTCAAAGACTTGTGGAAAAAAATGAACAATTCAAAAGACTCATAATGCCTCATGTGCTTTCCAAAATGGAGTCATTTTGTGGGTAATTCCACTATCCTGGTGCTCCAGGGCCTTCAAAAGCGTAATAGGTCGTTAGGAAATTAGATGTGAAATTTCTGCTCCTAGAACGCCTGACGGTGCTCCCTGCATGTTGGACCTCTCTATGTGGCCAAGCTGTGAAAAAGTCTCATGCATGTGGTATCTTCATACTCAGGGCAAGTAGCAGAATGTATTTTGGGGTGTAATTGGAAGTATGCATATGCTGTGTGTGAGAAATAACTTGTTGTCATGACAATTTTGTGTAAAAAAAAAAAATAAATAATTTCTTAATTTTTCCCAAGAATTGTGGAAAAAAAATACACCATGCCTCATACTAATTACCTTGGAATGCCTACTTTTCAAAAATGGGCCATGTGGGGGGTATTTACACTGTCCTGACATTTCAGGGCCTCAAAAAATGAGATAGGCTGTCAGTGCATCAGGTGTGATCAACTTTCAATGATTGACACCATAGCTTATAGACTCTATAACTTTCACACAGACCAAATAATATGCACTTATGTTTACCAAAGATAGGTAGCAGTATAGGTTTTGGCCCAAATTTATGAACAAAAATTACTTATTTGCAAAATTGTATGATAGAAACTAAAAAAAGTGTTGTCTTTTTTCAAAATTTTTGCTCTTTTTTCATTTATGTCGCAAAAAATAAAAAACCCAGAGGTGATTAATTACCACCAAACGAAAGCTCTATTTGTGTGAAAAAAATGATAAAAATTTTGTTTGGGTACACTGTTTCATGACTGAGTAATTGGCATTCAAAGTATGAGAGCACTGAATACTGAAAATCGGTCTGGGTAGGAAGGGGGTATAAGAGCCCTGTATTGAAGTGGTTAAATAGTCTGACTCTTTAAACCCTTGCCGTCCGTGTAACGCACATGTGCGGCGGACAAAAGCGCGGGCTGCAACGATCATGCGCCGCACATATGCGTCGCTGGATAGCTGCTGTTTCTGTGCTGAGAGCACGCTCACTGCATGCTCCCAGCACAGAGATTGAGCTGTAAAAGATAGCTCTTGGCCTCCGTTAATGATCAGTAGGCAGGGGACCAGATCCTGTTAAAGTGACTACTGTGAAAACACAACTCCCCAAACCCTTTGTAGTTGCCGAGAACCTACATGTTGTATTGAGTTAACCATCAAAACAAGTATGGTTAGAGCATGGTTTCCCAACCAGGGTTCCATGGAGGTTCCAAGGGGTTCCTTGAGCAATGGTCAATTTCTACCTCTCAGATAAATTCCCAATGACACCATTGATCTTTTTAGCTATCTGTAAGGGGGTAATTCTTCCTAATGACCACAAATGTAGGGAGCATTCTTCCCATTGAACATCACACTAATGTATCATGAGTTTTAATTTTTAGCAGGGGTTCCCCGAGACCAAAAAATTATTTCAAGAGTTCCTCTGTGTTGAAAAGGTTGAGAAAGGCTGGGTTAGAGGGTTTCAAGCTTAGTGACCATTGCAGGGCTATGGCTCTGTGCAAGATATTATGAAGAAGGGGGAAGGAAGTCATCAGTAAGAGTACAAAGAGACTGCGGCCTTGCACTTTTTGTGCTCCACTGCTTATACCTGCATGCTGTTATCTGCCTCCATTCTCTGTTGCAGAAATAAAGCTATGCTTCTATCCCCCTGAATTCCCTATTGTAGAAATAGAACTAGTAAAAACACGGTAGTGTAATCCAGTGACTAACTACTATTTAATGCATGTTATCCCTTACGTTACCTGTAGTTTATGATGTCTGGAGAGAAACCTCTGTTTCCTATTTAAACTGCTTGATTTAATTATTAGCCAAGGGAAAAACATTTGTGGGCTTTTTCATTCCTTTCTGATCTCCACTTTCACCTCTAGCCTGAGGAATAAGAGAAGTCTGTGTGGTTATATGGCGGGGAGAGACAGTGGAAGGGGATGTAATTTAATACATGTGTCAGTTTTAGATCTTACAGTATATTTGGCATCTGACTGATTCTCACCAAAAGCACATGTATGAACATTACAAAAAATGTACTCAGCTATTTCACAACTGTTTTTCATTTTAATGTTCTGCAACTTCAGCAGTGTTAGCATGAAGCATAAATGAACACACCATTTATGTGTAGTTAAAACGATATCAAATAATACATTCTCAACCAGACCGAAAGAACAAAATATGAGTTATTGTAGATTTCACTGTTCATAGAGCATCCATCTGCACAACACTATCCAAAACAGACTGCTCTAATTTATTTATGACAGGGCATTGTAAAGAAACAGTACAAGGAGCAAAGTGCTAATTTGTTCAGTACGGCAGTAACAACCAGTGAGAATGCAGTTGTACTGGTCTAAACTATTTAAAAGAGCAGTCCTCCTAATGTCAAGGGTCATTTCTCCCAATTATAATATATTTTACGAGTAGATGCTAGTAAATGGAACCACCTACAGACTCCTCATGAAGGCATTTTCCTTTTGGATGTCCCATTCTGCCACTACTGCAGCATTGGAGCCTTAAAGTGTATTCCCACTTTTGCAGTAAAATTACTAAGTGTCTCTTATGTCTTCCCATTTACACAGGATACCGCTTTGTTTAAGATTTCCTATCCTTTAGATGTTTCTGAGGGGAAAGCCTCATGGCTGACTGCAAGCAAATCTGAACAGTCCAACAGTGTCTCTGTCCCCACATAAATTGGGGACACACTGAGCTATCCCTCATTCACACACAATGGTAAAGTCCAGCTTCTAAAACTTTAACTCTTGGTTAGGACAGAGTGTGCTCAAATCTGGTTTAGAGCTGATAATGGAGATTTGCCAGCACAGTACACACAGGGTTAATTATGATACATATTAACTCCCAACCCCCTTGCATTCCACATGCAAATTCAGTTTGGGACTATAATGTGAAAACAAGTAAAAAGCTAAGCAGCACATTTTGAATATTCTTTTTTCAAGTTATTCTATGTGAATGAGAACATGTAACAAATATAGGTATATACAGTTGTGCTCATAAGTTTACATACCCTGTCAGAATTTAAGATTTCTTGGCCATTTTTCAGAGAATATGAATGATAACACAAAAATATTTTATTCACTCGTGGTTAGTGTTTGGCTGAAGCCATTTATTATCAATCAACTGTGTTTACTCATTTTAAATCATAATGACAATAGAAACTACCCAAATGACCCTGATCAAAAGTTTACATACCCTGTTGATTTTGGCCTGCTAGCATGCACACAAATTGACATAAAGGGGTTTGAATGGCTATTAAAGGTAACCATCCTCACCTGTGATCTGTTTGCTTGTAATTAGTGTGTATGTGTATAAAAGGTGAATGAGTTTCTGGACTACTGACAGACCCTTGCATCTTTCATCCAGTGCTGCACTGATGTTTCTGTATTCTGAGTCATGGGGAAAGCAAAATAATTGTCAAAGGATCTGTGGGAAAAGGTAGTTGAACTATATAAAAGAGGAAAGGGATATAAAAAGGAATCCAAGGAAACAGCAGTGTTCACACTCTAATCAAGAAGTGGGAAATTGGGGGTACTGTTGAAACCAAACCACAGTCAGGTAGGCCAACTAAAATTTCAGCCACAACTGCCAGGAAAATTGTTCAGGATGCAAAGAAAAAAACACAAATAACTTCAGGACTCTCTGAAAACATGTGGTGTGGCTGTTTCAAGATGCACAATATGGAGGCACTTGAAGAAAGATGGGCTGCATGGTCGAGTCGTCAGAAGAAAGCCATTACTACGCAAATGCTACAAAGTATCCCGCTTACAATACGCCAAACAGCACAGAGACAAGCCTCACACCTTCTGGCACAAAGTCATTTGGAGTGATGAGACCAACATTTAGCTTTTTGGCCACAACCATAAACGATACATTTGGAGAGGAGTCAACAAGACCTGTGAAACATGGAGGTGGATATTTTGGGGATTTGCAAGCTACAAAGGCACAGGAAATTTGATCAAAATGATGAATGCAGTATGTTATCAAAAAATATTGGAGGAACATTTGCATTCATCAGCCAGGAAGCTGCGCATGGGATGTACTTGTTCATTCCAACATGACAATGATCCAAAACACAAGGCCAAGTTGGCCTGTCATTGGCTACAGCAGAATAAAGGGAAGGTTCTGGAGTGGCCATCTTAGTCTCCTGACCTCAATATGATTGAGCCAATCTGGGGAGATCTCAAACATGCAGTTCATGCAAGACAGCCCAAGAATTTCCAGGAACTGGAGGATTTTTGCCAAGAGGAATGAGCAGCTTTACCATCTGAGAAGATAAAGAGCCTCATGCACAAATACTGCAAACAGGGCAGCCATCAGAAAATGTACACAACCTAAGCCCAAGGGAGGTATTGGACTCCCAGACATACAGAAGTATTATTGGGCGGCACATCTAGCTCGCATCGTCGACTGGAATGCCCACGCCAGTCGAAAGAGCTAATTACAGCTGGAAGAGCTGATAGCAGACACCAACTTAAGCAAGTCTCCCTGGCTGCGAGCGAGATCCTTCACACAGAGGATCCCGGAACATCCAACAATTGGCCCCACTCTCCAAGCCTTTGACAGAGCCTGCTCAACATACTCCATCTCATCGCGCATAGGCCCACTTACCCCTATTAAACACAACCCAGACTTCACCCCGGGGCTCTCTCAGACATTTCTGCGGATGGAATGGCCACACCGAGATCTCCTAGCTAAACATGTCCACAGAGACGGACGCCTCATGACACAAGTAGAGCTAGCGGAACACTCTAGCAGGGGCCAAATCCCATTCTGGTCATACATTCAGATCCGGCACTACATTATGGACCTTACGCGTAAAGGGGACCTGACGCGAAACCTGACAACCTTTGAGTCAGCTTGTGCTGATGAGACACCCCGAAGCCATGTAATCTCCCTCCTGTACGCTTCAATGCTCGACGACCCCCTGAAGGCCACGAAATCAGAGAGATCCTATTGGGAAGCAGCTCTGGGATCGGACATTAAAAACGAAAGCTGGGACAAAATAAACTTCTTCATACACAAAGGGTCTCAAAACGTCTCGGTACAGGAGAACAGCTACAAGCTAAAATCCTGCTGGTACAGAACCCCTGAGGTTGTTCACAAATTCTCCCCGACTGTCCCTGATCGATGTTGGAGGTGTAGACAGGAAAAAGGCACCTTCCTCCATGTGTGGTGGGACTGCGCGTCCCTCCAGCCATACTGGAGGAAGGTGCATAAAATAATTACACAAGTCTCCACAATTCCGATCGACTTTACACCGGGGCAATTCCTGCTCCACTTGACTAAAACACAGACCAAATGCTATAAAAAATCTCTAGCCATACACCTCATCAATGCCGCACGGATGTGCGTTCCAGTACATTGGAGATCCACTAATGTACCCAGGTTGAAAGAATGGTTCCACAGAGTCAACAGGGTAGCAGAGATAGAAGAACTGATTTGTATCGCTCAAGACAACCCCACGCAATTCGTAGTGACATGGGAACCGTGGATCACCTTTAAAAACTCCCAGGAATACCAGACCCTACTTACCCCGACCACATAGTTGAACAAAGACATACACTACCAACTCCCCCCCCTCCCCTGTGTCGGAGAGGGAGGTCCGCCTCGAAGGAGGGTAGTCGGTGAAATATCACCCCCTCCTTCGACTCACCCTCCAGCTCTGGCCGAGGTACCACCTCCCCCCCGCCTCCTCCCCATGTGCCAGACGCAACCCTGAAGACCACCACCCCCCACCCCCCCACCCCCTCCCCCAGAGGGGTGGAAGCCGGAACTTACTTGCCTAAGAATAAGCCCTAAGTAGCAAAAGGAAAGTTTGATTCTTGGCAATGAGCTTCACAGAAGATGCTCAGTGACACATTCGCGGACTCTATGTTCGCGGCATCAGTAATTCTTGTTGTTAATCATAAGACACAATGAGTGACCTCCCTCCCCACCAGACGGTGTTGAACCTATATTCTCTGTCGACTAAGTCTCATTTGGTACCAGACCTACCTATTTATTTTGATATTGTCTATGTTGAGAATATATGAGTATGTACTGTAACACCAGATGTTGTATCTGGATAAGTGATTGTATGCTGTGCAAGATTTTGTAAGCTTAAACCTTCTTTTCAATAAAATTCTTATGGAAGAAAAAAAAAAGAAAATTTACACAGTTTCAGGCCTGGGTCCCCACTGCGCCACGAACCCACCCATTTGTGACAATAGTGAATCAATTGTCTTCCGGCTTCTACTCCTGGCCAATCAGGATGGATCAGGCTGGCCAGGAGGAGAAGCTGAGGAAGCTGTGGAGGGGTGAATGCGGGGGCGGGGGCGTCACCTTGGAGGGGTGAGTGTGGGCAGACCTGGGGGTCTTACTATGCTTGTGTTTTTTTCTTCTTTTACTTTTTACATTTTTTACATTTTTTGGGAGGGGGGGCACCCTGGAGGGGTGAGTGTGGGTGAACCTGGGGGGGGGTCTTACTATTTTTGCGTTGCTTTTTTTTTTTTACCTTTTTACATTTTTTACATATTTTTGGGGGGTGGGGTGTTCTTTGGTGAAATATCATACAGAGAAAGGGACTGAAGATGGTCCCTTTTCTCTGCAGCACTTTTCAGGAATTTCTCATTCATTGATAAAATGACAGACTGATACATAATAACACTAGCGGTCAGGGCCGCCATCAGGGGGTACAGACACTCCCCTAATTTCTCCCTCTCCTATAAGCTTATGGTCACTTCAATGACCATAAGCCTATATCAGAATTGTTCAGCAGACTCTGCTGAACAATTCTATAACTCTGATTAGCAGATTACAATCCGCTCATCAGAGTTATTAGCCCTAAAAGTGACCGCCCCCCTCCATGGTGCCGCTTCCCTGTCCCCTGCCTCTCCACCTTCCACCATTCCCTTCCACCTAAAATTGCCCCCCTCTCCTTTCCTATCCCCTTCACCCCCCTTCTTCCCCCCAGAACTGATTCTCCTCCCCTACCCCTGATCGGACCCCCCCATCCCTCCTTATCCTTTCCTCTCCCCCCGTTAAAATCCACCTTCCCTTACCACCTTCCACCTCTCCGTCCCCTGTCCCTTCGCCGTGGTACCTCCCCCCGCCAGTGAAAATCCCGATTATTGAGACTACTCGCCTAACATTAGACGATTAGTCTCAATATCTTAACAAGTCGTCTCAGACGACTTGTTAAGACTATATCCGAATACCAGTAACTTCACTGGTATTCGAATATCCTCTCCCTCTTTAATCCCCTCACAGACATGGGGGACTACCGCCGGGACTGGCGATCACAATAATACATAGTCAGACAGTAAAATAGTTACTTACT
>BLSH010523973.1:1089831-1104589 GCA_018402905.1 Glandirana rugosa | reverse complement strand
TTCTAAAATCATCGCCTACTCCTATAGGGTCAGGTTCCTGCTGTTGCTGTAAGGGACAGATTATTGTTCTATAATCATCTCCTAGTTCTAAAGGGAGAGGTGCCTGCTGTTGCTGTAAGGGACAGATTATTGTTCTAAAATTATCGCCTACTCCTATAGGGTCAGGTTCCTGCTGTTGCTGAAAGGGACAGATTATTGTTCTATAATCATCTCCTAGTTCTAAAGGGAGAGGTTCCTGCTGTTGCTGTAAGGGACAAATTATCGTTCTAAAATCATCGCCTACTCCTAAAGGGAGAGGTTCCTGCTATTGCTGTAAGGGACAGATTATTGTTCTAAAATCATCGTCTACTCCTATAGGGTCAGGTTCCTGCTGTTGCTGTAAGGGACAGATTATTGTTCTAAAATCCTTGCCTACTCCTATAGGGTCAGGTTCCTGCTGTTGCTGTAAGGGACAGATTATTTTTCTAAAATCATTGCCTACTCCTATAGTGTCAGGTTCCTGCTGTTGCTGTAAGGGACAGATTATTGTTCTATCATCATCTCCTAGTTCTAAAGGGAGAGGTTCCTGATGTTGCTGTAAGGGACAGATTATTGTTCTAAAATCATCTCCTAGTTCTAAAGGGAGAGGTTCCTGCTGTTGCCGTAAGGGACAGATTATTGTTCTGTAATCATCTCCTAGTTCTAAAGGGAGAGGTTCCTGCTGCTCCTGTATAAGAAGAAGAATTTATTATTCATTTTTTTTGTATTAATAAATACTTAAACAGTGCTACATAGTACATTTGTGGGCAGAAAGAGGAGAGCGTCAAATAAGGGATGTGGTCGTGGTGCTGCTGGTGCTGCTGGTGTTGGGGGTGTTGGTGAAGCTCCTGTTGGAAGGAGAGGACGTGGTCGATCTGTGCCAGCTACACGCACAAGTGAAACACCTTCCTCAGGTGTGAGTAGCCGACAGAACCTTCAGCGTTATATGTTAGGCCCGAATGCCGCTCAACGAATGGTGAGGCCAGAACAAGTACAGGCGATAGTAGATTGGGTGGCTGACAATGCCTCCAGTTCCTTCACATTGTCTCCCTCCCGGTCCCTTGATGAAAGCTCAGAGTTGGCACCTGAACCCCATGGCCATCTGTCTTTCACCTCAGCCCCTTGTAAATTAGCCAAGCAGTCTGAGCCCCAAGTCATGCAACAGATTCTTATGCTTTTTGTTGACTCTCCTGGTGTGCTTTCCGTGGGCCATCCACATAGCCCTGCCCCAGAAGTGGAAGACATTGAGTGCACCAATGCCCAACCACTTCTGTTGCAGGATGAGGACATGGAAACACCAGCGCAGCACGTCTCTGATGATGACGAAACACAGGTGCCAACTGCTGCAGCTTTCCTCAGTGCGCAAACTGACAAGGAGGGCAGTGGTGAAGGGTGTGTGGAAGATGATGTGGAGGAGGATGATGAGGTCCTAGACCCCACATGGAATGAGGGTCACGCGAGTGACGTGTGCAGTTTGGAGGAAGAGGTGGTAGTCGCACAGAGGAACCAGCACAGCAAAAGAGGAAGCAGGTTGCAAAAGCGGAGCGAGCGTCCCCTAGACAGTAAGCCTGCTACTACCAACCGCACCCAGGGACCTAGCACACCAAAGGCAGCTCAAAGGCGTTCCCCCACGTGACAGTTCTTCAGACAATGTGCTGACGACAAGACACGAGTGGTTTGCACGCTGTGCAATGATAGCCTGAGCCGAGGCATAAATGTTCTAAACCTGACCACAACCTGCATGATCAGGCATCTAAATTCAAGGCACAAGCTGCATTAGAATAATTACCTCAAAATCCAAGAAAGGTCTCAGCCTCCTCCTGCTTCCCCTTCTACTTCTTCCTCAGCCTCTTCCTCCACCTCTACAGTGACAGTGTCACCTGCCACCCAGCAAACAGAGCATGTGACAGCAATGCCACCATGTCTGCCACCGTCCCCAAGCATTTCCACACGGTCCCATGGAAGCTTACAGCTGTCCATCTCCCAAACACTGGAGAGAAAGAGGAAGTACCCCCCTACCCACCCGCGATCCCTGGCCCTGAATGCCAGTATTTCCAAATTCCTGGCCTTTGTAATGCTGTCATTCCATCTGGTGGACACGGACAGTTTTAAATACCTGATGGCGGTGGCTGTCCCACAGTATGTGGTTCCCAGCCGCCACTACTTTTCCAGGCGAGCCATCCCTTCCCTGCACAAACAAGTCGGGGACAAGATCAAGTGTGCACTGCGCAACGCCATCTGTGGCAAGGTCCACATAACCACTGATACATGGACCAGTAAGCACGGGCAGGGATGCTATATCTCGCTAACTGCACACTGGGCAAATGTAGTGGCGGGTGGGTCTGAGGAGTCTAGCCATTTGGCGCATGTCCTTCCACCACCGAGGATTGCAGGGCATTTCTCTTTGCCTCCTGTTGCCTCCTCCTCCTACTGCGCTTCCTCCTCCTCTACCACCTCCTCATCCGCTCAGCGTAACACCTTCACCACCAACTTCAGCACATCCAGGGGGAAACGACAGCAGGCTGTTTTAAAATTGATATGTTTGGGGGATAAACCCCACACTGCGCAGGAGCTGTGGGTGGGCATTGAACAACAGACCGATGAGTGGTTGTTGCCACTAAGCCTCAAGCCCGGCCTGGTGGTGTGCGACAATGGGCGAAATCTCATAGCGGCTCTGGGCCTTGCCGGTTTGACGCACATTCCTTGTCTGGTGCAAGTGCTGAATTTGGTGGTACAGAAATTCTAAAAAAAACTACCCGGATATGTCAGAGCTGCTGCAGGAAGTGCGGGCCATCTGTGCGCACTTTCGGCGTTCTCACCCTGCTGCTGCTCGCCTGTCTGCGCTGCAGCGGAACTTCGGCCTTCCCGCTCACCGCCTCCTATGCGACGTGCCCATAAGGTGGAACTACACCTTGCACATGCTGAAGAGACTGTGCGAGCAGCAGCAAGCAAGAGTGGAGTTTCAGCTGCAGCACGCAGGGGTCAGTCACTCTGCGGAACAGCTCCACTTCACCAAACAACGAGTAGGCCTCCATGCGAGACCTGTGTACCTTATTGCAGTGTTTTGAGTACTCCACCAAAATGGCCAGTGCCGATGACGCTGTTCTCATCGTTACTATCCCACTTCTATGTCTCCTTGAAAAAACACTTTGGGCGATTATGGAAGAGGATGTGGCACAGGAGGATGAGGAGGTGGAGGAGGAAGAGGGGTCATTTCCACAGTTATCAGGCCAGTCATTCACAAGTGGCTCGGAGGGTGGGTTCCTGCACCAGCATAGGCCAGGTAAAAAATATTCAAGCCAGGGCACAGTTCTGGAGGATGAGGAGGACGAGGAAGATCATAAGGAGGAGGAACCGCAGCAGGGTGGCACCCAACGCAGCTTGGGGGGATACGGAGGACACAGAAGATACACCTCCCACAGAGGACAGCTTGTCTTTGCCTCTGGGCAACCTGGCACACATGGCCGACTACATGCTGCAGTACCTGTGCAACGACAGCCGAGTTGTCCACATTGTAACTTGTGCCGATTACTGGGTGGCCACCCTGCTGGATCCCTGTTACAAGGACAACGTGCCGTCCTTAATTCCCTCACTGGAGCGTGAGAGGAAGATGCGTGACTACAAGCGCACACTGGTAGACGCGCTGCTGAGGGCATTCCCAAATGACACCGGGGGCTCAGTGGAAGCACAAGGCGAAGGCGGAGAAGGAGGAGGAAGAGGCCGCCAATGCAGCTGTGGCACCGCTAGCACCTCAGAAGGCAGGGTTAGCATGGCCGAAATGTGGCAAAGCTTTGTCAGCAGCCCGCCACAACAAACAGCACCACCAGCTGATAGGCAAGGTCTTAGCAGGTGTCAACATGGTGGAACAGTATGTGTGCACACGCCTACACGTACTGACTGATGGGTCTGCCCCATTCAACTTCTGGGTCTCCAAATTGGCCACATGGCATAAGCTTGCCCTTTATGCCTTGGAGGTGCTGGCCTGCCCTGCAGCCAGTGTATTGTCTGAATGTGTGTTTAGCACGGCAGGGGGCGTTATCACAGACAAGCGCAGCCGCCTGTCCACAGCCAACGTGGACAAGCTAACCTTTATTAAAATGAACCAGGCATGGATCCCACAAGACTTGTCTGTACCTTGTGCAGAATAGACATTTAGACCGGCCTCACACAGCCATTGGTATACTTGTTTTTTTTGAATATGCCTCAATATTTTGGGGGCTACCCCAATTAGAAAAAAACCCAAAAAAACAACAAAAAGTGTTGGCTACCTCCTCCTCCTCCTCCTCCTCCTCCACCACCGCCACTTCCACCTACACTGCCACGGTCACGGCCTAGTCAACCTCTAGGCTCCTGCTCCACACTCACACCCCCTTCCCATTTTTATTTTTTTTATTTGATTTTAAGTTATTTTCCCATCCCAATTTTTTGTAGGGCACTTGTCCTACTCTTACCCCCATTTTACTTCCTTTTGCAGCCCTCTAGCACTTGCCAGGACTTTTTTACAGCCATTTTTGTGCCGAAAAGTTTGGGTCCCCATTGACTTCAATGGGGTTCGGGGTTCGGGGTAAAGCCGGACCCGCCGAACCCGAACATCCAGGTGTTTGCTCAACTCTATTAGTATGCTAATGTTTAAAAAATAGTTCCCATGCATAATTTATCATAAATGTAGAAGGAATCATGCAGTCTCTGAATCCTATTTAGTTATGCTGAACTTTAATGGAACAGAACACCTATAAAGTTCCGCTTATCCCTCCGCCATTATAGTGAGCTTTTATTGTGGGAGGGGGGAGCAGGTACCTATCTCTAAAAAGTATCTCCTCCCACTTCCACTCTGCTCACCCAGGCAAGCAAAGCGAAAATTTGGGCCCCTCCCTCCCCTCCCACAACCTGCAGGACTATTCTAAAAGCGCAACATATCTTGTCAATATGCAGTGGGGAGCCGGCTCTGAAACATTACGTTACAACTGGCTTCCGACATCCATGAAGGCCTGAAAATAGGACTGGATCTCTGGGCTTGTAAGTGTCTGTTTATTAAAAGTTAGCAGCTACAATATTTGCAGCTGTTGACTTTAAATTTTTTCCGTAACAACCACAATTCCTCAAACTTTTTCCATTTGAAGCTTTTCTTACTGACACAAAGGAAAAATAAGTAAGAAGAGATAGCCCAGGCACCGCAAACCTCCCCTGGTCTAAGTGGTTAGTAGGTAAAAGCATCCTCAGCTCGACTCATTCACTCCAGGCCCCCAACATCTTCTGTCATGCCTCCGGGGCTTAATCATGCACCAGAGGTTCTCCATGATTAACCCTAGGGTGGGGTGAAACATGTTGAGCATGTGACCTGGATGAATCAAACTGAGGCTGCTTTTACCTGCTAACCACTCGGGCCAGACAAGTTGTGCGGCAGTCAAGCTATCTCTTCCTATTTCTGCAGTGTGCTCCGAGTCTGGACAAACCTCTCCTCAGCCTGCACCCTCACTAGTAAGCGGCATGGAACCTTGATAGCCTGAGTGGGGACCTTTAAGCATTTATTGTGGGTCAGACAGGAATAAGAGATCTTTGTTCATGGGAAATTTTACTGTCAAGGTGGGTTTTCTTATAATCATACCATTAACACATTACAGTTTGTGCACTGGTCTCTGTGACCTTACACCTGGCACAGACTGCTTAGTTGTCCACTGAAATCAAAGGAAAGGCAGCTGTCTCTAGAATGACACTGATGAACTTCTCTTCAAAGGACATGAAAACAGCATTTAATTAAGTAAACAGTGACAATAATAATTCAAATAGCTGTGGTCGGCACTCTAGAACTTGCAAGAGTTCTGCAAGCAATTAGATGCACACAAGGAATTAAACAGTAACATACGTCTGTTCGTGGGTTGGTCTTGGTTTTGCGCTTTCTGCTTTTGGACTTTTTTTCTTCATCAGTTACTAATTTGCCAGGATCAGATAAATCTGTTGTTTTTCCCTCTGGATCTGCATACACTGAAGTGCTTGGTTCATCTTCTTCTTCCTCATCTTCTGGCGGAAGTGGCAAGGGCTCCAAGTAATAACTAGGAGGTTTGGGCTTTGGATGTGTGTGGTTGAGAAGAAGGTGATGTTGTTCCTCATATTTGATTACTTTTCTGTCCACACGAACAGTGCCAAACCAGGCCCATGAGAGAGGCGCTGGGTTCTTGTGACCTTCAAATAGGTCCCATGGAGACACCTTTTGTTTGGTTGAAACCTGAAGGCCCTGCAGGATGATACAAACATGGCATGCTATAAAATGTTTTAACAAATATGTCATAAAGTTACTTATCCCCTACAATGTATTGTATTTATTTTACATAGAAATATCAAAGGTACCTCAGTCAGTCTTGCTATTAGGCTTTGTAAAATCTTTGCACAGCAACACTAGGAATAGGAAGGGCTGATACCTAAGCCAATCAAATGTTATTGCTTTGCATAGTACTGCCAGCATATTACAGGGCTGTATTACTTAACCAAAGTAGCCCAGGGCCTGGCTGTGCTATCTGATAGAGGTGACCAGGTCAGAAGGTTGGCTGCAAAGAATTACAAATCCTCTGGCAGGTAAAACAGATCTGTATTTAACCCAGATTCCAGCTTTATACCTCAAGTGAAGCAATTAATACCATTTTATTGGTTGAGTAGATTAAAACTGAAAGTTTTTTGAGACAACTCAGGTCTGTGATTCAGACACATTGTAGCACACCATTGTGTATTTATTCTCCAGAAGATCTGAAGTGTTCTGACAGCTTGCACACGTTTTACCTTAAGGGCCAGTATGAACAAGCACTGAATCTACCAATAAAAGGTATTATTTAAAGTGTATGTATAGCCAAGGGTTTTTCCTTTGAGTTTTGTATAGAGCAGGGAAGAGTTAAAACTCCTGCCATGTTATTATTTTGCTGTTAGAGGAAATTTCCCAAAATGAGGGGAAATTTCTCTTAAACAGTAGTTCCCGTGCCCCTACAGAATGATTTCTATTCATGTCCTGTTGTGAGGACAACATCACCATTTTGGATTTTCCTTAAGTTTCTTTCTTGGTGCTAATGGTGGGCATTACAATAAGAGGGATACCTTTTTCCAGTGGGGACACAGAAAACAATACAAACTTGATACATGATCTAACCCTTCCCCAGTCTACCATAAACCGAAATAGTTACATAGTTACAGTATATGGTTTGTAAGATTGAATAAAGACACAGATCCATCCAGTTCAACATATATTTTTGTATGTGTGTACACATCACTATTGATTCCCATATACCTGTCAATTGTGTTCACTGAGAAACTTGTCTAAGAGTCTTTTTGAAGTTAACTAGCTTATACCCAAATTGTGGAAGGGAGTTCCATATTTTATTGTTGTGACAGTAAGGACCCCTTGTGTGATATAAGAATAAATATCCTATAGCCCAACTTTTGTTGTGGCCACATGTCTCTTCAGAGTTCCTAGATTGCAGAGTTTATGTCCTATGCTGTGTCACCATTGATAGATTTGTATAATGCTAGTATACCCCTCTTAAATGCCTATTTTTCAAGGAGGAAATGTTTAAATTCTGTAATCTTTCCTCATAAATTAGGTCCTCCGTCCCCCTTACTAATAGGGTTGCTCTTCTCTGAAATCTTCTTGTATGGTCTACAAGGACCCCCAGATCTTTGTTTTCCTGATTCCCCCAGAGGAGCACCTCCTAATGAGTATCTTCCGTACATATTTTTGGCACCCAAGCGGATACTTTTACAATTTTCATTATTGAATCTCATCTGCCATGTGGACATCCATCCCTCAAATTTTTTTCAAGATCGTCTTGTTGAGGTTCGACAAGAGGTCTTTAAAAAGTTTCTGCATTTTTATATTTTCGTTGGAAACAGTGAGGGTGGCAGGAGTAGCAATTGGTCGTGTGAGAGTGTCATGTGACTTGTCTGCCTGGCAAGCCAGCTGACCTTGCAGTTTAGTATAAGAGTTGTCACTCTATTGTGAAGATGGCTGCGAAACATATTTAAAAAATGCAGAAACTTTTTGAAGAACCCTTGTATACATATAGTTGTGAAGTTATTTTTCTACATAGCTTGGTATTGTCAGCAAACACTGAGATCAATCAAATTATTTTCACTTTTATATCATTTATAGACAAAATTGGCCACATGGCCGAATCTTTTGGAACTCCACTCACTACCTTAGACCATTCAGAAAATGTACCATTAATCATTACTCAACATGTTGGAAAAGTTTTGCCTAGAGATATACTTTAACTAAACTTGTTCCTTTGACTAGAAGTCAAAATAGAGCTATATGGTTGTTAGAGATCTGTTTTACTCATTGCTACTAGACTAATACTTGCTACTGTAAAGTAATATATCACTTTAAAGAAACTAGCAGGCTGCCGTTGCTAACTTCCCATTCTGCAATTGATAAATATGTTGCCCCTTTTGTTGTTAGTACTTTGAGTCATTAATCATGACTATGTAGTACTTTTGACATTGATATTTATACTTGTTCCAGGTTACTTACTTAGACAGTATTGAAGCCAATGGGTGACCTCTCTAGCTGCTTGAATTATGAAGTTATTCATTCTCAATATTCCCAAAGAACACAAAAAGGTTGAATTGTTAAGGGCAAATAAGCTGTTCATTTTGCAAGGGAATTTTTTCCCATAGTTTAGTGTAAGTGGTGAAGTTTTACTTTACACAGCTTCATCTCATTCACTAAGCTCCAGGGTAAATTTCCTTGCCAAGTGGACAGTTTATTTGCCTTCAGCAAATCAACTCCAAAGACTCTAAAGTTTCACGCTCAAAGATCCTCACAGAACACAAAAAATTGAGTTGAGTTTCAGTCTGTCTCTAAGAGCTTAGAAACACTTGCATGTAAGCAGGTTCTCGTGGGGTATCATTTAACGTTTTTCTGCTGTTGTGTTAATTGCACTGTGCAGCTATGTAGTTAGTTCAGGCTGGGAAGCCGTTAACTGTGTCTAGACTCTTTCCCTGGCTTACTGGGTCCTGCCCCCTGTTGTAAGCCACATAAATACAAAGGGAGGGCTCAGAGCAGCTCACTCTCCTTCTCTTCCACATAGGATTTCAGAGGAAGGACTTCTGCAACATATAGCCCTGCTGGACCACATGACCCTCTCCTGGATCACTCTGCTGGGATTCTCCCTGGACTAGGAACCTACCATCACTGGACTTTTGCTGAATGGACCTTGCTTCTCTAGAAGGTATGAGTCTGGGCAGTCTGCATTAGATAGTTGAGGCCGAACTTGTGTACAGTGTGCTGTTGAACTGTGCTGCTGAATGCTCAGGAAAGTTTCATTAACTGTTTCATGCCTGGTCTGAAGTTACCCTAAAGGGGGGCATAGTGGTACATCAGAAGAACAGGGCCTGTATTGTATTGGAAGAAGAGGGCCTGTAAAACACACCTGGGTTACAAGAGTAAGACCACCACAAAGGGTTAGCTCGGCAGGACAAAAATAGTTGCCATGGGTAACCATGGCCTGGTGAGAATGAAAAGCAGCCAGATAGCGCGGAGCGGTACTAGGCTTGGGAGACAGGTCCTCCGGTAGCGAGGGGGTCGGTATTTTGGTTCTCTCCCTAGCGCTTGGTTCCTCCAAAAGTAACTGTGCTGGTGGACTGTGGTACCCCCATTCTATCATTAGGAGTGAGGTGGCAGAGTTATGCTGGACTGGTGGAGAAGGCAAACACTCAGTGGTGCCCCTGCTAAATGCAATATTCATTGAGCAATGGTGTGTGGTGACATAGGACAGAACCTTTTACAGAGGGACTCTGTATATTGCACAACTGCAGACAATTCTCATTTCTAAGCTGGGGTTCTGCCTTCAAGTTGACGTTCACATGACACGGCCCTGCTTGCATACACAAGAGGATAGATACTCCCCATGTGCAGGGCGAGGAGGCCATGCCCACATGCTGTGTGTTTACATTAGAGGGCTGGCAAGTTAATGCAACAGAAAGTAATAGGAAAAGAATTAAGCTTTCTGTGCCTCTGTTGTGAATTTTGAAGATTTGCCTTTAGCTACAGAGGTGAATGAGAGCTTGTATGAAAGTACTTTTACTGCATATTCAGAACATGTACATACTTTAATGCAAAGTCTGGGTACAGGTTCATTTCTAGCACAATAAGGGCTAGTTTACACTTGCTTCGGCTTCAATGCTCATTAAAGCTCATACAGCTTCAACAAGCTTTTATGATGTGTTTTTGAGGCTTCGGCTGTGCTTCTAAGAGGCTTCAGTGAGGCTTCAACAAGGCTTTCACGAGGCTTTAGTGATGCACTTTTGAAGCCTTGTTGAAGCTTGGTAAATGTCCTGTGTGTTTGTTGATATCTCACACCTGCAATTTCTCCAAAACAAAGCGAAGCTAAAGCTGAATTACAGCCTCTGAAAAGCCGCAGGTGCTTCAAGTGAGCTTCAAACAAGCTTTGTCATAGACTTCTATGGAGGCGCTGGAGAGGCTTTGAAGCATGGCTAAAGCTACATGGGGTATAATTTTTGACGCGAAGCTGAAGCGCAGCTAAGCCAAAGCAAGGTGTAAACAGGGCTGTAAGCTAACCATTTTATTTAGTGACAGGGGCTTTGACTGGCATTAATGGAGCTTTAACAATGCCTGTCTGACGCCCTGTTTTGAAGCAAGTGTAAACGAGCCCTAAGTTACTTGAATTGTCTTGGTACTGCTTGAAGTTTTTGAATACAATCATTCTTTACCGCTTGTTTCAATGACACAAATTAATATGCAGTGAGGTGAGCGGGTCTCTTTTTCTTGACCCGATGACTGATCTGTGGCCCTGTGCAAGATCTAACATGCCATAGGCAAGAACATCCTGTACGGTGTGGTATACACACAAAAGTCTACCCTTGATTTATTTAAGTTACCACAGAAAAAGACAAATAATTATACAAAACTAGTCAATATATTAATTTTACCTGTTTCTTATCAATAGAGTCAAACCCTGCAATTTTGTTTCCTTTTGTGTCAATCAGAGACCCCATGGGCTCACAAGTAATAACATCACAAGTCTGTTTTGGCAATGGCAGAAGCTGGCGGACTTTATCAATACTCTCTGATCTCTTATCACCGAGTTCTTTCTGGGAAAAAAAGAAAAACGCAAAAGAACAAATGATTTCAATGTTTCATTTATCAACCAAACACATACTTTATCCTGGAAAGAAAACTTCCTATCATAGTTTGACAGCCAAATACAAAAAAAATTTGAATATTAAAAACGATTCAAACTGTTAAAAATAATTCTTTATTAGTGGTAAGCAATAAGCAGAATAGCTGTTGTATATAGATATTGTTTAACGTGAGATCATCATGGAGGATAAAACAGTGGCCCACTAGGGATGAGCTTCAAGTTTGGGTCGACCTTAAGTTTGACACAAGCTATTTACTGCTTGTAGAATGAGTATACTAAATGCCTAGATTTGGCCAGTTTGGCCACCTAAACCTCCAACTTCTGCAGCTGGAAGTCATTCATTTAGTGGTCTTGTCACTTTCCAGTCAGGGAGAACCCCCCACCCCCATCACTGGTTGCTAGGTCACTTGCACCATAACAACCAGTGGTGCTGTGAGGCCCTGGTCACCTGAATTTTAGAAAGCAAAGGTGCTGGGTGAGCTGCAAGCATCATTGGTTGTTAGGATGTAGGCAGTCACACAACATCCTTGGTTGCTAGGATCCAACCAACTATCCTGATGCCAGCCAGCTTGTTTCAAATTGTAAACAAGCCAATGGGCATCCTTGGTGAAATAGTTAACTAAATATGGTCATGATGACCATATCTGGTCAATTAGCTCAGCCAACACTCACCCATTTGTTTACATTCAGATATCCGCTGGGGAAATAGCATTTGCATCAAGAGTATCAACAGGAACATGTCATTGGCTTGTTTGTGTCAGCAGATCACCGGAGACCTATTTATTGTGATTAACGCTTTATCTATATCACTGAATGACATGATTGGCATTGGATATACCCTGTGGAACATTCTTTTTTTAAATATGTCTGCTTTTATTTACAGTTCACTTTTTTTGTAAATGATGTAGCGGCGTGGTACCCCACCAGGGTGATGATGCAGGATTCTCAACCAGGCAGGTTGAGGGGCTCCAGTTGCTTAATGAGGAGATAAATTAGCTTATCAGTTTCCTCATTGTTTTGGAAAATCTGTTTTAGGACCTGGAGCCCGAGGATTTATTAGCCATTCGGGTGGGATGAAATCCCCAGTCCTGGGTCCTGATTTTGTGATCCACCAGCTCATGAACTGGTCAGGTGTGTGCTGCGCTATTAATACCTAACCATGGTTCAGGGCTCCACCCTCCCGAGGCCTGCAAGGGAAAAGCCAGAGGGTGCATGGGTGCACTGTGAAAGTCAGAGACCCAAGCCTAGGGTCACTACCATTAGTCAGAAGGGCTCCATATGGGTGCCAAAGCAGTAAGAGGGCTGCATACTGTAGTATGTGCACAGAGGATGGATACAGACTGTCTGTGAGAAACATACAAGGGCTTGAAGTGGAAGGCCTGCACAGCATAGCTGTATGTATAAGTAAGGAGGTTGAATTTGCTACTAGTTGGTATTGATTATGCAAAGAAAAACCCCTGGGAGAAAAACTCTTTGGATTTTGTTTAATGGAGCTTTGTTTGAACTTTCTTTAACCACTTCAGCCCCCGGAAAGTTTTACCCTCTTCCTGACCAGAGCAGTTTTTGAGATTCGGCACTGCGCTGCTTTAACTGACAATTGCGCGGTCATGCGACGTTGTACGCAAACAAAATTTGCGTCCTGTTTTTCCCACAAATAGAGCTTTCTTTTGGTGGTATTTGACCCCTCTGCATCATTTCTGATTGCCGCTATAAACAAAAAAGTGGCCTCCCGCAGATCGCCGCCTTTTTACGGCGATTTGCGCCCGGCGTCCACACTGCCGCAGTAAATATACTGTGCACGTTGTGGAACCGCTTAACAGAGGTGGGCCAACAAGCCCTGAAATGGAAATATTTGGTGTGGACTGTACTTGCTGGCAGGCACTACACTTGAGCTAAACAACCCCAAATATCACAATGAGTAATGAGGGATACCCATTCTCAATCACATGGGAGAGATTTTGGAGAGTTCCAAATTCTGATAAGTCCATCCAATCTTTAATTCATTGGACCTGCAATGCGGGGATGGGGACCTGGTTCCCATCAACATGGAGACATGATGCACTACTGTTATAGGATCCCCCTGGCAAGAAACCCTCCCCCATGTTGATATGATGTGGTCCCATATGGTTCAGGAGGAGGTTGGGGGAGAGCCTATGCTCCTTTCATTTGATAAGGGTCTGGTGTGGATTTTGGGATAATGGTCTGGTATGGATTTTGAAGGTAAAAACCTTGCTTGCAGATTATTTTTTTTTCCTGGGGTTTCCCCATAAAATCCATACTAGACCCTCATTAAGAATAAGGGTCTGGTATCAATCTTGGAGGGGACCGCACGCAGTTTATGTATTCTTTTCAATTTATAACAGACCCTCATTAAGGATAAAAGTCTGGTATGGATGTTGAGGGGAATCCCCCAGTCGCTTTGTTTCCAAACAGATCAAAGCAGCTGAGAAATGTAATTTAGGTCCCTTGCAGTTGGGGTGGACTCCGCCAAGTGGATTCACCTGCTCAGCGAGGGATCTGTCCCCGCTGAGCAGGCAGATGACAGGTTCGTGTTCGCTTTGCATGGCCCACTCTTCTCTATGGGGTGGTCTGATGGAAACCGACTGCTTGTCTGTTTCCATCTGACTGTCTTCTGATCTGATCCACCAGATGGATGGGGAATTCTCATTCTTCTGTTTTTAGGGGGCTGGATCCTATGGAATGCTGGCGGGTGTCAGCAGACACAGGTCTGCTGACATCTGCCGCTCCAAAGAGAGCTATGGATGGTCCGATCAGGTCTGCCTGAAAAAACCCACAGGTGGACCCAATCAGTCCGTCAGTGTGAAAAGGGCCTTAGAAGCAAATGTTTTTTTCTTTTCTTTTTAAATGTCAATTTTAGGTTAGTACATCTTACAGATGCGCCACTTCACTTGCATGTTAAATGCATCCTGCAAGCGCCACAATTCCTCTTTAAATGGAAAGAGAAGCTAAATATAACGGGTAAGATAAGTATTGGACGTCACCATTTTTCTAGGTAAATATATTTCTAAAGGTGCTATTGGCATTACCTTTTCACCACATACAGTATCTCACAAAAGTGAGTACACCCCTCACATTTTTGTAAATAGTATATCTTTTCATGTGACACTGAACAAATGACACTTTGCTACAATGTAAAATAGTGAGTGTACAGCTTGTTTAATAGCGTAAATTTGTTGTCCCCTCAAAATAACTCAGAACACAGCCATTAATGTCTAAACCGCTGGCAACAAAAGTGAGTACACCCCTAAGTAAAAATGTCCAAATTGGGCCCAAAGTGTCAATATGTTGTGTGGATGTTAGAGACCTTGCGCTCTTCCACCTTCCATTTCAGGATACCCCACAGATACTCAATAGGGTTTAGGTCTGGAGACATGCTTGGCCAGCCCATCAACTTTACCCTCAGCTTCTTTAGCAATAGTGTTGAGCGAACCCGGACTGTAACGTTCGGGTCCGTACCGAACTTTAGGGTGTCCGTGGCACGGACCCGGACCCGGACATTTCAAAAATCGTTCGGGTTAGTGATAAAATGTAACATCGTTTCACAGTAAACAAGTCACAGTGTACTTTTCTATATG
>BLSH010523973.1:1050612-1085392 GCA_018402905.1 Glandirana rugosa | reverse complement strand
AAGAGACAGCCTTTATTAAAATGAATCAGGCATGGATCCCACAAGACTTGTCTGTACCTTGTGCAGAATAAACATTTAGACCGGACTCACACAGCCATTCATATACTTCTTTTTTTGAATAGGCCTCAATACAAAAAAAAAACCATGTTGGCTACCTCCTCCTACTCCTCTACCACCGCCACTTCCACCTACACTGCCACGGTCACGGCCTAGTCAACCTCTAGGCTCCTACTCCACATCCACCCCCCTTCCCGTTTTTTTACTTGATTTTAATTTATTTTCCCTATCCCCATTTATTTGTAGGGCACTTGCCCTAGTTTGAAGATGATTTTAGAACAGTTATATGGCTTCTACCGTTAATTAATACTTTTCAGACACAGTTTGAAGATGATCCACATTCACCTCCATTTTTGCTTTTTTTATGTTTTTATTTTTTTAAAAATATTTACAGTTATTTTCCCTGTCCCCATTTTTTTGTAGGGCACTTGCCCTACCCTTACCCCCATTTTACTTCCTTTTGCAGCCCTCTAGGGCTTTCCAGGACTTTGTTACAGCCATTTTTGTGCATAAAAGTTCGGGTCCCCATTGATTTCAATGGGGTTCGTTGTCCGTGCGATCGTTCGGGTTCCGTCCGGACCCGGACCCGGACTTTGTCCCGAAGTTCGGACGGACCAGCAGAACCCGAACTTCCAGAGGTTCGCTCAACTCTATTTAGCAAGGCAGTGGTAGTCTTGAAGGTGTGTTTGGGGTCGTTATCATGTTGGAATACTGGGTATGCCCCCAGTGTTGCAACCATTTTTCTGAATAAGTGGGAGGAAGAGTGCATTTTTACTGACCAATGGCCACAGCTCAAACTCTATTTACGATACATAGACAATATTATGATTGTCTGGGAGGGGGCTCAATCTCAACTACAAGAGTTTTTGACCTTCATCAACCAGAACCAGTATGGAGCCAAGTTTACTAGTAATTGTCATCCCACATCGGTCCATTTTTTGGACCTAGAGATTTTCAGAATCAATTCCCATTTAGAAGCCCATACCCATTTTAAGGAGACAGATCGGAATGGATATATATCTACCCGAAGTTGTCCCCATCCCAATTGGACCAGAGCTATAGCCAAGAGCCAATTCTCAGGCTCAAAAGGAATTGCCATAGGGATGAAGATTATGTAGTCCAATCCAATCTGCTTATAGATTGATTTTGGGAAAAAGGATACAATTACCAAAGACTCATGAAGACCAGGGAACAAGTCAGACAATTGGATAGGTCCTCCCTGCTACAAACTAAAGTAAAAGATTCTAAGGGAGAGGATTTTAACTTGGCCTTTATCACAGGATTTAATATCCAACATAAAGAAGTGGAAAAAATAATAAAAAAACGTTGGCCCATACTAAAAAAGGACCCCACCCTCAGGACCTTGTTACCTCCCAAGCCGACGTTCATATACTGGAGGGCTTTTCTTCTGTGGTCATGGGTGATGAATTTGAGATCAAGAGGTTCATCACCTGTGACTCCAGGTTTGTCACATACCTTCTGATGTATCCGCGCAATTATCAGTATATAGGTAGAACCACTAGAACCCTAGCTAAAAGGGTTGGGGAGCATGTAGAGAACATCAAAAAAGGCTACAGGTTCCACAGTGTATCTAATCACTTTAGATTAGTTCACAACCGTAACCCCACAATACTTAGATTTTGGGGTATAGATAAAGTTCAACCCCATTGGAGGGGCATGATATGGTGAAAGCAGTATCACAAATGGAAACCTGCTGGATCCATAAATTACGCAGTTTGCAACCCTTTGGATTGAACAAGGATTTTGATCTCCTATGCTTTTTGACTGATTTTACATTTTTATTTTAATATTCAATTGTCAATTTTCTACATTTGTATCTATCTTTTTATTAACAATTTTTAGTCTATGTATATTTTGGAGTTCCACTGCCAAAGCACTTATCCATCAGTTTTTATACATCTTCACTCCTTAAGGAAAGATATTGCAGTATCATCAAAGTGTTAGGTCATTTCATTGGTACCAGTGCTGTTGATTTATATAAATACCTAGTATTGACCACTAGATGGAGCTGGCCTGGTATCCATGAGCTATATTTGCCTCTTTGTACCTAATCCTTCCTTCAGGGGTTGTATAAGTGCTTTGAAACTTACTATGAGCATTTGTTTATGCATAGTAATATGGATTTGTATCCCATAAGCTATTATTTTCAATAAAATTGGCTCTGGGACAGTATATGGATACTAAGTGCGAACAGCGTGAGCTTGCATGCCTGATTGTAATCCCAGATTGAGTGAAATTGTCCCTCCCCTCCATTTTGGAGGAGCCAACCAATTAGCAAACGCCATCTCAGACATAAAAGTAAACCGGAATTAGAATGACTTCACTTCCTGATGACGCCCTGACGGTGAAACGTACGTCCAAGACGCCAAACTATAGGATTTCCGGGTCCCGCGATTAGCCCCAGTGCTGGTACAAATGGGATTGAGGCTTGGAACACACGCGGAAGCCCTAACCAGCCGTTTGCTTTACAGTCTATTCAAAGCTGCACGCTGATCACACCTAGTGCCAGGAGTCAGGCACAACTAAATGTGAGTTTGCATTTTTTAATATCTTGTTACTGAATTTTAATAAAACATATTACACTATGATAGTATCTATCATTGTCCCTTGCAGAGTTATTTTTACCAATCTAGCTGGATAAGCAGAGTCCAAGGGGGAAAAGACACACACTTGTAAAACGGAAACATTGGTTTTCCACAAGCGACTTTTGACCATCCTGAAAAAAGGGGGTCAAAATATCTGGTGAGTTGCCACCCTTACCTAAGCTGCACACTGGTGGATTATTTTCACTTATACTGTTGGATTAGAAGATTATCTCACATGGTGTTCGGTCACTTTGCATGGATTTATTACTACTTATTTTTTTGTCTACATAGAAGGACTTAAGGACTCTATGTCAATCACAACTGCACTATCAACTATTTTGCTTTGAATTTTTGTATATGCACTAAGCTGGGTCAGCCCCAAAACCTTTATTTTTACTGTCATATCTGGATGCCATTTGCGACTTTAACCACTTCAGATCCGCACTATTGCCGAAGTACGGCTCCAGCGCGGATCTGAAATGCCGGGACGACGTCCATGGACGTCGTCCCCTGTGCACGCTCCTCGCGCGCCCCCTGGCGGCAGCGGCGGCGTGAGCGTGCCCGTGGCTCCGGCGGACTCGATGTCCGCCTGGACCCGCCGATCTCTTTCAGGAGCCTCAGAACGGGGAACCGCTGATGTAAACACGGAGGTTCCCCGTTCTGTGACAGGGGACATGACAGATCTACTGATCCCTGTCACTGGGATCAGTTAGATCTGTTATGTCCCGACCAGCCCCGCCCCCCCACAGTTAGAACACACCCAGGGAACATATTTAACCCCTTCACTGCCCCCTGCTGGTTAACCCCTTCAATGCCAATGACATTTATACAGTAATCAGTGGATATTTAAATTTCTGATCGCTGTATAAATGTCATTGGTCCCAAAAATGTGTAAAAAATGTCCGACATGTCTGCTGCAATATCGCACTCCCGATAAAAATTGCAGATCGCCGCCATTACTAGTAAAAAAAAAAAAATAATAAAAACGCCATAAATCAATTCCCAGTTTGTAGACCAATCAATATACGCCGATTGCGATTTTTTTTTTTACCAAAAATATGTAGAAGAATATATATCGGCCAAAACTGATGAATAATTTTATTTAATGGATTTGTACTTTAGCAAAAAGTAAAAAATATTGTTCTTTTTTGCAAAATTGTCACTCATTTTTTGTTTATAGCGGCGATCAGAAATGACGCAGAGGTGATCAAATACCACCAAAAGAAAGCTCTATTTGTGGGAAAAAAAGGACGCAAATTTTATTTGGGTACAACGTCGCACGACCGCGCAATTGTCATTCAAAATGCGACAGCGCTGAAAGCCAAAAATTGGTCTGGGCAGGAGGGGGGTTTAAGTGCCCAGTAAGGAAGGGGTTAAAGGGGCAGCAACACCATCATAATTTTTCCAGCTTATTTTGTTAACAATATATTTTTTGTCACATGTTGGAATACTGCCCTTGCGGCCCAGTCTTTGAAGGGAGGGGATCATGCTCTGCTTCAGTATGTCACGCTACATGTTGGCATTCATGGTTCCCTCAATGAACTGTAGCTCCCCAGTGCCGACAGCACTCATGCAGCCCCAGACCATGACACTCCCACCACCATGCTTGACTATAGGCAAGACACAGTTGTCTTTGTACTCCTCACCTGGTTACTGCCACACATGCCTGACACCATCTGAACCAAATAAGTTTATCTTTGTCTCATCAGAGCACAGGACATGGTTCCAGTAATCCATGTCCTTAGTCTGTTTGTCTTCAGCAAACTGTTTGTGCGCTTTCCTGTGCATCATCTTTAGAAAAGGCTTCCTTCTTGGACAACAGCCTTGCAGACCAATTTGATGCAGTGTGTGGCGTATGGTCTGAGCACTGACAGGTTGACACCCCACCCCTTCAACCTCTGCCGGAATGCTAGCAGCACTCATACGTCTATTTCCCAAAGACAACCTCTGGATATGACACTGAGTACGTACACTCAACCTCTTTGGTCGACCATTGGCGAGGTCTGTTCTGAGTGGAACCTGCCCTGTTAAACCACTATATGGTCTTGGCCACTGTGCTGCAGCTCCATTTCAGGGTCTTGGCAATAGACAATGTTATAGCCTAGGCCATCTTTATGTAGAGCAACAATCCTTTTTTTCAGAACCTCAGAGAGTTCTTTGCCATGAGGTGCCATCCTGAATTTCCAGTGACCAGTATGAGAAAGTGAGAGTGATAACACCAAATTTAACACACCTGCTCCCCATTCACAGTTGAGATCTTGTAACACCAATGAGTCACATGACACCGGGGTGTGAAAATGGCTAATTGAGCCAATATGGACATTTTCACTTAGGGGTGTACTCACTTTTGTTGCCAGCGGTTTAGACATTAATGGCTGTATGTTGAGTTATTTTGAGGGGACGGGAAATTTACACTGTTACACAAGCTGTACACTCACTACTTTACATTGTAGCAAAGTGTCATTTATTTAGTTTTGTCACATGAAAAGATATAATAAAATATTTACAAAAATGTGAGGGGTGTACTTAATTTTGTGAGATACTATATCGGTAACTATCCATGCATACAAAGAAACCAAAACAAATATGTTCAGAAATTAAGTTATGTGTAATAAAATGGGATGACAAAGGGAAAAAAATACTGAATACGCTAACTGAAATGTATTTAATACTTTGTACAAAATCCTTTGTTGGTAATGACAGCTTCAAGACACCTCCTGTATGGAGAAACTAGTCGCACACATTGCTCAGGTGTGATTTTGGTCCATTCTTCCACACAGTCTTCAAATCGTAAAGGTTCTGTGGGCCTCTTCTTTGAACTCTGATCTTTATTTCTTTCTAAAGATTTTTTATTGGATTCAAGACAGGCGATTGGCTGGGCCATTCTAGCAGCTTTATTTTCTTTCTTTGAAACCAATTGAAAGTTTCTTTGGCTTTGTGTTTGGAATCATTGTCTTGCTGAAATGTCCATCTTCATGATTCTGGTAGATGGCAGCAGATCTTTATGAGGGAGAATGTCTTAGTATATTTTTCCATTCATCCTTCCTTCAATGATATGAAGTTTGCCATTACCCTATGCTGAAAACAGCCCCACACCATGATGTTCCCACCTCCAAACTTCACTGTTGTTATGGTGTTTTTGGGGTGATGTGTAGTATCATTTGACCCCCCCCCAAACATGTTGTGTATTAATGTATCCAAAGAGTTTAATTTTGGTCTCATCTGACCAGAGTATATTCTCCTAGTATTTCACAGGCTTGTCTAAATGTTCTGTGTCAAGAGAGAACAAGCTTCAACATGCTTTTTCTTCAACAATGGAGTCTTGAGTGATGAGCGTAAATACAGGCCATGGCGGTTGAGTGCATTACTTATTGTTTTCTTTAAAACAATTGTACCTGTTAATTCCAGGTCTTTCTGAAGCTCTCAAGTGGTCACAAGTGGTCCTTGGTGGTCCTTGGCTCTTGAGCAACCATTCTTATACTTCTTTTTACTCCTCTGTCAGAAATCTTGCAAGGAGCACCTAGTCATTTATGGTGAAATTATGTTCTTTCCACTTCCAGATTATGGCCCCAACAGTGCTCACTGGAACATTCAAAAAATTAGAAATCTTTCTGTAACCAATACCATCAGTATGTTTTGCAGCAATAAGTTTGCGAAGGTCTTGAGAGAGCTCTTTGCTTTTACCCATCATGATATGTTTCTTGTGGGACACCTTGGTAATGAGACACGTTTGTATAGGTCATCAGTATCGCTTCTCGGCCTTTTGGCTAAGATCAAGTGTAGTATCTGTTCTTATCAGTTGCCAAAGGAGGCGCTGTGCTACTGTCCTGGTCAAGGGGTAGGTCAAGATAGCAGTGGCTATGCAAATCCTGGCGTAAAGGAGGCTGGAAGGCAAGTACTGGGGGAGCTAAAGCCATTAGATGGAGATGGTGGAGGTTTCTCTGGGAAAGCTGGAAGGGCTCCTTCTGAGTGGGACGGGTGCTGTACTGGTCGAAGCTGGAGGGCTGAGCCTCTTGGCTGGACCATGTGTAGTACCTGTGCTTATCAGTTGCCAAAGGAGGTGCTGAGCTGCAGCCGTGGCGTATAGGTCCTGAGGGCTGCAGCTATGCAAATTCTGCAGTGTAATTGGATTCTGGTACTGAAACCGGAGCGCCCACGGATATTTGGGGGCCGGAAGTAAGTACACGGGAAAACCAGAAAGGTCCTTCTGGTAGGTACGGGAAGACACTGGTTGAAGAGAAGCCCGTGGTGTATGTGCCCCTGTAGTGGCAGTCCAGGGGTGCCTGAAATCTCACAGTGAGTGGCGGCACCTAGGTCACTGCACCATATCCACCTTCTTTTTGCACCTGCCTCTAGGGCCGGGCCTTTTGGCCAGGACCAGAGGAATTTTTGATTCCTGGCCGCAAGGCCGGCTTTTGTCTCGCACAAAGGCACCTTTTCACCTCTCCACTTTTCTCCTTCCCCCACTTTTGAATGGTTTTTTTTGTGTGTAGTTTGTAGTGTTGTGTCATAGAAACATAGAAAAGTTACGTCAGAAAAAGACTGAGTAGTCCATCGCGTCTGCCCCTTTTTATTTTTTTTTGTTTTTTTTCACATTAACCTTGTTGTCTGACTATAGATTTATGTTTATCTCAAGCATGTTTGAAGCCATTTACTGTTGACTGTCTCACAACCTCTGTTGGTAGTTTATTCCAATCATCAAACACCCTTTCAGTAAAATAATACATTCTAAGATTAGTTTTGAACTTCCCTTCAGTTAGTTTGAGGTCATGTCCCCGTGTTCTTGATTTTGGTTTCATATTGAAAAGACTGCCCTCCTGAACCATATTCACCCCCTTGATGTATTTAAAGGTTTCAATCATGTCTCCCTTCTCCCTTCTTTCCTCAAGACTGTACATATTAAGTCCCTGAAGTCACTCTTGATATGTTTTATCCCCCAGACCTTTCACCATTTTTGTTACCCATCTCTGAACTCGTTTCATCTTATCAATATCTTTTTGTAAATGATAGAATGTGCTGTCCATTTTATCAATGGCAGACTGCATTACTAGGAGATTGAGGAGAGTTAAAAACGCATTTGAAACTCCTACTTTTAATGCCAGTGTGAACAGGGCCTTATGGTGTCAGTGTTATGTACACATTTTTGCTGGTAGCAACAAAAAAACATGTGCAACTTGATTGTCGGGTACACTTGCACTGTTTGATTAGTAAGGTGTACGGTCTTCGGGCCTACCCTGAACGTCTTGGGAAGGTGGTGGATATGGCCTTCTGGCTTGATCCACCTCCTCTCATGGGGTCTCCCTTCGGAGGAGCCCCACCTAGTATCGGGGGGGTCAGTTTTGGCTGGCCGCCTAAGAGAACGGGGGTCGTCTGGCTTCGGCTAGGTGATCCTGGTGCACAATGCCTTAGTTCCTGTCAGGAGCCTTGCACCCCGGGAAATCAGGGTATAGGTCATTCCTCTCCGGAGGGAGGCCATGTGTACACCTAGTGCACTTTTTGTGTCTTCACTTTTGCGTTCTGCACTTTTTTATGCAGCGGGTGAGCTTGAAAGGTGTGTTTCACACACCACGGGCTTCAAAAATCAGTTGATACTGAACCAGCTGATATTAATTTGCACTGACAAGGGGCAGGATTGCTTTCTAATTACTGATAGATTTGAGTTGGTGTCTTGGCTTTCCATGCCCTTTTGCACCTCCCTTTCTTCATGTGTTCAATACCTTTTCCCTAAGTTATTCCATTTTATTACACATAACTTAATTTTTTAATTTATTTGTTTTGGTTTATTTATGTATGGATTTCATGGGTTGTTACTGTCACGTGGTGAATAGAGTTGAGCGAACACCTGGACGTTTGGGTTTGGCGGGTCCGGTCGAACTTCGGCGGGTCCGGCCGAACTTCGGGAAAAAGTCCGGGTTCGGCACCGAACGTTGCCCGAACTTTATCCCGGACCCCGAACCACATTGAAGTCAATGGGGACCCGAACTTTTAGGCACAAAAATGGCTGTAACAAAGTCCTGGCAAGTGCTAGAAAGCTGCAAAAGGAAGTAAAATGGGGGTAAGAGTAGGGCAAGTGCCCAACAAAAAAATGGGGATAGGAAAATAAATTAAAATCAAATAAAAAAAAAAATGGGAAGGGGGGGTGGATGTGGAGTAGGAGCCTAGAGGTTGACTAGGCCGTGACCGTGGCAGTGTAGGTGGAAGTGGCGGTGGTCGAGGAGGAGGAGGAGGTAGCCAACACAGTTTTTTTTGTTTGTTAATATGTGGGGTAGCCCCCAAAATATTGAGGCATATTAAAAAAAAACAAGTATACGAATGGCTGTGTGAGTCCGGTCTAAATGTTTATTCTGCACAAGGTACAGACAAGTCTTGTGGGATCCATGCCTGGTTCATTTTAATAAAGGTTAGCTTGTCCACGTTGGCTGTGGACAGGTGGCTGCGCTTGTCTGTGATAACGCCCCCTGCCGTGCTAAACACACGTTCAGACAATACACTGGCTGCAGGGCAGGCCAGCACCTCCAAGGCATAAACGGCAAGCTCAGGCCATATGGCCAATTTGGAGACCCAGAAGTTGAATGGGGCAGACCCATCAGTCAGTACGTGTAGGCATGTGCACACATACTCTTGCACCATGTTGCTGAAATGCTGCCTCCTGCTAAGACATTTTCTATCGGCTGGTGGTGCCGTTTGTTGTGGCGGGCTGCTGACAAAGCTTTGCCACATTTCGGCGTTGGTGGCCTCTTCCTCCTCCCCCTCTGCCTTCGCCTTGTGCTTCCGCTGAGCCCCCGGTGTCATTTGGGAATGCCCTCAGCAGTGCCTCTACCAGTGTGCGCTTGTAGTTGCGCATCTTCCTCTCACGCTCCAGTGAGGGAATTAAGGACAGCACGTTGTCCTTGTAACGGGGATCCAGCGGGATGGCCACCCAGTAATCAGAAGTTACAATGTGGTCAACTCGGCTGTCGTTGCACAGGCACTGCAGCATGTAGTCAGCCATGTGTGCCAGGCTGCCCAGAGGCAAAGAAAAGCTGTGGGAGGTATATCATCTGTGTCCTCTGTATCCCCCCAGCCACGCTCCAGTGATGCCCACGAGCTGCGTTGGGTGCCACTCTGCTGCTATTCCTCCTCCTCATCATCTTCCTCGTCCTCCAGAACTGTGCCCTGGCTTGAATATTTTGGACCTGGCCTATGCTGGTGCAGGAACCCACCCTCCGAGCCACTTGCGAATGACTGGCCTGATAACCGTGGAAATGACCCCTCCTCCTCCTCCTCCTCATCCTCCTGTGCCACATCCTCTTCCATCATGTCCCAAAGTGTTTTTTCAAGGAAACATAGAAGTGGGATAGTAACGCTGAGAACAGCGTCATCGGCAATGGCCATGTTGGTGGAGTACTCAGAACACTGCAATACACTATACAGGTCTCGCATGGAGGCCCACTCATTGGTGGTGAAGTGTTGCTGTTCCGCAGAGTGACTGACCCGTGCGTGCTGCAGCTGAAACTCCACTATTGCCTGCTGCTGCTCGCACAGTCTCTCCAGTATGTGCAAGGTGGAGTTCCACCTTGTGGGCACGTCGCATATGAGACGGTGAGCCGAAAGGCCGAAGTTCCGCTGCAGCGCAGACAGGAGAGCAGCAGCAGGGTGAGAGCGCCGAAAGTGCGCACAGACAGCCCGCACTTTATGCAGCAGCTCTGACATATCCGGGTAGTTTTTTAGAAAATTCTGTACCACCAAATTCAGCACATGCGTCAGGCAACAGATGTGCGTCAAACCGGCTCGGCCCAGAGCCGATACAAGATTTCGGCCATTGTCGCACACCACCAGGCCGGGCTTGAGACTCAGTGGCAACAACCACTCATTGGTCTGTTGTTCAATGCCCGTCCACAGCTCCTGCGCAGTGTGGGGTTTATCCCCCAAACATATCAGTTTTAAAACAGCCTGCTGTCGTTCCCCCTGGATGTGCTGATGTTGATGGTAAGGGTGTTACGCTGAGCGGATGAGAAGGTGGTCGAGGAGGAGGAAGCGCAGTAGGAGGAGGAGGCAACAAGAGGCAAAGAGAAATGCCCTGCAATCCTCGGTGGTGGAAGGACATACGCCAAATGGCTAGCCGGCTCAGGCCCACCCGCCACTACATTTGCCCAGTGTGGAGTTAGCGAGATACAGAGTCTCTGCCCATGCTTACTGGTCCATGTATCAGTGGTTATGTGGTTCTTGCCACAGATGGCCTTAAGCAGTGCACACTTGATCTTGTCCCCGACTTGTTTGTGCAGGGAAGGGATGGCTCGCTTGGAAAAGTAATGGCGGCTGGGAACCACGTACTGTGGGACAGCCACCGCCATCAGGTTTTTGAAACTGTCCGTGTCCACCAGACGGAATGACAGCATTTCAAAGGCCAGGAATTTTGAAATGCTGGCATTCAGGGCCAGGGATCGTGGGTGGGTAGGGGGGTACTTCCTCTTTCTCTCCAGTGTTTGGGAGATGGACAGCTGTAAGCTTCCATGGGACCATGTGGAAATGCTTGGGGACGGTGGCGAACATGATGGCGTTGCTGTCATATCGTCTGTTTGCTGGGTGGCAGGTGACACTGTCACTGTAGAGGTGGAGGAAGAGGCCGAGGCAGCAGCAGAAGAGGAAGCAGGAGGAGGCCGAGACCTTTCTTGGATTTTGAGGTAATTATTCCAATGCAGCTTGTGCCTTGAATTTAGATGCCTGGTCATGGGGGTTGTGCTCAGGTTGAGAACATTTATGCCCCGGCTCAGGCTATCATTGCACAGCTTGCAAACCACTTGTGTCTTGTCGTCAGCACATTGTCTGAAGAACTGCCACACAGGGGAATGCCTTTGAGCTGCCTTTGGTGTGCTAGGTCCCTGGGTGCGGTGGGTAGTAGCAGGCATACTGTTTAGGGGACGCTTGCTCCGCTTTTGCAACCTGCTTCCTCTTTTGCTGTGCTGGTGCCTCTGTGCGACCACCACCTCTTCCTCCAAACTGCACACGTCACTAGCATTACCCTCATTCCATGTGGGGTCTAGGACCTCATCATCCTCCACATCATCTTCCACCCACCCTTCACCACTGCCCTCCTTGTCAGTCTGCACACTGAGGAAAGCTGCAGCAGTTGGCACCTGTGTTTCGTCATCATCAGAGACGTGCTGCGCTGGTGTTTCCATGTCCTCATCCTGCAACAGAAGTGGTTGGGCATCGGTGCACTCAATGTCTTCCACTTCTGGGGCAGCGCTATGTGGATGGCCCACGGAAAGCACACCAGGAGAGTCATCAAAAAGCATAAGAGTCTCTTGCAGCACTTGGGGCTCAGACTGCTTGGCTAAGTTACAAGGGGCTGAGGTGAAAGACAGATGGCCATGGGGTTCAGTTGGAAGCTCTCCCTTTAGAACTAGGAGATGATTTTTGAACAATAATCTGTCACTTACAGCAACAGCTAGAACCTCTCCCCTTAGAACTAGGAGATGATTTTTGAACAATAATCTGTCCCTCTAAGCAACAGCTGGAAGCTCTCCCTTTAGAACTAGGAGATGATTTTTTAACAATAATCTGTCACTAACAGCAACAACTAGACCCTCTCCCTTTAGAACTAGGACATGATTTTTGAAAAATAATCTGTCCCTCTAAGCAGAAGCCTCTACCTAGTGCAGTCAGATCGTTCTGTAATGCAGGGTTTGATCTGCAATCTGTCACTCAAAGCAGCAACGTGTGAAATCTCAAATTACTCCACAATCAGATTGTTGTGTAATGCAGGCTGAGTTTTGCAATCTGTCCCTCAGAGCAACAGTAGTAGTAATCTCAGGATGCAGGATCAGATGTTAAAATGTCGGCAATCTGTCCCTCACAAAAACACTGGCAGCTTCCTCTCCCTATACTAGTCAGAGTCTCAGAGAGGATGTGACTGCAGCATCAAGTGACTCAAGAGCTTATAAAGAGGCTGGGTCACATGATGCACTGGCCATTCACAGCCATGCCATTAGTAGGCATGGCTGTGATGGCTTCTAAGGGCAAACCAGTGAAAAGCTTGTTGATTGGCTGCTCTGCAGCTATTCAACATGCGTGATCAACTACCAGAACCCAGAACCCGAACCTGAACGTTTTTTGAAATGTCTGGGTTCGGGTCCGGCTCCCGGACACCCCAAAGTTCGGTACGGACCCAAAGGTTACAGTCCGGGTTCGCTCAACACTAGTGGTGAACATTTCATTTCATTAGCACCTTTAGAAATATATTTACCTAAAAAATGGTGACGTGTTCAATTATTATTTTACCTGCTGTATCTCCTCTAATGAATGAGACTGGGACAAGGTAATGCCATTTACCAATAGGACCTCCATTTCGTCCAGGGCACAGGAGCGTAATTATAACATTTTCTCAAAGTGGTATCGATGTCCTAAAGTATTACATAAAATAGATTCATCTATTCCAAAAACATGCTAGAGATGCTTACCAGCCCTGAGAACAATGACCCAAAACTGGGGAACATACATTGATCATTTTCTTTTGGAATAAAATCTTGTAGCTATGCCATGTGTTTGTTGAGAAAAGGATCCCCAATACCCCCAAATCTCCCTACTTTCTATAATGCTCCAAGCAGATTAAAGGGCCTTCTCCATCATTGTGTAACCTGCACACATACTATCATTTATTTTTATTTATTTTTTAGTTATTTTAGGTACTTATATAGCGCCATCAATTTACGCAGCGCTTTTACATATACATTGTACATTCACATCAGTCCCTACCCTCAAGGAGCTTACAATCTAAGGTCACTAACTCACATGCATACACAAACTAGGGCCAATTTTAGACAGGATAATTTCTAGACATTAGCGCAAACCAAATACTCCACCACTATCAGAGTGGGCATGGGACTCTATAGGGTATATGGAAAGAATGATCTACTCAGAAGTTGGAAGCTTGGATTCGTTCACAAACTACATGTTCTGTATAAACTGATTTCAGACACTCTTCAGACCTTACCTCATACAGTATCTATATGGTTGTCTTATGGCAATCATTACTTCAGCTGATCCCTAAAAATAGCCTATATATCTTCCCAAGAGAATGCACAATCCTTTTGCCCCCAAATATTTTTAAAATAATCGCCTAGGAAGAGCTTTCAACTCTTAATTAGGCCAGGTTTATATAAGTCTCATCAGATGCAGTCTTTAATATGCAATGGTAGGATATTACTTGGTCTGTTTAAATTATATTTCTATATCTGATCTTACTTCATGGCTATATCTTGTTTAGGTTAATGTGTAATACACCGTATTATTTTGAACCTGATGTTAAACAGAAATAGTTTGGACATTTTTGAATACAGAACTCATGGCACACTTCTGTATTTTCCCACTTTTCCCACTTTTTTAGAATTAGAAGTATTTTCACACTTCTAATTTCGCAGGCATGTTATTTAAAGGAATTGTGTATATTTAAAGGTGTCCTTCAAGCCTTTAAAAACCTGCTCCTCACTGATGAGCATTTTTACAATATTGTTTCTTTGCATTAGCACGTCTTCCTCATCAGTGCCCAGGTATCCCTGCCCCTGCTCCCAAAAGCTTGCAAGTTGGCCTTGAAAAAAAAGTTTCAGCTCCAAAAAACTTCAGTGGGGTCTGGGTACTACGTTCGGAGTTTGAACATTTTTTTCAATTGTTAAGTAAACGTCCAGAAAACCAAACTTTGCTTGCTTCGTTCATCACTGCTGCTCAGTTTCTGGGCTGTTACTTTTAAACAGAAAATAGATTGTAAGCTCCTTAAAGCAGTAGTAAACCCCCAAAGCTATTTTTACATACAGGTAAGCCTATAATAAGGCTTACCTGTAGGTAAAAAGAATATCTCCTAAACCTGCATGGTTTTGGAGATATTCGCCCTGCATGCAGCCGCTGACATTAGCGGCGCATGCACTCTGACGATCCGGCCACGGTATATAACAGCGCTATATAAGTACCTGAAATAAATAAAATAGAAAAATAAAATATCAGAGGTTACAGATCAACAACAGGTTTCCTATGGGTCGCTTACACCTTGGCTCAGAAGTAAGCCATGTGAAATGTGAGGCTGCAATGCACCTTCATACATAAGTAAGTGTCATAGCTTCCAAATGTTTGACTTATATCACACCTGATGTTGTGAAATATTGCTACAAAAAGGAGCAAGCCTATGTTTTTCATTTACACATACTTTATTTCCCTTTTGAAGTAGAATAAAGTGCGCACAGTTTCTTCACTAACCTTTAGTTTCTTCACTAGGTTCATGTAAGCCCTTTTGTTTTCTTCTGAACTTCCTTGAGACACGTTGGAAAGATCAGAGGCAAGGGTTCCATTTATTAAGACACCCAGCATATCAAGAACAGTCGTGAATAATTCACTGCCAAAGAAAAACATGTCAGATTTCTCTGTGCTCTAGAAAAATACAAGTGTGCATTGTTCAATACCAGTACTGCCTTAAAGGAAAGCTTTAATAAGAGAAATATGGGGCTGCCATTGCTGACCTCTTTCTGAACATTCTATTTGCCTTTTTTTCTCTACCTTCATTACGTTGAGTCACTGACCTGAAATAATAGCAACTAAAGACAGAACTCCTGATCTGCATACTTTCTCCAAGGCAGTGACTTAGAAATGATTAAAGCCTCTGGATCAGAATGACACTGAACTCATTCAAAATTATTATCTTGTTGAATGTAACTGATACCTACTAACTATACCATGACCTATGTAGATTAATGTGAATCTTCTCAGACACATCTAAATTAAAAAAACTTTTTATCAGATTTGTAAAATGATGAGGGGTTAGAACCCCTATCAGGTTTTTATTGGTTTTGTGGCTCTGCTAGGGAAGTTTACTCTCTCTATTTGTCCTTTGACAATTGTCACTGAAAGTAAGTGAAAATACAAATTTTTAGTCAGGTTGAAAAAAAGACACAAGTCCATCTAGTTCAATCAAAAAAACAAAAACAAAAAAAACAAACATTTATATATATATATATATATAACCAAATAATCCCATATACAATCCTTCACCCACATTTGATCCAGAGGAAGGCAAAAAAACCCAGCAAAGCATGATCCAATGTGTTATAACAGGAGAAAAAATTCCTTCCTGATTCCCCGAGAGGCAATCGGATTCACCCTGGATCAACTTTACCTAAAAATGTTAGTACCTAGTTATATTATTTACAATAAGGAAAGAATCCAGGCCTTTTTTAAAGCAATCAACCGTGCTGGCCAAAACCACCTCTGGAGGGAGTCTATTTTTCACCAGAAAAGGATTAGTGTGGAAATTCTCCAATGGGAACATTTGTTCTGATGACAACTAAGGGTTTGTTTACAGTTGCGGCAGCCTTTGTTGCCCCACAGAAAATCGAGTTATGGTCGTTTTTCAGAGGGCAGTTGAGGTGGATGGGTGGCAATATGTCACCTCTGTACAGCCTATTTTAATCCTGTAAGTCCACACCAAAGCTCTACAAACACATGCATTGAACAAGGTTGCAGGTGGTTATAGTGTGGATCCATTCACATGTATGACAAAGAGTATCATTTTTGATAAAACCCCTCTGGTTGCTGTGTTAGGAGGGCAGTCGGAGGGGGTTAGGGGGTAAATAGTTTGCAGTAAATCCACTCAACTGCCTCTTTTTACCACCACTTGGTCGCAAGTGTAAACTAGGCCTAATGGGGGGTTCTCTTTATGCTACTTCCTGTAATGTCTACAGGACAGGGAGAGAAGGAAATTTTTCCCAATTTTATACAGGAGACTTAACCATTCCCTACTATATCCAAAAGAAAAAAGTATTAAAAACACTGGTAAGTGTTTCCTTGTACCTTTGAAAAATGTTCATTATGCTTTGCAGAAATAAGAAATGTAGTTGGTAAATTCTGTAAAACAAATTCCATGCACACACTAAAGATATATAGCAAAACCTTGGTTTGAGAGTAACTTGGTTTGAGAGCGTTTTGCAAGACAAGCAACATTTTTAAATACATTTTGACTTGGTATTCAAGTGGTGTCTTGATATACAAGTAGTGTCACATCACAACTGAGTATAAAAGAGAAGAGAGGAGCCTCTAAGTGTAGCAATATGGTTACATTTAATGAAGGTACAACATTTAGCAACTCACATGGTTGATGATTAAAACAGACACATCTAAGTATGCAGGCATCTGGGGTAAAAATGTCCACATAGACCATCCTCCTCACCGCCATCGACGTCATCTCTTCCACACTGCTGCCATTTGTGGATGGACATTTTATGGTTACACAACCTATCACATTGCTATAATCATTTTTATATGAACTATAAACTGAAGGACTTATGACTAAATGGTTGTGAAACAAATCATCTGAATTTTCCAATATTTCTTATGGGGAAATTTGCTTTGATATAAGAGTGCTTTGGATTACAATCATGTTTCTGAAACAAATTATTCTCGCAACTCAAGGTTTTACTGTAGTTTGCGGTCAATCTATGTGATTATTTAACATCTTTCCAAAGCTCTTTCAAAAGCTTGCATCCTACAGCCTTGCACTCCCCCTGCTGGCAACACAGAAAAAGAACCAGATTTCCAAAGATGACATTAGAGCTACTATATAAATAGTTATAAAAGGTAAAACTCACTTATTTGTTTGCAAGTCAACTGTGCCTGATGTAATTATCTGAAGAAGTAAAACAGCCCAGTCTGCAGTCCACTGTGTGCTTCTCTGTACTGTGTCAAACATCCCTCCAACCTTTATCAGAACAAAGAGAAGCACAATATGAACATACTCTACAGTACAGTATGGAGAACGATTTGTCCTAAATCGACCAATATTATCCCATCGTGCTGCAATGATATGACTGCTAGTCATAATAATACTCTTCATAAAGAATAGAATAAACACATTATGTAATAGGCACTAAATGTTGTAACAGTTAAAATATCACAAACTTCCTCCAAAAGAAGGTAAAAGACAGCAGGCATTTGAGAACTCTAGGATTAAAGTTAAACATTTGACTAAATTTAATTTCATTACGTTTTGAATACAGTATGGAAAGCATAGAATCACTGTCTGGTTTTTACTGCTGTTTGGGCACCCACTGGGGAGATTTCCCCTCATTTCCCATCTTGATGTCTACTCAGCCAGTAAGGACAGTCTCCCCAACAAGGACACAGCAATAAACATCCATATCCATGCGAATGAACCTCTCAAATGTCCCATTGCCTTGGTTGTACAGGGTAGTGTGCAACTTCTTAATGCCTAGTGTGTGGAAACGTTCTGGAAAGAACTAATTTTCAAAACAGGGCCCCTGGTATGACCGTGTCTTCTGTAGACAGTCATAATGAAGGCAGAAGTGCTTCAGCACCATCTGGGCAACAGTTTTGCATTCTGGTCTTGGGTTGGTACTGCCACCAAAGTAAAATGATTAACCATAACTAGAATGTGATGGTATCCATCTTCTGTCATGTTGATTGTAAGAAAGCCAATGGTCAGCAATTCCAAGGTGGCAGATGTGTGCCATGTTAGAGGGGGAATCCAGATCTCAGCCTCAACAAACTACACAATGTTGGCAGACTTTGATTGTCTCTTGAACCAGGTAAATGTTTAGTGGACACCCCAGTGCAATATTTTCTGGCACAGTGAGGGTCTGGGCCCTCAACAGTATGACCTGCCAGGTTACTAAAGAGTCACAAAGTAAATTTTAGGTCAATCACATGCCTCCCTGATGGTATGGCATGATGGATAAGTATCTGCCTGTATTTCTCAGCATTGAGGATACCATTGAGAATGATTTTTTGAGAAAATGTGGCACTTACTCACAAATAAATCTAAGTACAGTGCAAAAAAACATATAATCAATAAAATATATATAACATAAATCGTGAAAGGTGAATCAAAATAAAAAACATAAATATCGGGGATCAGCAATAATGTCCAATAGATGAGCCTTCAAAAGGAAAAAATGTGTATCTCCAATAGTATAGATAGGGATGCCCGTCCACCAGGTGAAGGGAGGCTGAAGAGTGTCCGCAACAATATGAATCTTCTAGGTAATAAAGTGCTCCACCAACACACGTGCAGATACACTAAACACTCACCAGATAAAACTGGTATACTCGCATTTGTGTCATCAAGATACACAGGACAAGCTTCTCCTTCACGAAAGGCTGGGTGGCTCCATGCAAGCAAATACTCCAAATGTTCCCTTCAGTTGGATATTTCTCACAAGAAACAAAGGGACAGTTTCATAGCGCAACTCCGGTTATTAAATCCATCAGAAAACAGTAGAAAAAATGATTACTCACATTAAAAAGTGCTGTCTGCCAGCACCAGCACGTTCAGCCTTTGCAGATAGGGACAAACAGCGTGCGTTCCAAGCAATGAACTGGAAGCGGAAGCCACATCAGAGGAGGCGGATGTGGTCACATCCGCCTCCTCTGATGTGGCTGGTGAGTGTTTAGTGTATCTGCACGTGTGTTGGTGGAGCACTTTATTACCTAGAAGATTCATATTGTTGCGGACACTTCAGCCTCCCTTCACCTGGTGGACGGGCATCCCTATCTATACTATTGGAGATACACATTTTTTCCTTTTAAAGGCTCATCTATTGGACATTATTGCTGATCCCCGATATTTATGTTTTTTTATTTTGATCCACCTTTCACGATTTATGTTATATATATTTTATTGATTATATGTTTTTTTTGCACTGTACTTAGATTTATTAGAGTAAGCGCCGCATTTTCTCAAACATTCATTCCCATATATTGATGGAGATTTATCGCCATTTATGAGAGAAGACAGCAATACTCCCTTTTTTGCACTATTGATCACATACTGTTTGTGACGCCATCCTTGTACATTCTCATATGAGGATACCATTGATCCTGAACAAATCTTCAACTCCATTTTCAGAAATGCAGCCTCAAACTTCCATGGAACCACCACCATGTTTCACTGTTTCCTGCAGACACTCATTATTGTACCTATCTCCAGCCATTCTGCAAACAAACTGCCTCCTGCTAATATTTAAATTTTGACTCATCAGTCCAGAGCACTTGCGGCTATTTTTCTGCACCTCAGTTCCTATGTTTTTGTGCATAGTTGAGTCGCTTAGCTTTGTTTCCACATTGCACGAAGATCACTTCTGGGCAGATTTCTTTGGAAAGCAAATGGGTGTACCTGTATCCTACTGATTTCCACCAGTTCTGTGCTGATGGCACTGCTGGGTCTCTTCTGATGTTGAAAGGAAATAAGCATGATGTATCTTTCATCTGCTGCATTAAGTTTCCTTGGCCGTCCACTGCATTTACGGTCTTCATCGCCTGATCAAAGGTGACCTTAATTCATCATATCATACCATCAGGGAGGTGTGTGATTGCCCCAAAATTTATTTTGCAGCAGGACAATGACCCTAAACATACAGCCATAGTCATTAACTACTTCATCCCTGGAAGGATTTGCCCCCTTCCTGACCAGAGCACTTTTTGTGATTCGGCACTGCGTCGCTTTAACGGACAATTGCGTGGTTGTGCAATGATGTACCCAAACAAAATTGACATCCTTTTTCCCTCAAACAGAGCTTTCTTTTGGTGGCATTTGATCACCGCTGTGGTTTTTATTTTTGGGGCTATAAACAAAAAAAGAGCGACAATTTTGAAAAAAAAAATATGTTTAACAGTTTGCTATAATATACATCCAAAAAATATATAAAAAAACGTATTCATCAGTTTATGCCAAAATGTATTCTTCTACATATTTTTTGTAAAAAAAAAATTGCAATAGCCGTATATTGATTGGTTTGCGCAAAAGTTGCCACGTTTACAAACTATGAGAATTAATTTATGGCGTTTTTACTATTTTTTTTTTTTACTAGTAATGGCGGTGATCTGTGATTTTTATCGGGACTGTGATCTTGCGGCGGACAGATGGGACATTTTTTACATTTTTTTGGAACGATTAACATTTATACATCGATCAGAGCTAAAAATAGCCACTGATTACTGTATAAATGTCATTAGCAGAGAAAGGGTTAACCTGCAGTGGGCAATCAAGGGGTTAACTGTGTTCCCTGTGTGTGTTCTAACTGTATGGGGGCTGAGCTGGCAGGGGCATGACTGATCTAACTGATTACAGGGATTAGAAGAACACTGTCATGCCATCTGTCAGAACGGGGAACCACCGTGTTTACATCGGCGGTTTCCCATTCTTCTTCTGCAGTAGGCGATTGTGGGTCGCTGGCGGACATCGAGTCCGCCCGACCAGCGGGCACACTCACGAATCGTGCAGCGGGCACGCTAGCGTGCCGCCGTTGGAGCTCGCCCGCAACTGTTTATAGATGCGATCTGCGCAGGGGAACCACTTTGCCGCCGTATATGCAAGTAATACGGTCGGCAAGTGGTTAAAGCGGAACTTCACCCAAAAGGGGAAGTTCCACTTTAAGTCCTCCTCCACCCCTCCTTTCAGGGACTTAGCAGTCTTCTGGGACATGTCACAGGTCCCAGAAGACTGTAGGAACATTCACAAGATGCAGCGCAGCTCAAGCATGCGGTGAAGCCGGCTGTGAAGCTGAGAGCAGAGGTGTACTCGCTTTTGTTGCCAGTGGTTTAGACATTAATGGCTGTGTGTTGAGTTATTTTGAGGGGACAGCTAATTTACACTGTTATACAAGCTGTACACTCACTACTTTACATTGTAGCAAAGTGTCATTTCTTCAGTGCTGTCACATGAAAAGATATAATAAAATATTTACAAAAATGTGAGGGGTGTACTCACTTTTGTGAGATACTGTATATATATATATATATATATATATTGTATCACTGAGATAAAAGTTACCAAATTCAGACGTAATTGAAGAGCCTCATGCATCATCTGGCGAGCTTTCACATCATCCTGGTATTTCTCCTCTCTCCAGTTACTCAAAATCTGCAGGGAGTACAGGGCATATTGACATGTTATTAAAATGCATGTGAACTAGAACAATCACTGTAGATAGACCATTCTTAATTACACACAGCTAATCTATTGAATGCTTCCCCACCCACACAACTCAAATTGATTGCAAAGGTGATATAAAAATAAAGTTATTGCTGAAAGAAGAAAAAATACGTACCTTTGCCTTTGACGTCACTGTGTCTTATCACTGCCTCCTAGGATAGCTGGGCACCTGAAATTCCACAAGAATAGGCCCCAGCAATAGGCCGAAGTACAATCCCATAGAATTCTGAGTGTTAAGCTTTACCAGAAGGCAGCAATGAGGTACGGTGACATCACCCATGCCCTTCAGAAGCACCAGAACCCCCCACTTCTATTTTTTGGAAAGGGAGGGGGGGGAGGTGTAGCCATCTGGGGTGTTCTAAGGAGCCCTGACCAATCCCCAACCTGGATTGGCAGGGGGCAGGCCTCCTTAAATACCCGCCTCCGATGACGTCGCTATGACGAAACGGGTAAGGCGGAGCCAGTGAGCGTCATTTGCACTTCCGGTTTTGGTGGAACACAGGAAGCCACAACGATCCACCTGTCTGACTTCTCTTGGAGACTTCCTCAAAACACAACTGTGAGTGTATACTATTTACTAATACCACTGCCAGCATTACTTTCACATTGAGTTCTCTCTCTTACTATATGTGGACCTCCATGGGTATGTGGGGCTGACCTGAGGGGTCCCCCTTCCTTCTGTTTGACAGAGAAAGACGGGAGCAAGCAGTCTTACGGAGGTGCTGTCTCATTGTCCTCCATTACAGACCTACACTCCCACCTGGAGAGTTAGGAAGCATACCTGTGAGGTTTGATTGTTGATTTTATTTTTTTGCATTTTCTTGCACATTTGCACCGTTTGCACACCCGGTTTCACTTGGTTCCATGTGAAGGATTTTGAATATATAATTTAAATATAAGTGACACAACATCAGCAGTTTTAATCTATTTATTTACTCTGAGCACGTTTTTACTTGAGCACGTTTTTAAAGTAAAATCCCTGCTATTTAAAGACACATATCCAGACCACAACACAAGGGCATAGCAGCAATATTTATTGATCCCACCTGGCAAACAACAAGATCCCTTGTGGAAACACATAAGTATAGACAGCGCCACACTCACTTTTGTTACTTTCTCCACAAAGAAAAAATACGTACCTTTGCCTTTGACGTCACTGTGTCTTATCACTGCCTCCTAGGATAACTGGGCACCTGAAATCCCACAAGAATAGGCCCCAGCAATAGGCCGAAGTACAATCCCATAGAATTCTGAGTGTTAAGCTTTACCAGAAAGCAGCAATGAGGTACGGTGACATCACCCATGCCCTTCAGAAGCACCAGAACCCCCCACTTCTATTTTTTGGAAAGAGAGGGGGGGGGAGGTGTAGCCATCTGGGGTGCTCTAAGGAGCCCTGACCAATCCCCAACCTGGATTGGCAGGGGGCAAGCCTCCTTAAATACCCAGGATCAGCCCAGTCTGGGAGGAGAGTGTGACAGGTGGAAGAGTGAGATATAGCAGAGGTTGCTGAGGCCAAGGGGTCTCCAGTCTGGGGGGGGGTGACCTTAAGGCCGGGTTGCTCGGTGCACCAGGGGTGGAGAAGAGATCCTGGAGCAGCACAAGGGAGCAGGAGAGCAACAAAGAGGCTACAGGAAAGGTTCTTTAAAGGTTCCACCGGTGTTGTTGTTGGTGAGTGACCACCCTGGGAGCTGGAGAAGAGGACTGGAGCAGGCTGGGAGGATACAGTGGACAGTCTGTGGAGGTCAGAGGAGCCAGTTAGTAGAGCGGGGTCACTGTGTAGTGAAGCAGGCCGAAGTAGCCAGGAGGGCTGAGGTAGTAGTCCATCAAACCCTGCTAGCACATGTGCACTTAGCTACACTTCGAGGGCCCATGGCCCTTGCCTGTAATGGGCGATCCGGAGGTCCTGTTGTCAGTAATGCAGGCCTCACTGTGTGCTAGCTAGGGTGAAGGAAGGCGAGATGGAGGTCTGATAAATATCCTTTCAGGCCTCACCAAAAAGGAACAAGTGTTGTGCAGGAGAGAAGTGAAGGAGAGTAACGGTCAGCAAGTGGCAGTGCTGGAGGAAGAAGGAGTGTATATACTGTGGTGTATATAGAAGGGTCCCATTTCTAATTTCTTGGGGCATCCCCCAGTCATCCCTACCCCATCCAAGTTCATCCCATCAATAAAACAACAGCAACAAAGCACCGACCTGCTCAGTGACTATAGATGAAAGGAAAAATGTGTGATTGAGGGTAGAGTGACAGGTGAACCACAACTACCAGCAACCCCTAATGGGGCCATTGGCTACATTTGGGAGTTCGTTTTTGGGATTCACCTGTAAAGCTGCTAGTCGTTGCCCCTAGCAACCGCAAGAGAATTGAGGCAGGGAACTGTATCTGTTCTATTGTCAATGTGGACTGAACCCGAGGGAAGGATTTGTGAGTCTGCCTCCTGAAACGGCAATGCTACTACAAGTGTGCCATTGTCCATAGCAAGTAGTGGGAGTGATTGCCAATTGCCGCTCCTGCTGCCACAGTCGCTCCAACCAGCGCTGGGGCGGGCACTTGCGTTATACTGCAATTCATTGACTTTGTGACAAATACGCCAGGCGATCGCGCCCAAGGATTACAAATATGTCCAGCGATCTGCAAAAGCTGGTCATCACCCACTGGATTACAAATATGCCCAGCGCTCTGCAAAAGCCGGGCATCTTGAACTTTTTGCTCCAACTCCTGCTTACAGTAAAGTATGCCTGGGACTGTTCTTGTTGTTAAGGGGAAAGACTGTGTTACAAGGGTGTTTTCCAGCAAAACAGTGGCTACTACCAATTACTGCTGCTACCAACAACCACCAACAAAGTCAGCAACTCTGGACAAGTTCTGCCAGTGTCAGCATGTCTGCAAAGTTTCATCCTTCACAGCAGCGTGACCCGCAGCAAGCCTGCTTATCAGGACTTTTGGCGACAGCTCATCTGGTAATGTGGGGGCGGTGCCACGCTCTGGAAGAGACACAGTGCTTGCAGCTAGCAGCAGAGACCGCGAGGAGAAACATGGTGGAAGGTGGATGTCTGTCATTAGCGCTGACTTGGTTGCTGGGCAGGTTGAAGCGGACCCTAGTTGATACTGGGGTTCGGCTGGAACCTCGCGGGGGACTAGCCCTAGGAGTGATCGAAGGGGCGGAGCGGCTGTGCCTGATATGCCCGGCCTCCCGGATACCTACAGCGGAGGTCACTGCCTGGACCCGGTGCAGCCATTGTTACGAACCGCTTTCCCGGCTGGTATCAGTACCGCAGGAGCCACTATACTACATGATGGACCTGCATTCAGGGCTATGTCATCCACAGTCGCAGAAGTCCTGTAAGGCAAGAGAGGGCCTAGAATCATCACCTAAAGGTGGGGTAGAGTTGCAGCCTGGTGACTCCCCCATGAATAAAGAAGACATGGGAGGAGAAGCAGTGGAAGCCTGTGACCTGGCCAGAGACCTGATACCTGTAAGTATTGCCATGCAGGAGTCAGTTAAAGTCCCTGATATGCCGGTCGGACCTGAGCCCCTTGCCATAGCCGTCTGGAGAGAGCCACTGCCAGAGAGAGGTGCTACTTCAGGTGAGCTGGGTGGTGAAGGTGAGGACTGGGTCATAGATTTGTCTCCCCCAGAATTCAGTATGAGTTGGGATCATTAGAAGAGCTAGTGGAATGTTCTTCTCCGGGGTCAAGTTCAGAGGAAGAAGAGGAATGGGAAACTGGGGAGTCGAGCAACCAGGGAACCCCCTGATAACTGAACCAGAGCCCACCGTGACCCCTGAACCCACTGCAGGAGCCCTGATCCATGTACAGCAGCTGTTTCTACGCAGACCATCCACTACCCAGACCAGGGCACCCACCTACCAACAAGATCACTGGATACTGAAGTTCTTCCAGGGAGAGGAAACCCCAGAGAGCTGCCGGGACTGTCTAGGTTTCAAAGGGAAGTGCAATGGAGGGTGTCCTTGGAGTGGGGTCTGGACTTCCCATATGTTCCACCTCAAATAATGGTTGTTGTGGATAATTCAAGAGAGGAATGGGAGGATATCCTTGTTTGGGACTTTTTGCATGTTCCAATGCTGCAGAGAGGATCAGATAGTGTGTTATGGACCCAGTTTCTTGATATCAAAGAGGAGTGGCGGATTGGAAAGTCAATCTATGGAGACATGATAGTGAATAAAGCGGGTTGGCCAACCATAGTTACTCCATCTCCAGGGAGACAGAAGGAGGGGGCCGAAGACGATTGCCTAATCCCTGGTACTATGCTTGAAGAAGGACGGTGTGGAGCCAGTTTGAGCATAGACCCACCACAATGACTGATGGAGAATACAGCGTGGTTTTTGTTCTTCTGGTTTTTTTTCTTTCTCTCCCCTAATTTTGCTCCCCTAATTTTGCAGGAACAAGCCAGCCTGCCACCCCGTGCCCAATGGAGGATTTTTTTATTGAAGGATGTCGGGTGAGGTTTGTTTCTATTTGCTAAACTTTAAAGAGCATGTTGTCCACGGAGGGGCCCCTCCCACCTGGAACTTTAAAGAGAAACTCTTTACCACTAACTTTTCTCCCTTTGTTTTCTCCTGCAGTGAGATTAAAACCCCTCACTGACAGGGCAGGCAAGTAAAGAAGAAGATTGGTTACTGTGTAATATGTTGCTCTATAGGGAGGCCTATAACCCCCTCTCAATAGACCTGTTTTGTAGATAGTTGTTTTCCCTTCTCTTAGGATTCCAAGGACTGTTCATCCACATCCGTCAACAGTCAACAACCTACCTACAATTATGCGGGTGAAGTTGTTTTTTTTCTGAGGGAAGTGCTCTGGTCCAAGAATGTATATTGTTTCTGTATGTGGCTAGTTGCAGGGACCTGCAGCTAGTGAAGTATTACACTGTACAGTGTGAATAATTTACAGAGATGACATTGCTATATTTTTGTACTTAAATTATTTGTACAGTTCCCAGTCCAGATTTGCTCACTTTTTCCCCTTCCCATTTTTGGACTTTGGGATGCCCTTGCTCCTGGGCCAAGGAGCTATTTTTTCTAAATTTTCAATTTGTAAATAGGTTTTCTTTTTTGAGAGGTAAATTTATTCGGCCCTGACTGTTGTGCAGGCATGATTGTTTTGGTACTGGGCTGGGAGCTGCTCAGGGAGGACTGGGTGGATCACAGATGGTGTCATCAGAACCTCCCACTTCTTTCTAGAAGGTACTGGTATTTTCTGGAAAGAGAGGTGGGAGGAGGTGTTGCCATCTGGGGTGTTCTAAGCAGCACTGGCCAATCCCCAACCTGGATTGGCAGGGGGCAGGCCTCCTTAAATACCCAGGATCAGCCCAGTCTTGGAGGAGAGTGTGTCGGGTGTAAGAGTGAGATGTAGCAGAGATTGCTGAGGCCAAGGAGCCCAGAGTCTGGGGGGTGACCTTGAGGCCAGGTATCTTCGGGTGCAGCCAGGAGTGGAGAAGAGATCCTGGAGCAGCACAGGGGAGCAGGAGAGCAACAAATAGGCTACAGAAAAAGCTATTTAAAGGATCCACCGGTGTTGTTGGTGAGTGACCACCCTGGGAGCTGGAGAAGAGGACTGGAGCAGGCTGGGAGGATACTGGAGGGCTGAGGTGGCCTGGAAGAAGATTGGCTGGGAGCAGTAGTCCATCAAACCCTGCTAGCATATTTGTACTCAGCTGCACTTCGAGGGCCCGTGGCCCTTGCCTGTAACGGGCGATCCCGAGGTCCTGTTGTCAGTAATGCAGGCCTCCAGGGTGGAGGAAGGCAAGATGGAGGTCTGATAAATATCCCTTCAGGCCTCACCGATAAGGAACAATTGTTGTGCAGGAGAGAAGTGAAGAAGAGTAACGGTCAGCAAGTGACAGTGCTGGAGGAAGAAGGGGTTTATATACTGTCGTGTATATAGAAGGGTCCTGTTTCTGATTTCTTGGGGCATCCCACAGTCATCCCTATCCATCCAGGTTCATCCCCTCAATAAAACAAGAAAAATAAAGTACCGGCCTGTACAATGACTACGACTGAAAGGAAAAATGTGTGATTAAGGGCAGAGTGACAGGTGAACCACAACTACCAGCCCCCCCTAAGGGGGCCATTGGCTACACCATCTTCTCTGTAAGGCAAGTGTCTGAGCTTGCAACCTAATTATTTTTGTTTTTCCATAGGAACAAAGTGGTGTTGAGGCCTGGTACTTTTTTCTTCTCTAAGGTGATACCTAGTTTGTATTATTTGGTAATGACTAAGCTCAGAGGCACCGAGTGAAACGCGTCTACCTGTATCCATCTGTACCTGTACATGCCACATTGAAATAAACTGCAAGCAAAGAATATCCATGGAGTGCCGCCTGTTTGTTTTTTGGTGTATCTAAGTGAGCGGTGGCGAGCCGCGGCAGGCACCGTGGTCCATATCAGGCACAGGTCCGGACCTGGAGCTGTGTATCCCTTTTTTCATAGTGTCTCACTTGGCCTCACCAAGGTATTTGTGGAAGCAGATACACTGCATTTACCATACTGCTACTTGTATGGAAGAATTAAGTTTCTTTGCTATCTCTAGCAGCAGACTTGATGCAACTCCTTTATCTTCAGGATACTCTCTAGTTTACCCTTGACTTACACCCATCCACTGACTCTTCTAACTGAAGGGATGGCCCTCACAAGACAGACCCCATGACATAGATCTGGACTCAGAAGGCAGAATCAGATCCTTGCTGGTGTCTCCCTTCCAGTCAGCTCTGCAGGACCTCTGGGTTCAGCTTTACTCTGATTGCAGGCCCTTTGGTGGAACACCCAAGGCCGTGTGACAACTTCTACAGAGGAGGGGCAGCCGCCCCCTCCATCCGGGACCCCGCTCTCCAACTGAAAGACCCCAAGCACATGTGCCCTTTAGGAGTTACACAGTAACCCAGCATGCAATGAGGCACTTTCCTCTGCTAATAGCCAGGGCTGTAACAATGGCTGTGCCCTCACTTGTCAGGTCCCCCCCCCACTGTCCAATATGCCTCTCTATTGGGCCATGGTGGAACAGTCAGAGAAGCTGAGCTGCACCTGAGCACCATGAGCAGACCTTACTAATAGATCCTGTTCCCTGGTAGGCAGAGAGCATTCTACATTTCTAAATTTGCCTAACAATCTTCCTGGTAAGCAGAAGGACCCAAAACAATACTCTCTTCTAGCACCTACCTAGGAGGGTGCTACATATAGTTTTTATATCTTACTCTTTTTATTTCCTGCCCATTCAAGTGTTCCTGTACTGTTCTGATGCTAGCCAATTTTTACCAAAGACATACCTGAAGTCTATTTTTTTAAATGTTTTGTGAATATTTTGGTAGATATGGGGATGTGACAGGTTTCAAGCAATGTGGTTTTGTGGTTTCTGAAGTGTATTTGAGCACTCTGTTAATATTTTGTTAAACTTTTTCGACAATGTAGTGTGGTACTGCAAAAAATTAAGATCATCAATGAACCCTTTCTCTGCCATAACCTCCTAGCTTTATTTATGTAATCTTTTTTTTTTTTATTTTTTTTTTTACATTTTCTGCATACATTAAAATGCAAATTTTAGGTCTGGAGATTGCTTAACTACTTCCCCTCAGGAGCCATGTTTTCATTTCTCAAAAACACATTTAAAAAACTGCATTTATAGCTAGAAAATGATGTGAAACCCCCAAAACATGATATATTATTTGAAAGCTGAAGCCCTGTTTCATAAAAAGATGATAGTTGATATGTTTCATGTTGCACAATATTTGCTCAACTGTCTGACAAATCTATATTTTCAGAAAAAAATACACTAAATGAATTTTGGTGCACACAAACTCAATTTAATACTCAATCATTGTGTATGAAATAAAAGATGAGGTTGTGCCATGTAAATAGATACCAAATATGTCAGGCCTCATAACTGGAATGTGTAAAAAAACTGTGATGCCCAAAATTATCAGTTGGGTTTACTTGTAAGTGAGTGTTGAATTGTTGTTCACATATACATGTGCACCCTACCTACCTATTTGTGTTCAGAGTGTGTGCAACAGGGCAGTTAAAAAAAAAATATATATATATATATTTTTGTATATTTGACATGTTCACAGGTAATTTTTATGGAGACATCAGGGGACTTTTATACCCCTGATGTCTGTCTTGCCCTCTGCTCCAGCCAACTAAGCACAGGACTGTGCTCGATCATCTGTTTACCCAGCATATTAACCAGGGTTTTGACAGCTCTGAGCCTGGAAATGCTAAGAGCTTTATGTTTCATAGTTAGAAAAAGAGATACGAGAATGGATGTTCCCTGAGTTCCTCATGCCCCCCAATTAGACATGATTTGTTCTGGCCATGGGGGGAACCAGAGAGGAGGTGTGGCTTCCTGTAAGTCACATGGGAGGGTTGGGCAGCTCTCTAGCCACCCAGATCAATATTATATCTCCTTTCATGTTGTGAATGCTGCTTGTCTGCTGGCCATATCTTTCCATAACTTCCTGGATTCCATGCATGCTTCTCCTCTGCTGTTTATTTTAAATGTCTAACGACTACATATCCTATAGTACCTTGCTGTCTGTAAGCTGTGATTCCTGTACTGACTCCACCTCCTCAAACTCTTCCTCTCAACCCCTCTGTAGTTAGGAAGTCAGGCTCTGTGAATTATCTGGCACAGCTGTGTTTATCAACAGGGGATAGTGAATATATGTCACAGAATTCCAGGAAGGAAATGTGTGGGGATTTTCACAAAGCAAGTATACAAACTTCAAAATCCTTCAGATTAATAGGAGAAAGCTGGAAGTAATTGATATTTAATATGAAAATTAATATAATGCCTTTAAAAATTGGACCATATATGTGCTTAAAAAGATGGGTGCATCTTATTGACCATGGTTCACGTTACACCCACATTTAGGTGCTCCGTAGCTCCCCACCCCTAACTGAAAAGAATCAGGGTGTTCTCATGGTAGGTTCCTGTCATTTTTTTTTCAATACGGTGTCGCTGTATGTGGCTTCTTGTGCACATCCACATCATTCATTCGAGTCAGTGAATGAAAAAAAAACTATGATGGCAGAGGGCTTCCTAGATCTCAATGCCACATAGCTGCGGTGATGTCACCTCACATGGTCCATTGATACTTCCTCCAGTCCTGCAACTGAATCTTGGTATGAACCTGTGACTGGTGGTATAGTCTGCAGCAGCCTAAGCACTGCCCCTTGATCCACTGACCATGGTTGCAATCCTTTTCAGGCTCCAATGCAAAAAAAATAAATAAAATAAATGTCCTTTTTTTTTTTCAATCAATATGGGCACATATATTATTTTTTGCAAAAGGCAGAATTAGTCTTTAAAAGGACAGTATAGAGCAGGGGTTGTAAACTGAGGTATATAAAAAAATATTATCAAATGCTAATAATTTTCTCAGCTTTTCTCTTGCTTGCTCTCCATATTTAAAGCTGAACTAATGAGACGTTTGATATCTAATACTAATACTGATACCTAATAAAACTGGAGATGATGATATTTTGTAAGTCTAGCAACGTGTGTAAAGGTCAGAGCATGTTAGGCATCCATTGGACATCTGTAATTGTAAAAGGTTAAGAACCCCTGGTATAGAGCATTTTCAAAGAGCACTCATTTTTGTCTTTATTTGCAGGGTTTTTAATAAATTATATGACTTTTAGAATTTGAATGCTTTTTGCTATTGTATTAAATGTAGAGAACTGAAGATTAGTCACTAGAGGGAGCACTTAATGCAATTATTCTGACTCTTTCTTGAAGTTGAACTCCAGGCAAATATAGAAGACAAATAATGCTGCTCTGTTATAACTCATTATATTTATTTTTAAATGTATCTAGTTTAATTGTCAGAACTTGTCTTGACATCCTCATCACTTTGTTGCTGTTTTTTCACTTTCCAGTCTCCAGGCTGCTAGGACACCTCTGAATTTCTTCTACAGTCTGCAACTGTAGCAGGGAAAGGGGTTTCCTCTTCCTAGCTGTGCTGTCTTGCAGTGCTAATTTTAGGAATGGATGAGCGGAAATATCAGGCTGGGTTCACACCTATGCTAATTGGATCCAATTTGCAGAGCACTTGAAAACATGTTGTTTTCAATGTGTCCAGTTCACATCTGTGTGGTGCATTCACACTTTGCATTGCAACACGTTTTCTGTGCAGTGCGATGCGAATTCCAGCCCCATTTTGCTCAATGGGAATGCATCTAATTCGAAGATATGTTCCGAAATTGAACGGGGATCTTTCCCCCTGCTCACTGCACCTCCCCCCGCCCCTCCCAGGGGTGTGAGATCAGATGGGGCGTGGGTGTGAGATCAGACAGGGGACGCTGAACAGCAGCCCCTGTCCTTCTCACAGGCATCAGGACTGGAATTCACACCAGAAAGGTGTGAATCCAGCCTAAATCATTTAACAAATAAAACACTTCTCTTAAATGTAATCTATGTATAAATATATTTATATGCATTTGACTGTTTGCCTGGAGTTAAGCTTTGAAGAGGTTGTGAAAAAAACAAAAAACAAAAAAATCCCTGTAAGACAAAGGCATAATGAGCTAGTATGCATCAAATACAAGCTCATTATGAAATACTTACCTTAAAATGAAGCAGTTGCAGCAGTCCCCGCACACTGCTGCCACGGCCGACATCTTTCCCGGAGCTTCTTCTGGGTTCGCGGGCTCCGGCGCTGTGATTGACCGGAGCCGTGATGATGTAACTGCCACGCTCCTTCAAAGCGCACGTGCCAGTGATGTCACTAACTGCATGCATTGTAAATATCTCCTAAACTGTACAGGTTTAGGATATATTTTCACTACCTATAGGTAAAACGTATTATAGGCTTACCTATAGGTAAAAGTTTGCAGAGGAAGTTTACTTCCTCTTTAAGGCTTCAGTAGCATGTTACCACAGCATGCGGTACTGCAACATTCTTACTTTATTCGTGGTTCCATTCACCCGAAGCTTGGCCAGAACACATATGTAGCACACCACAATGCACAAAAATCTGTTTTTTTTATGTGTTGCAGGAACATTTAGAATGGTTCCCTTAATGAGCGTGCTGCAATGTACCAAAGCACACAAAATGCATGCAATGTGAGGCAATGAAACATCAAAAAGGAAAAGCCGCTCCAGGTGAGTGTAATGGCTTCAAAGTGCTGTATGCTCGTCTGGTCCGTGAGCCAATATACGTGAAATCCAAAACAGCAAGTAGACAGCACCACAGTTACTTTCGAAGATGATGCATTTATTGTTCAAAAGACATACATACATGTCATATCATGTCCAATGGAAAGTACATCACAAGGCACAAGGTTGATTGACGCGTTTCACGGAAAATAGCATCCGCTTAGTCATAATCTAGCAATCAAATGTCAATGCTGGTATATATATATATATATATGCATAGTCTAGTTTAACACACGTGTATCGTAGACTAATTGATTGCATAGTGCACAGATGCAATCACCTGTCTGAGATAAGACAGGATTGCACAAACACAAATATGTAAAAGCACACAAAAAACTTTTTACATTCATTAATAACAATTGAGAAAGAGTCAAAAAACAAAAAAATATATATATTGTGTTAAGTGCAAAAACAATTTGTATCTCATTTTATTACGTCAGGAGGTAGACACACATATATGGACAGATAGTCTCGATAATACAAAATATAAAATATATATATATATATATATATATAAAATATATATATACCTGCGTGTTTAATATCCCCGATGAGAAAATGATTATTGAACAAGAATCAGAAAAAAGATTTGACTATATATGTTGGTGTGGTTATCAGCTACTCTTTGTTTTTTTACATTTTCCTCACATTTTACATATTTTTTCTTCGATTGTATTCATTGTTCACTTTTTTGCCAAATCTTTTTTCTGATTCTTGTTCAATAATCATTTTCTCGTCAGGGATATTAAACATGCAGGTATATATATATTTTTTATATATATATATATTATATTTTGTATTATCGAGACTATCTGTCTATATATGCGTGTCTACCTCCTGACGTAATACAATTAGATACAAATAGTTTTTGCACTTAACACTATATATATGTTTTTTGTTTTTTGACTCTTTCTCAATTGTTATTAATGAATGTAAAAAGTTTTTTGTGTGCTTTTACGTATTTGTGTTTGTGCAATCCTGTCTTATCTCCGACAGGTGATAGCATCTGTGCACTATGCAATCAATTAGTCTACGATACACTTGTGTTAAACTAAACGATGCATATATATATATATATACCAGCATTGACATTTGATTGCTAGATTATGGCTAAGTGTTGGGGAAATTGCATATTTCATATTCCTCATTAAGGTTGGCTCACAAATATCTATTATAGCCTCTAATATCCTGGTTATTGCATGACTCAACTTATTGGCATTTGAACGGCCTTATATGGTCAAGCTAGCCCCTCTCCTCAGGAATGCAAAGGTCATATTGTTGCTTACAGGGTGTTGGCTGGGGGGGCGGGCTTTTCCCTTATACAAGTTCTATATTACCACAGCAAAAACTTATATGAGTCAGTCTCACCAAGAACAGCCATGAGGCACATCCTGATCCCCTGTGCCATGAAAGAGACTCCATGGCTACGGAAGCAAACACCTTTAATTAAGTATTCTTGATTAGTGTTGAGCGAACCCGGACTGTAACGTTCGGGTCCGTACCGAACTTTTGGGTGTCCGTGGCACGGACCCGGACCCGGACATTTCAAAAATCGTTCGGGTTCGTTTACCCGTTTGGTCACTTTGCGAACAACTAACCGACGGGACGTCGAAGAGTTGTGCACCTCATTTTATCGTCTTGGGGCCTGGCTTGGGCTTGCTAAAAACTTTACAGGCCCAGGCCCAGGCACGGTGCCTGTGGGTTTTCAAGCCATGCCTGGGCTTGCAATGTCAGGCCCAAGCGAGTTGTGATTAGTTCTTATGAATTAATTTCCACAAACGAAGGCATCGGTACCTCAGAGAAAGTACCGTGTCCCCTAGTCCTACACGGAGTACCGACAAGAACCACTCTGACTGAGTATATTCAAAAACGACACCATTATATCTTGAACATATTCCCTTTTCGGGCGGGGGGGTCGGTTGTGGGACATTCGTTGTTATACTGGAAACGTAAGGACTCCTCTCCCCGATCGAACTGGTA
>BLSH010523973.1:1033985-1046504 GCA_018402905.1 Glandirana rugosa | reverse complement strand
GGCCTAGTCAACCTCTAGGCTCCTACTCCACATCCACCCCCCTTCCCGTTTTTTTACTTGATTTTAATTTATTTTCCCTATCCCAATTTATTTTTAGGGCACTTGCCCTAGTTTGAAGATGATTTTAGAACAGTTATATGGCTTCTACCGTTAATTAATACTTTTCAGACACAGTTTGAAGATGATCCACATTCACCTCCATTTTTGCTTTTTTTATGTTTTTATTTTTTTAAAAATATTTACAGTTATTTCCCTGTCCCCATTTTTTTGTAGGGCACTTGCCCTACCCTTACCCCCATTTTACTTCCTTTTGCAGCCCTCTAGGGCTTTCCAGGACTTTGTTACAGCCATTTTTGTGCATAAAAGTTCGGGTCCCCATTGATTTCAATGGGGTTTGTTGTCCGTGCGATCGTTCGGGTTCCGTCCGGACCCGGACCCGGACTTTGTCCCGAAGTTCGGACGGACCAGCAGAACCCGAACTTCCAGAGGTTCGCTCAACTCTATTCTTGATATTTCCTTTATCTTTATCTGTATCTGTCATTACTTGTAATAAATGTTATATTTTTAAGTATTTGTGTGATCTCTCTTTGTACATATCGAACACAACCCCAAAAACGTGACAAGAGACTAAGGGGATGCTATTTTCCGTGAAATGCGTCAATCAACCTTGTGCCTTGTGATGTACTTTCCATTGGACATGATATGACATGTATGTATGTCTTTTGAACAATAAATGCATCATCTTCGAAAGTAACTGTGGTGCTGTCTACTTGCTGTTTTGGATTTCAATTTGGGGCAATGCCCTGTGGTATAAATGGCCCATAGTACAAGTTGAGATAACATATCAGCCGCATAGGGAATGCACTGTTTTGAATAATTTATCCAACTCATAGACTTCCAATGTGAAAACAAGCAAATAAAGTATAACTATGGAGTTACACTGCAAAACAGGAAACAGGACATTTGTATGTAATAAGCAAATAGGGTCATCTATATATAATCACATACAATACATACATTAACATGTATGGATAAGATTAATTACATCAAACTTATTTTTAGGTTGTGAAAATGCTGTAAATATTCGTAGTCACAAATGTGTGCATGAATGATGTAAAGGGGCAGTGTAAAATAGCATCCAGAACATATATGATGTAGACATAGCTAAGTAAAGAATATTGGTGGTATTAACATTACAATTTTGCTAGGACTAAGATTTACTAATAAACTCATAAACTGCTGGATTTCAAAAGTCCAAACTGATTGAATTTTGACACTTTCCAATATCTTTAATTGTCAGGTGTATTTTTCTAGAATTCCCTGTGTTTTATTTCTAAACAAAAAACCTTAACTAGAGAATAGAGTACTTTAGAGGTACCATATATATGTAAAAAGTCAATCTTTTATTTTACAAATGAAAAAAAAAACATATTAGACATATAAAGAGACAAAAGTACATGTAAACCTTACAAGTGCATGAGTTTGTATTGTATGTCATCACTCATTGTCTCCACCAAAACTTGGGCAATGGGTCCATGCCCGCTTCATCAGGAAGGTAACTACAGTCAAGCTCTGTACTTTACATGTAAAACATTAATAAACATAGTTATGGCCACTACCACCAACTGCAATTCTCTGGAAGAAATCAAACATTTCCTCTAATAATGTCCACTCAAAATCCTAAAGGGACCAGGCTTATGTTAAGACCGAAATTGTGTCTTATTTGTGAATACTTCATGTCATCTTGGGGTTGGTGGAGGAGGCGAGATGTCCTCCACAGTCTTTGTCAATTTTCCTATCACACTCCTTCCTGGCAATTTAGGCTCTTATGTTGGTGGGTGCTGCAACGAAAACCAGCTGGGTCCTGGAAATGTCATGCAAGTGTACATATTCGTTAGCACACCGTGGATCCTCATCCAAAGTTTTCTTTATTGAAAAGATCACATCACAGAAAAGTGCAACGTTTCGGAGCCGCGCAGGGCCCCTTCGTCAGGAATGTGATGATCATTGGACGAGGATCCACGGTGTGCTGACGAATATGTACACTTGCATGTCCTCCACAGTGGCTGCTGCTGTAATGTTGATATGTAGTACTTTTGTCTCTTTATATGTCTAATATTTTTTAATATTTGTAAAATAAAAGACTGACTTTTTACCTATATGTGGTACCTCTAAAGTCCTCTATTCTCTAGTTAGGGTATTTTTGTACATGCTTTTATAAGGATGTGGTACCAGAGAGGAATGTCTAAGTTTTAGGAGGTCTCCTATTGGGACTCTTCCCTCCCATCGTTTATCTTGTTTTATTTCTAAAGTAAGCTTTTCTGCATTGATCCAGAACACTGTACCTGATTCAGCTGATTTTGCAGTGATGTGAGGAGGCCTTCTCGCTGCTCATCCTGTCCCTTTAAACAGGTGAGTACCAGTGATAGGAATGGGTGCTGACTCAGCAGGGACATGCTTTATAAGATCAATGAAAAATGTTACAACATTTTACTATACTGTACATTTGTAACATGGCAAACTTCCAACACAGGGAACAGTAAGAGTATAATACATATGAATGTCTAACATTAGATTACACCCCTGAAAGTTACAGCTGCTACAGTGACTTTGAATGTCACACTACATGATTTTATCCATATACCATTAAAATCTATTTGGTGACTATAACAGATTTTATGTATTTCTTTATTAATTGATGACCCTGCCCAAGTTGTGGTGCCACTAGTCTACATTTAGAGTGAACCTGAACAGTAGCCAGCCAGAGCTTTGATTGCTATTGTTTTCTGTGATTGTTGGGTTGCCCTAAGCCTAGAGCATTGCTTGCTTCTGCTTGGTATTGGGGAATGTTCTCCAGCAGATTATGCAAGAAGGTACAAAGTTTTGGGTTATGAATATTTAATTCACCCTGGTCTTTTGCTAGTGATGTGGACTACGAATGGAGATAAACATTTGGGGAGCCCTTCCAGAAAGGTATTTACCTCCTAGGCTTTGCCTGTAGAGGATGTGAATCCAGGCACCCAGTCTGGAGGTTCACTGTCCAGAGCCTTTTTACCTCTCAGGCCTACTGCCTGGGAAAGGCTCATCCGTTTCAAAATAAATTTGCAGAGAGTGGGAAATGGGACTATTTGAGTGGAGTGATTCTTGTCACTGTTAGCTATCCCTCTTCCCCTTGGACTTTGAAAATCCACCCACTCAAACTTGCTTGAATGACTTACAGTATTGGCTCAGATATTTAGTCGCTATTGGTGGACCATCTAATGCAGATCACCAATAGAAATGCTAGAAGGACCTGTAAAACCAGCAGCTCCTTTGGAGATGAACTCTGCAGCTGGGGCTTACTTGGGACTACCCTTGTTGGTTTTTTTTAGATGATTTATGAATTTTTTTTTTTTTTTTTGCTGCAGTAACCCATTAGCAACTGGCCATTAGATGGGGAAATTTTGAATTTTTGACCCAAAAGAATGTCAGAAATGTGCCGCTGAAGAAGAAACTACAGCCAGTCTCTGACCCTTTAATCAGTTCTTAGAGTCCCCAACACCTTAGGCCCTGCCCCTTCTCTTACCCAATTTGTCCTGGCAAAGAGAGCCTGGGTGACTCTGAGCATGAACCATCTACTGTATATGATAAGGCAGAACTTGAGGAGACAGAGAGAAAGATGAGGAGAAAGAGGGGGTTCCTATCATTACTGCTCTGACACCTGCCCCAGAATCCAGATACCTTGTCAGTGATATTTTCTTCATCCCTGTCTGACTTAGTACCATGGTCCTCCAAACCAAAGGGAAAGTTACATAGTAATACTCTGAGTGATTTCCCTCCAAAGACTGCAACATATACTGAAGTTCAAAGACAGGTTGTTTAGGTCTTTTTAAAGCAGATTCTGATTCCTACATGCTACCTGGGTGTGGAAAACCTAAAGAGTTACTCAATTAGCATTTCTGCAAAGAATTGTTAGTAATAGGGTAGCTCCAGAATATGGACAGAAGTACTCATACATTCCCATAGCTGTGTGCAGCCTATTGAATTAGAGTGTGCACCCCAAAGCTCAAACACACTGAAGTATAGTACACCGTATTTACTATGCTTCAATTTGTGAATGAACACAGTGAGTGTAGAAAAAGAAGGGGCCGGTAAATTACATATTGACTAGCTCTTTACCCCGCTCTCCATCCTGAAACATCCCTGCAGCAGCCAAGGGGAGAGCAGACAAGAGAAGGGAAGCCAGCAGCACTGCAGAGGGGGGGGGCAACACGGGGGGAAGCCTGGGCAGTAGGGGGAATCGGCACTGCACAAAGTGATTAGGGTGGGCTCAGACACACCTGGCACACCCCCTGAGCACGCCTATGTACATTCCTTTTAAATGAGCTTGAGTTACACAGAGAAAAGAGTTATGAAGATGCCATTTGGAACTACTTGGAGTGTGCCTAAGTCCTACAGGTCTAAAAGACTGTCACCCACCCATGGAGATAAATTTAGAGCTGTTTAGAGCTTGTGGTTGGCACAAGCTGCCAGATCCACGGTGCTATTCACAGACTGCTAAATACTTCTTTATCTGCTGGTGAAACTCTTTTTGTGATCTACTCCTATTGCCAATAGAGAAAGCTGCTGAATTCTGTTCCCTGTGCCAATAGTGCCCATGTTATGCTAGGACTGCTGGCTTCCCTGTTCTTGGTTCGGGACTTTTATGCTTTGTTACAGTGCATTTAGTTGTAGTTACACAGGGTATGTTCTCTAAGTAAAAATCTTTGTGGTGAAACATTACCTACACATGCTGCACATCTCAAAAATTCACAGTTATTGTGTAATAGGTATTTGTGTTATGAGCAATCTACTTATAACTTCTGTCAAAATAACACTGAAAATAAAACTGACTGGTGTTGTAATCCAGTTCCTTCTCAAAGCAAAACTACAAAAAAAGAAGGTACTAAAACTATAAATACACTTAGGGTCAAAGTATGAGTGTTTTCATACAAGATTCATACAAATTTCATCCAGGATTCACACATTTTTCAACTGAATCAAATTAGAAAATGTATCTTGGTGAAATTTGTGTTAATTTAGTGTGAAATAATTCATAAATAGACCTCTTTAGTGGTGCTTTCTAATAGGATCATACCAAAAGTCTTGTCATTTGTTCTACTGAGCTGTGAACACATCTAACTAAAAGAAAAATAATACATTACCTCTTTTGCTTTTGCCTGTCCCGTTCTTTTTTGGAGGATGAGCCCAAATGTTGCCCTTTCTCCAATTCCTCTCCAGCTGCCTTTAACACTCTGCCTTGAACCGAAGTGGGCAATTTAGCAATCAGAGGTGCCACAAGCCAGACACCTCTCCGTTCAGATGAGCTAAAACCGGCACACAAAAGTCATGTTTGTATAAATGTAGACAACTAACCATAGTTAAAGCAGAGCGACCGTTAACCACTTTGCATCTGGGTCAAAGTTTTCATTTTTTTACACACGTTAAAGCTGAACTCTGGGCATATAAACTCTCATTTAAAGACAGTATATTCCTCAACAGCCACAAATTACATAAATCCACTTTGTGTATACCAAATACCTTTGCAGACCCAGATATTACATTGTAAAAGTAGCAGTGGCATCATCACTGTGCTGTACATAGCCTGTGCAGACAGTGGAGCTGTGGGGGGAAGGCAGCCTGCAGTGGGTGTACCTGCTGGATTTAGGGTTGCCACCTCATCCCTTTAAACCCCAACACATATGAATTACACAGGTTCTGAGGCTAATTTAATGCAGATAAGTCACCAAGTGAGTTTAATTACCACCTTAATCAGCAACAGAACCTGTGTAATTCATATGTGTTGGGGTTTAAAGGGATGAGGTGGCAACCCTAAATCCAGCAGGTACACCCACTGCAGGCTGCCTGCAGAAAACTAGAGGAGGGTGGATACAAGACCAGTCACCCAGCACAAGGAGAAAGAGCAGCAGTGACCGGTCTTTATTACAGGAAGCTCCTACACAGAGCTAAAGTTTCACACTGGATTACACAAAGCACACCAAGATTCAAGTAAGAACACATGTCTCATGTAATTAGACAATATTTGCTTATCAAGGAGTTCCGTTCTAAATTCAGCATTTTTTACTAGAAAATTACCTAAAGCCCCCACATATTTATATTTTTTTCTGAAACCAGAGGCCCTGTAGACTAAATTGGTAGCAGTTGCATTTTTTATATTGTATGATATTTGCAATATTGTTTATCAAATGCATATTTTTAGGAAAAAATACATTAAAATGAATTGTAATACACACAAACATAACATAATAACCATGTTTTGGTAAAATAAAAAAGGTGGGGATGCATCAAGTAAATAGATTCCAAAACAGTCCAAGATTATCAAAATTGTGCATACTCATGAAATGGCAAAAAACTATGATATCTAAAGTTGACACTTTAAAAGCCTTTATAGGTTATCAATTTAGAGTTGACCATGGGTTATGGCCTTAAAAATATTGGCCTCTGACATCTGCGACTATACCTTACATGTGTGGTGAAATCGCTTTTTAAATACACATGTAGGTCCTATGCCATGTCAGCATTAACGTGCATGTGCAGGAAGGATGGGAGAGCTTAAAAATGTTTTAATTACTTTTTTTATTTGATGGCCAGCTGTTCACAGAATTTTGGGCACAAAAACAGGGGACCAACAGCTTCTCGTTATGGGTCAATCAAGCCCCCAATGTCTTCACAGCCCTCCATTGCAACTGATAAAGCCCCAGAACAGCAGCACACAATATTAATCCCTGCTCCAGTCTGGGCCAGCCACCTGTCTAGTTAACATACTTTAGGCAACCGGCCTACACTCACTGTAAAAATGATCAGGCCAATCACAGCTGAAAAAAAGTTATACCAAGCTCCAACACTTCAAATCAGGATGTTTATAAATGTCCTAAGGACAGCAAGTGGTTAAGATAGGTTATACAGTTGATCAGCATTCCCAAATTACATTGTAAGTAAAAAAGCCATTGTCCTTCAGGCTGGGTTTTCACGATTGCGAATTGGATGCAGTTTTCACAGAATTGGTATACTGACAGATCTGAAGGAGACCTGCATGGGTGCAATGCTTTACAGGTGCCAAAAGAAAAAAATAATAAATGCACATTTTTTTACCTGCAAAAAAAATGTGCATTTATTATTTTGTTCTAAAAGGTGAACTTATCCTTTAACTAAAAAAACTGCTGATGTTAGTAAATATCAAATTTTACAAACTACTAATCATTATCACAGAGAGTCTGTTGATTTGTTTTGTTGTTTCTAGTGTTGCGCTTTGGTTTGCATAAGAGTATAATAGCCAAATTTTTTTCTTTAAGTTTTGGATAGAGTACGAAAGGTCTAAAATGCCCATCGGTTTGGTTTTTTGCTGACTGTGTCCCATAGGGAGATTTTCTTTCATTTCTTGCAACAGGAAGGAAGAAGCAATCACCCCCTCTTAAGTATCCTCAGTGGAAATATTTTTTTGGTGATTGTAAAATTACTGGTTTCCTATGGCTTTCTACTTAGGTGATAATGGTTATCAGGACAAATTGGGATCCATTTACTTAAAGTGGTTGTAAAGGCACAAGTTTTTTTACCGTCATGCATTCTATGCATGACAGTAAAAAACCTTCTGTGTGGAGCAGCCCCCAAGCCCCCTAATACTTACCTGAGCCCCCTCTTGATCCAGCGATGTTCACAAGAGTTTTGGCTCTCTGCGGACTCACACTCCCGATTGGCTTTTGGCAGCGGCGGAAACCATTGGCTCCTGCTACTGTTAATCGCAGCCAGTGAGCCAATCTGGAGATGGAGGGGTCGGGACTGAGCCATGGCTCCGTGTGTGAATGGACACACAGAACAGTGGCTCAGAAGCACGCCTGCTTGGGTGCCCTACGGCAAGCTGCTTGCTATGGGGGCACCTGGCAGGAGGGAGGGGCCAGGAGCACCAGCGTGGGATCTGAAAAGAGGAGGATCCAGGCTGCTCTGTTCAAAACCACGCACTGCACAGAACAGGTAAGTATAACATGTTTGGTATTTAAAAAAAATAAGACTTTAACCTCTTGAGATCCACGCTATAGACGAAAGGCGTCTACAGCGCGGATCTCAATCTCCAGGTGGACGTCCGCTCCTTTGCACGCTCCCGGCGCGCACTCACAGGCGATGTCCGCTCCTGACCCGCGATCGCCTGCAGAGCTGCAGAACGTAAACACGGCGGTTCTCCATTCTGTGAGAGGGGGACAAGCAGATCTACTGATCCCTGTCACTGGGATCAGTTAGATCTGTTATGTCCCTGCCAACCCACCCCCCCCCCACAGTTAGAACACACCCAGGGAACACTGTTAACCCCTTCACTGCCAATGACATTTACACAGTAATCAGTGGACATTTACATTTCTGATCACTGTATAAATGTCATTGGTCCCAAAAAAGTGTCAAAAATGTCCGACATGTCCGCCCCAATATCGCAGTCCCGATAAAAATCGCAGATCGCCGCCATTAATAGTAAAAAAAAAAAATAATATTAACCCCTTCCTTACCGGGCACTTAAACCCCCCTCCTGCCCAGACAAATTTTTGGCTTTCAGCGCTGTCGCATTTTGAATGACAATTGCGCGGTCGTGCGACGTTGTACCCAAATAAAATTTGCGTCCTTTTTTTCCCACAAATAGAGCTTTCTTTTGGTGGTATTTGATCCCCTCTGCGTCATTTCTGATCGCCGCTATAAACAAAAAATGAGCGACAATTTTGCAAAAAAGAACAATATTTTTTACTTTTTGCTAAAGTACAAATCCATTAAAAAAATTATTCATCGGTTTTGGCCGATATATATTCTTCTACATATTTTTGGTAAAGAAAAAAAAACGCAATCGGCGTATATTGATTGGTTTGCGGAAAAGCTATCGCGTCTACAAACTGGGAATTGATTTATGGCGTTTTTATTATTTTTTTTTTTTTACTAGTAATGGCGGCGATCTGCGATTTTTATCGGGACTGCGATATTGGGGCGGAAATGTCGGACATTTTTTACACATTTTTGGGACCAATGACATTTATACAGCGATCAGAAATTTAAATGTCCACTGATTACTGTGTAAATGTCATTAGCAGTGAAGGGGTTAACCAGCAGGGGGCAGTGAAGGGGTTAAATATGTTCCCTGGGTGTTCTAACTGTGGGGGGGCAGGGCTGGCCGGGACATAACAGATCTAACTGATCCCAGTGACAGGGATCAGTAGATCTGCTTGTCCCCCTCTCACAGAACGGGGAACCGCCGTGTTTACAACAGCGGTTCCCCGTTCTGAGGCTCCTAAAGGTGATCGACGGGCACGCTCGCGGGGGGCGCGCCTGGAGCACGCCTGGAGCGTGCGCAGTGGAGGACGTCCATGGACGTCCTCCGGGCATTTCAGGTCCACGCTGGAGCCGTACTTCGGCTATAGCGCGGACCTGGAGTGGTTAAAAATGCCATAAATCAATTCCCATAGTTTGTAGATGCGATAACTTTTGCACAAACCAATCAATATACGCTGATTGCAATTTTTTTTACCAAAAATATGTAGAAGAATATAAATCGGCCAAACCCAATGAATAATTTTTTTTTTATATTTTATTTTTGGATATTTATTAGAGCAAAAAGTAAAAAAATATTGTTCTTTTTTCAAAATCGTCGCTCTTTGTTTGTTTATAGCGCAAAAAATAAAAACCGCAGAGGTGATCAAATACCACCAAAAGAAAGCTCTATTTGTGGGGAAAAAAGGACATCAATTTTGTTTGGGTACAATCGTCATTCAAAATGCGACAGCGCTGAAACCTGAAAATTGGTCTGGGCAGGAGGGGGGTTTAAGTACCCAGTAAGGAAGTGGTTAATATCGCTTTAACACAAATAATCTGTGCACTTGCAAGAGAGTCCAGGTAAGAGCAACAAAACTAATATGAGGGCTGGAGGATTTCAGTTATGAAGAATGATTACAAACATTAAGCTTATTCTCCCTGGAGAAGAGAAGCTTAAGAGGGGACATGATCGGGACATACAACTATTTTATCGGCGATTCCTACATTGGCAGGAAACTATTCAGTCTCAGGTCACTCAAGAAGACACATGGCCACTCAATGAAGTTGAACGAGAAGTGGTTCAACCTTGAACTGTGTACAGGCTTTTTTTTACTTTTGGAGCGATAAGGATGTGGAACTCCCTTCCACAATAGATGGGTTCAGCTAAAAATGTTGCTGATTTAAAAAAACTCTTAGATGGGCATTTTGTTGAACACAATATGTAGGGATATGGGAAGTGGTAGAGACATAATACGAACATACACCCACACAGGTTGAACTGCATGGGCTGGTGTCTTTACTCAACCTTACCAACTATGTAACTATGTATGAATTTGCCCCAGGGTTTAGTGAATGTGGTGAAGCTCAGTTGATATCCATCTCCCAATCATGTGCAAGCAAAAATGCTGTTTTTTTTTTATTTATTTGCAACTGATTCGGTTCACTTTCATCACATTCACCAAACTCTAGAGCAAATTCACTTGCAAAGTTCAACTTCCCTTCCAAAATAAACAGCCTATTTCAGAGGGTGAATCTACTGAGCATGAACATGAACAGCAATATAAACTTGACAACTGTTCATTAACCTTCCCCATTCAATCTAAAACAAAAAGAGGCTTTGGCTGCACTATTACTAGAAAGATAGTAAATTGCTATAGCCAAGACCAAATCGACCCGTTGATAATGTCCTATTGGATGAAACATCAATACATATTGCGGGTCGCCAGCGGCCACATATGTGAGTTTTTACTTTTTTTACTAACGTTTTATAGTGTTTTTATTTGGATACTTGAAATTAAACATACTACATTATTGAAAATCCATCTGGGCTCCTGTTGAGCTTTATTCATCTTTAGTGCGAGTCTGCTTCAAGGTACCAGTGGAGATGCAATGCTGCCATGCTTACGGAGAGATTTCCATGTATGTTTAAAGGTGCACATGCTGCCGCACTTTATCTGAAGGTGGTGGACAGTTACTTGGACACGGTTTTGAATACTGCACCTGTACTTACTGGAGTGGCTACACCAGATTCTTCTAATTCACACACATATTGATCTTGGACATTGTGGGACACTGCGATTTAACTGTTACTTTATTTTTTGCTGGCGCTGCACTCGATACATAAGCTTATTTAAGGTCCGCTATACTACCTTTAGTGCTAGCTGCCTCTTACTTTGGTTGTTTAAGCACAGCACAGATTTTGTCACTTATTTATAAGTAAATTGTGATAATTCTTCCTGAACATTTGTACTTCTCCTGCACCCTAAACTGATAAAAAGTAGTTGCAATGAGACCGAGTTACCTGAGGATGGCAGATTTTATGTTGTGCCTTGTGTTGTTAGTCTCAGCATGTCCTGCACAGTTAGCACTAAAGAGACCATTGCCAGGGTTATTCAAACTGCTGTTTAGCTCAGCAGAGTGCTGGAACACTTCTATTGTTGCTTTTGCAATATTATCCAAAAGTGTATTCATCTCATTCACTGAATTCGATGCCTGAAACAACAGAAGAGATGAATGGTTTAATAATACTGCTTCCTTCATATTCTAGCTAGTAAAACGTCATGATCCCTATTACATACAATGTTATGTGGAGTCTAGAGATAAAGTACTAACAGGTTCCTTCATGCATTGCTTGATCATCAGCTGGATCTCCAACCATGACTGCCTGAGTGTCCACTGCTCAAGATTCTAGATAAACAGAAAAAGAAATAGGCTGTTAGTATCACATAAACTTTTGTTCTGATGTGTATAATTGGTTTAAAATACAGGGTGGGCCATTTATATGGATACACCTTAATAAAACGGGAATGGTTGGTGATATTAACTTCCTGTTTGTGGCACATTAGTATATGTGAGGGGGGAAACTTTTCAAGATGGGTGGTGACCATGGCGGCTATTTTGAAGTTGGCCATTTTGAATCCAACTTTTGTTTTTTCAATAAGAAGAGGGTCATGTGACACATCAAACTTATTGGGAATTTCACAAGAAAAACAATGGTGTGCTTGGTTTTAACGTTTATTCTTTCATGAGTTATTTACAAGTTTCTGACCACTTATAAAATGTGTTCAATGTGCTGCCCGTTGTGTTGGATTGTCAATGCAACCCTCTTCTCCCACTCTTCACACACTGATAGCAACACCGCAGGAGAAATGCTAGCACAGGCTTCCAGTATCTATAGTTTCAGGTGCTGCACATCTCGTATCTTCACAGCATAGACAATTGCCTTCAGATGACCCAAAAGATAAAAGTCTAAGGGGGTCAGATCGGGAGACCTTGGAGGCCATTCAACTGGCCCACGACGACCAATCCACTTTCCAGGAAACTGTTCATCTAGGAATGCTCGGACCTGTTCGTGTGGTAACAAAAAGAACACTTTAAGGGTTATTCAAACTACACAGTGTACTGGGAGAAGAATAACTTTTTTGTTTTCAACCTAAGTTTTACCGGTTGAAGTTTTATCGGCGGTACCAGTGGTGGGTA
>BLSH010523973.1:1001421-1016893 GCA_018402905.1 Glandirana rugosa | reverse complement strand
GGATCCCCGAGTCTGTCCTGGACTTACAGTCCACTGTCACAGCCCTGTTCCAGGAACTCATGCCCTCCATTCCCATAGAGCGCCTGGAAATGGACCGGGTCCACAGGACCCTAGCCCCCAAGAAGGACGAGGGACCCCCACGCGACATAGTCGCAAAACTGCACTATTACAAAACAAGGGAACAACTTCTCCAGGCAGCCAGACAGAAGGGCTCCCTCCACTTCCAGGGCTATGCATACCAGCTCTTCGCTGACATATCTCAAGCCACCATAGTGAAGAGGAGAGCGTTGAAGCCACAGCTGCAGGTGCTGCAGGAACACCACATCACTTACACCTGGGGTTTCCCATTTTCCATACGATTTACGTACAAGGGACGTAAACATACATGCAAGTCCCAGGCTGACCTATGCTCTCTCCTTCAGGATCTCCAACTTGCTCCTCCAGATTCAAGCCAGAAAGCTCAACGCAACAGACGACGCTCTCCCTCCAGATCTCCACGCAAGGCCTACCCATCTACCTCTACAGAAGAAGATCGTAACCTACACAAAAGAGGCAGATTTACCCCTATCGCGTCCGAGCAACCAGATTCCATGGACTGAGGTACTCTCCTAATGTCTCTTAATGCATCGATTACTCCTTAATTCACTTATCTTACTTGCTGACAGTCCACTCCTTTAGCGCCAACTGTCAGTACCCCTGGATTCAAAACCACTTTCCCCCCACAAGGCTCCAGGACTGTCTTTGAGTGTATCCCTCTGAGTTGCATCGTGACATGCCAGGACTCCAGGAACTGTATCTACCCCTTCCACATAGACAATGGGAACAGGGGCTATTTGATACCTTAATCCCGAAAGCTCCCCCTGAAAGTGACAGTTTATCTGTCTCATCCCCCTTCGTCCCGTGGACTGGCATCCCGCCACTTGGTCCCGCTTCCCTAACTTACTACTTGAAAATGTTTGGTTTTGCTCAGTTAGAATCAACCCTCACATTGTTTATGGTTATGCAAACTGTTGCTTTTTCTTTTTTTATCCTCCTTTCTCTCCACATTTTTGCTACTGTTTATAGTTCATGCTTGATGAGAGTAACTGTATTAACATTTGACTCCACAGCCATCCCACTAGACCAATTTAACCTCTAGTTTATGAGCTATTGAAAACATGGCCGAGTATGCTCACACACTATATTTCACTTAAAACCCTAAACTTGAGTTATCTTCTCCTCTATCTAGGATTACTCCATGATGAGTGACACTACTCTCAATCACATACTATTCCCCGTAACCCGCACCACATACTCCCCTAATCACCGTACCCACTAGGGTCATGGTTGCCCCCACAATACTAACCCTACCCACATAGCCGCGGACATTCCCCGGTCCCCAATGCCACCCCCGTTGTTACTTGGTGGGCTCAGGTTTGACCCCCCAATTAACCACGTTAGTCCTCAGGGATCTCTTAGTCCCTCGGGCCGTATAGGTACTACCTTTCTCCTTCCCACTGCTGTTAATATCTTCACGAGCTCATGCATCACTTTCTCACTCTTAATTCATCCTCTCTTCAACCTCCCCACCTTCTCCTTCCCCCCCTTCCCCTTCCCGGGGAGACTTCACACTCCAGCATGCTCTTATCTCCATCAGGGCGCATCCCTGACACCCCGTCACCATGGCCCCCTTGAATTTTTTGACTCTTAACGTTCAAGGACTCAATGTACCTCAAAAAAGGACAAAGGCTTTCCGCTCCTTTGCCTCTCTTGCCGCGCATGTTGTGTTCTTGCAAGAGACACATTTCACTCAACACTACACTCCTAAGTTTTTTCATTCTGCTTACCCCCAAGTTTATACAGCTTCAGCGACCAAAAAGCAGAGAGGAGTACTCATAGCCTTCCACCGCAGAGCACCTTTCACACTATCCAAGGAAATTAAAGACCCCGAGGGGAGGTACTTGATACTGATTGGTCATCTCCTCGAAGTTGAAGTCACCCTTGTAGCCTATTATGCCCCCAATAAAAGGCCTTCCTCCTTTATGTCGCATTTACTACACATTTCCGCCCAACACAGACGAGGTACACTTGTTCTCGGCGGGGACTCCAACCAAACTGTCTACCCCTTTCTTGACAAATCTCCTAGAGGCCCAAGTCCCAGCCCCAAAACAAAGTCCCTAGAAAGCCTATTAATGTCTCACTCCCTTATCGACACCTGGAGGGAAGCTAACCCCTCTCGCAGGCAATATACCCATTATTCCCATCCCCATAAAGTCCTCTCCCGCATCGACCACATCCTGATTGACACCTGCTCCACACCCTCTCTTATCTCCTCCTTCATAGCCCCCTGCTCCTGGTCAGACCATGATGCAGTTCTTACCTCAATGACATCTTTGATCCCATCACAGATTGACAAAACTTGGTCTCTAAATGACTCACTCCTTCCCAACCCCTCCCACAGAGCGGACGTAGAACTGGCCCTCAAGGAATACATCTCTAACAACTCAACGGGCGACGTTAGCCCACTGATTCTCTGGGAAGCCCACAAACCTGTACTGAGGGGTATGCTTATAAGTAAAGCATCGTTCCTAAAGAGGAATAGACGAGCTAAACACAAACTACTTGACGACCAGTTCTGCAGAGCTCATACGACATTTCAGAATGATCCCTCCACTCCCAACAGACAAGCCCTAGATCAAGCGAAGCTGGATCTTGACCTCTTTTTGTCTGAGTCAGCTGACAAGGTACTGAGACGCTCCAGACACAGACTCTACATGAAGAGCAATAAACCGGACTCATTCCTGGCCCTGTCCCTACGTAAATTAGAACAACCATACAAACCCATCCGACTTAAGGTGTCTCGTAACGCTTACACCAGTAACCCTGTGAAAATAGTAGCTCACTTCCGCAAACATCTAGCGGACCTCTATTCCGCCCACTCAACCTTTGACGAGACGAAGGCTGCTTCCTTTTTTTCAGATATCCCCCTTCCATCTATAACTGCAAATCAGAGAGAGACCCTTGAACGCCCAATTAGCGAGACTGAAATGGCTGCTGCCATCAAGTCTCTACAGCCCAATAAACGCCCAGGCCCAGACGGCTTCACGGCTTCATACTACAAACATTTCTCCAATCTACTTTCGCCAATGCTGACCTCAGCATTTAATAACATACTTAAAGGCGATAACTTTAAGCCGGAAACCCTCTCTGCTACTATCTCCATGCTCCCTAAACCTCAATCCGATGACACTTCTTGGACCAATTTCCGTCCGATATCACTACTAAATTTAGACATCAAATTGTTAGCCAAAATCCTGGCCTCTCTTCTCAACCAGATTGTTGGAACCTTGGTCCACAAAGACCAAGTTGGGTTTATACCCTCCAGACAAGCGGGAGATGGTATTAGAAGAGCAGTTATCCTAACCCATGTAGCTAAAAAACGCAAGATACCTACCTGTTACCTTTCGCTTGATATAAGAAAGGCATTTGATACCCTTTCATGGGCCTATCTAACGCACTCCCTCAAAACTTGGGGCTTTGGCCCTCACTTCTTGACTTGGGTCACATCGCTTTACCGTTCCCCCTCGGCCAGCGTCAAATATGCAGGTTATAGGTCTGCATCTTTCCCAATAAGCAGAGGTACACGTCAGGGTTGCCCCCTCTCGCCTCTCCTTTTCGCACTCGCAATAGAACCACTGGCACAAAAAATTAGATCTAACCCCAATATTCAGGGTATCGAACTTGGTGGTCATCACCATAAGCTGAGCCTATTTGCTGATGACATACTGATTTTCTTAACGGCCCCTATCACCTCGTCCCCAAATCTCCTTAAAACCCTTGAAGAGTTCGGCAAAATCTCCGGCCTGGTTGTGAACCCTCATAAATCCAAAGCTTTGAATATTTCTATCAACCCTCCGCTACTAACACAACTTCAACAAATTCTTCCATTCACCTGGTCTACAAACAGTATTCCATATCTAGGGATTAACTATAGCTGATGTGAATATGAATAGATGAATTTATTTTACTGTAAAATTACATGAAAACTTACCATTTGTTGTCCCCAGTGGGCTAAACTGTGGTGTTCTCAATAGATGGAGCAGGAGGCGGCATGTCATTCTAGCTCCAGGCTCAGCATCAGGATCACCACAAGCTGTGAAGAAAGATATATCTTAATCAACCATGATTGCTAATTAAATGACAACCATGAAAGCTGTGCATGACCATTCATTGTAATTACAGGTAGCTTCAAACATTGAAATATACTGTAAAATTAAAAATAAGCCTTTTCCAATTTTAATAGTGGCTGTTGTTCTTGGTCTTAACGAAATAAGACAATAATTGGTTGCAATTATATACAGAAAACAAAGATCTTTGGTGGTCTTGTTAACTGCTTTTCCTGTATCACTGGCAGTAATTCAACTCCACTGCTGTAAAGTGAGGCTTGAGAAGGACATTTGCTTTTTTTTTTTTTCAACAAGTTTTATTGAACAAAAGTTTTTTGTATGTACAGAATGAACATATATCCATCATATGGTCAGACATTGTTACCATTAGTGTATTGCGCAAAACAATATAAAAACTCATGAAGTGAAATCAAATTGGTAGTCAAGCAGCCATCATTGTGTGAAGACACGTGTTTCTAATCATATTGTGCATGTGCACTGAGTTAGCGTAAAGTTAGACACACATATCACTGTAACTGAATCTAAAACATACCCATAGCATTAAGTGCTCACACACATTGCTTGATGGTTGCCAAGTCAAGCCGTTTTTTTTCCCAGTTCCCAGCAATAATCTGATATTTGTGGGTGTCCGCCCAGTCAAGTAGTTGTCCACTGTCACCGCAAACTAGAATACCTTTCAAAACGTCACCATTCAGCTCTTGCATCCCACTCTGTCCCTCTCCAAAGAGTTTACTGTCTAATCATTGGTTGGGAGCTAGGAGGGGGGCCAGCTGTTTATGATTATTTAGCAGTTAAGACTACTCCCAGATATGCAGTTAGCTGCTTGCTGTTCAGCAGGCAGCTAACTGGCAGCAGCAGCAGATACTGTACAGTAGTGTCAAAAAGTATTTGCACCCTTCCTGATTTTTTTAATTTTTTTGCATATTTGTCACACTTATATGATTCAGATCATCAAGCAAATTTTAATATTACCCAAAGATAACCCAAGTAAATACAAAATGCAGTGTTTAAATGATGATTTCATTTATTAAAGGAAAGAAGCTGTCCAAACCTGCCTGGCCTTATGTGAAAAAGTAATTGCCCCCTAAATTTAATAACTGGTTGTGCCACCCTTGGCGCTGCAATCAAACTGCAATCAAGCGTTTGTGATAACTGCCAATGAGTCTTTCACATCACTGTGGAGAAATTTTTGTCCAGTCTTCTTTGCAGAATTGTTTTTTATTCAGCCTCATTGGAGGGTTTTGTAGCATGAACAGCCTGTTTAAAGGCATTGCCACATCATCTGAATCAGATTTAAGTCAAGACTTTAACTAGGCCACTCCAAAACCTTAATTTTGATTTTCTCAGCTATTCAGAGGTGAACTTGCTAGTGTTTCTCGAATCATTGTCCTGCTGTATAACCCAAGTGCACTTGAGCTTTAGGGTCATGAACTAATGGCCGGACATTCTCCTTCAGGATTTTCTGGTAGAGAGCAGAAGTCATGGTTCCATCAATTATGGCAAGTCATCCAGGTCCTGAAGCTGCAAAGCATCCCCAGACCATCATACTACCACCACCACCACGTTAGTATGATGTTCTTTTGATGAAATGATGTGTTCGTTTTACGCAAGATGTAACAGGACGCACGCCTTCTAAAAAGTTCAACATTTGTGTCATCAGTCCACAGAATATTTGCCCAAAAGTCTTAGGGATAATCAAGATGTTTTTTGGAAAATGTGAGACAAGCCTTGGTGTTCTTTTTGGTCAGAGATAAAGAAAAGTTGGCCGCACATCATCACGGAAATATTGCAAAATAAGTCCTTTTATTGTCTTCAAGGTCGAGAAAGCAGGACAGGACAATATGTTGCACGCTTCACACTATCATCACATGCTTAATCATAACTTTTTGGTCAGCAGTGGCTTTCACCTTGGAACTCTCCCATGGATGCCATTTTTGCCCAGTCTCTTTCTTATTCCTGAATCATGAACACAGGCCTTAACTAAGGTAAGTAAGGCCTACAGTTCTTTAGATGTTGTTCTGAGTTCCTTTATGACCTCCTGGATGAGTCACCATTGTGCTCTAGGAGTAATTTTAGCAGGCTGGTCACTCCTGGGAAGGTTCACTACTGTTTTCTTCATTTGTGGATAATGGCTTTCACTGTAGTTCGCTGGTATCCCAAAGCCTTACCCAAAGTCCCAAAGCCTTAAAATGGCTTTGCAACCTTTTCAAGACTGTTCAAGTATGTTCTTGAATTTCTTTACATCACGGTATGAAGCATGCTTTACTTTGTCAGACAGCTACTATGTAAGTGTTTTCTTGATTCAACAGGTCTGGGAGTAATCAGGCCTGGGTTTGGCAAGTGAAATTTAACTCAGCTTTCCAAAAAATGTGGTTAATTATAGTTTACTCATGATTTAGCAAGGGGGAGGGGCAATTACTTTTCACATAGGGACAGGCAGGTTTGGACATCATTTTCCCCTTTAATACGTTCAATCATCATGTTGTATTTACTTAGGTTATCTTTGTGTAATATTACATTTTTTTTTGATGATCTGAACCATTTAAGTGTGACAAATATGCAAATAAATAAAAATCAGAAAGGGGGCAAATACTTTTTCACACCAATGTACAGTATCTGCTGCTTATTTCTGTTAGAGACTTAAACAGCAAACAGCTAACTGCATATATGGGAGTTGTCTTACCTGCCAAATAATCAAAACAGCTCGGCCTCCTCCCAGCCCCCAATGAATGATTAGACAGTGAAGTTGCAGAAACAGATGTGTAAAGCCATGCCTCTTTTCTCTCTTCCTATTAGCATGTTCCTTGTCAGCACATTTCCAGATGGAGCAAATACTTTTTTACAGCACTGTAACCCTGAAGCTGCATTCACACCTACGCATTTCTTAAAAGTGAAACAAAACACACACTACTGGGTAGCAGACATGCATTTTGCCCTTCTTGTCGCATGACAAAACGCACTAGAAACGTGCCAAAATGCACACTGAAAAGTGCCAGATGCTCCTCGACTGAAAAGGTTCTAGAGCTATTTTGGGGCATAGGGCAGCCCACTCAAGTCAACTGGCTGCCTTAGACACGACATGTGTTAACACATGAAAGCGTGCCAAAAAATGAAAGTGCGTTCCTGCTACACTACAACACTGTGAATGGTGACTCATCCCTGCATGCATCAATGTTGGAAACGTGAAAAATACCCCCACAGTACTAGCTTCCCTCTTCCAAAGCTGTTCTACTGTAAGGGGCATATCCCACTGATGTCCCTGGCAAGATCATTTTGGAAGACGCAGCAAGAGATGAAAACACTCATCTGCTTGAATACATCACTCCCTCACTGGCTGAAGGAACAAAGTGTTGCTCCTCTGCCAGCAACTCAGTCTGTGGTTAAATATCCCAGAAGCAGAAGCACACTGATGTGGTGGTGTATTACTCTGTTGTCTCCTCCTATCAGTCTTAAGCTGACCATAGACAGTTTGAATCTCGGCCAGTTCAGCAGGAAATTTGACATGGATGTCATACACAAGAAAACAATGCCCATCATCCTTAGATGGACAGCACAGTGCAATTCAGCAAAGCCTGATAAGCTCAATGTGCTGGCCATCCTTCATCAAAGCCTAATGTTGCTGTTCAGAGAATTATAAAAGGTTGTACGGAACAAGGTGTATGTAAAAAGAGATTTATTCATTTAATTAATTCATAAGTGGATAAAATTGTGTTTTTATCTGCCTGAAGTTGAGTGTTAAATAAAAAAAACATCAATTGTATACTTAAAAAGCTTTACAGTACTAGTATCCAGACATGGTACCTGCTGCGAGGAGGGAGGGGAGAGCGACATGTTGCACCACATCCTCAAGTGGAAAGCAGTGCCTTGCTATTAGGACAGCTATAAAAGTGGCCAGAGAGTCGTGGAATGAAAGATCACTAACCTACAAGATAAGAAGAGAAGTAGACTCAATACGTGGCAAACTGAAACGTGTTCTTTTCTATCCAACCCAAGTTTCCCTGCAGTTTCTGTAGAGTTTTGGGAGATTACTAAATTAAAATTAATTGTGGTGTCATTTTTATTAAAGATTTTTCATTTTAAAACTGTAAAAAATAGTTTTATCGAAACATTAAGATAAAACGTGGTTTGCTTATGGTTTACAGCTATTTTTTTGTTGACCAAAAAAAAACATATATTTATGGTGGTTATGAATATTGAATTATAGTGTTACCAAAACAGCTATGCATATGACCAATACTTACATCCACACTGCAGAGTAAGTCATTAAATCCCCACACATGATTGGAGGAACAGCAAAGAGCCTTAAGTACACCCAGCCATTCCGAGCTGAGAACAGTGCAGCAAGCTGTAAGTTCAGCACACAGGTTCGATATATCATAGATCCTGCAAAAACAATACTGATAATATGGATCACCAAAAAACAAGTGACGAAACACCTTCTGAGCAATAGACCCATAGGTTTAGGAAAGGTTTTAAAGCAATGATAAAGTCACATAGGCAGAAAGTAGCATACCTAATATTGTGAAAACAAGCAATGCCATGTAGTTGGGGACAGTAAGATGTAAAAGTCTACCAGTGATAAAACCCTTTCCAAAGGAAGTAATACTGGCTCAAGACTCCAAAATTATGTAAATCCCAGCACCCCCCCCCCCCCCACCCATATCAGGGCAGCACCGTGGTATAGTGGATAGCACTTTTGCCTGGCATCAATAGGGTTGCTGGTTGGAATCCCAACCATGACACTACCTACCTGGAGTTTGCATGTTCTCCCTGTGCCTGCATGGGTTTCCTCCGGGTACTCTGGTTTCCTCCCACACTCCAAAGACATGCTGGTAGGTTAATTAGATCCTGTCTAAATTGGCCCTAGTATATGTATGAATGTGAGATTGTAAGCTCCTTGAGGGTGGGGACTGATGTGAATGTACAATATATATGTAAAGCGCTGCGTAAATTGACAGCGCTATGTAAGTACCTGAAATAATAATAACAATAATAATATGTTCACAACCGTTAGACCCCTTTTTAAAGTAGAACTGAGAGCAATACTTTTATTTTGTATAGAGTAAGGGAGGGCTATATCCTCTGTGAGGTCCTTTTTTGTTTCTAGGGAGATTACCTTCACTTCCTGTCCAACAACAGGAAGTGAAAGGAAATCCCTCCAAAGTGAGGGAAATCCCTGGTGTTCAACAAGTAGACAGGGTATATCTCCCTAACAGGGACAACAACTGTCACAAAAGCCTGACAGATGTTCTAATCCCTCTTCACCTTCTCTAAAATTAAAAAAAAAAAATGTCTGGCCTTCTAAAGCACTGGCTTGGCTCTTTTAGCAGCTGCTCAGCGGCATTTAAAGTAAAACTGCACAAAGATTTATTTCTCCTCTCCCTGCTTGATGGACAGTTCAAGGGGAGTGGACAGCTGTCATTGGCCATTGTGCTAGCTGAAGAGGACCTGTCCCTAACAACTAGGGCACAGGAGTACTTCTGATCATTTGGGAAGCTAGGAGGATTCTGATTGGGCACAGCTTAAGCCCCATCCACCGTTCATATAAGACAGAATTCCAAGACAGGTATAGGGAACAGGTACCACCCGAGGAGAGTGCCAGGACTCCCAAGGCTAAGGCTGGCCATACATTATACAATTTTCTTGTACAATTTTTACCAAAACCATATACATTATCTCCCAAAAGTGAGTACACCCTTCACATTTTTGTAAATATTTTATTCTATTTTTTCATGTGACAACATTGAAGAAATGACACTTTGCTACAATGTAAAGTAGCGAATGTACAGCTTGTATAACAGTGTAAATTTGCTGTCCCCTCAAAATAACTCAACACACAGCCATTAATGTCTAAACCGCTGACAACAAACATGAGTACACCCCTAAGTGAAATTGTCCAAATTGGGCACAAAGTGTCAATATTTTGTGTGGCCCAGTGTAATTTCTTTAGTGTTGCCACGAAAAGATAAAATTAAAATATTTACAAAAATGTAAGATACTGTAATATGAGGTCAAACCTAAACACTTTCAATGTGCATACAATCAAGCAGATCCTTTCACTACATAATTGTAGGTAAATCTAAAGAAAATTGAATAAGAAAACTGTATAATGTATGGCCAGCTTAAGTGTGGCACCTTTGGGTGCTGAGGACTGTCATTTTTGTGTATGGGGACCAAGTGTGCCAGGAACTGCCCCCACCCCAACTGCGTGCTGTGGCCAAGACCCACAGCAAAAAGGTGGCTATCTGGGGAAGTAAGGACTGTATGTGCATTGGTGTCAATTGCCTGGAACCCAGGAGTCAAGGGCTTGGACAACTGCTGGGACCCTGCGTACAGGGCTTGGAGGTCATCGGGTCTACTGGCTGCAAAGTGCAGCTGGGCAGACCTGCTGACTGCAGGGGCCAGAATAAAGATTACCACATGCTGCATGCATTAATCTACTATTCCAAAATGTTCCAGTTGTTCCAACGTCTAGGTGTTCTGGTGTCCAGTTGCTCTAGAGGATGCCCCCTGGATTTTCCTCAGTAGTGAGATACCTTTGGCCACCCTGTATCAATAGTGCTCTGTTACTTTTGTTAGAAGCTGGTGGCCAAAAAGGACTGTCCTTTTTAATGCAGTTGATTACAAATGACCCTGCTGGGGAAAGTGCACTCCACCCTAATCAAACTGTATATGTTCTAGTGTTATTCTTCTTGTCTGACCCACCTTTCCCTGCCTTCAATAAAGCCCATTTAAAATTGTTCAGGTATGTCAGTGTTCTTGAAGCCACCTAATGGCAGGTCATTACTGGAACAGGGCAGAGTGACCTAAACAATGCAGCAGTTCCCTTGGGGGAACGTCTGTAAAGAATAACTGAGGCATAAAGTTATACTTTACGCCTCTTAGCTCCTTGTGACTTGTTGCAAAGTTGCAGTTGATGAATGAAGAAGAGGAGACTGGAGAAATGCTTCCTCCTGTTTGCAGCAGACTGATTACAGCATTTCAGCTTAGACAAAATCACTTGGACCACATTTTTGTACTATTATGTTATATATTGTGAAATGTCAGAAATTCAATAATAGAGACATGCAAAATCACGCAAAGGTCCGCTTTAACATAATATTTACCTCTCAGAATCTTGGTGGCCCATACATACATTCATGAGGACATTGCACACAAAACTGTAACGGTTAGCAGCATTCTCACTCAGGATCTTCCCCAGCACTAAGTGATTAATGTTGTGCACTGATGGGTTTTCTATAAAGTCCACCATGAAGTCTGGATCCCACAGTGCATTAGAGTTTGATGGCTGTACATTGCTGTATATTGTCTGCTTTACCTTGGAACAAGCACTACTGAAAAGATAAACAATATATAAACAAATGGTGCATATGTAATGTGACAACATATAAATCAATGGTGTGTATTTGATGTGACATTGATTAGTACCATATAGAAGAGAAACTGTTGTTGACATACAGCAGAATACAATCTCAGTGCAATGATGGAGCCCAACATTAGAAAGCGAGCCAAGCATGATATTTGGCCATTACAGTCTATGTAATCTTTTCAGTGGAAATACAAATATGTGTACAGTGTAGATAACTGCTGGAGATTCATTGATTTAATAAATAAACTGACAGAAAATTGATCACTCTATATTTCATAACAGTCATCCACATTAGAGTTGATTTTTTGTTACTATGTTGCCTTACTGATAATACACATAGCACCAACATTACTGAAGTTTATTTTCTTTGTTATGTACAAATGGGAAGATCAAAATATATTACTTTACAGAATATGTTTGGTTTGTCTTTATCACTTTCTTGTTTTCAATAGTCTTCACCTCTCTTTAAAACATATAAAAAAAAAGTATCAGCCACACTCCTCACCTAGCTTCTCTTGCAGTGTTTACCAGTTGTCACCAAAATGACTACATACAACAGTCTCCACCTGAAAACCAACCTGCCTTGACGCATTTCACCACTCCTGGTTTGCTCACAAGGATAGGGGAAGTGGTGAAACACATCAATTAAGGTTGGTTTTCAGGTGGAGACAGTGTCATATGCAGTAATTGTGTTGATGACTAATAAACATGGCAAGAGGAGCTAAGTATGGAGTGTGGCTGGTAAATTTTTTAATATTTTTGATGGAGAGTAGGGACTGAATACAGTAGCCAGCACCCGGATTGTTGGTGTATAAGAGGAGCAAGTCTTGAGCAGAGCTATGGATTTGAGTATGTTCTTCACCTCTCTTTGCTTGAGTTAAAAAAAATGTATAGTATATTATATGCATCTTATTTATGTATTTATATTGTCCTCTAATAAACAAATTCCTTTTTTTAAAAAAACACTTAGGTCAGATTATTATGAATTGGGCTCTATTTTATATTTACTACTTTTTACATAATTTTACTGCTAATCTATCATCTATTTTCAGCTTGATTCACAAAACACACACAGCTGAATGATTAGGAATAGGGATGAGCCGAACAACCCCTGGTTCGGTTCGCACCAGAACATGCGAACAGGCAAAAAATGTGTGCAAACACACGAAGGCTGGGACTCGAACATGAGAAGTGCTCATTTTAAAGGTTTATATGCAAGTTATTGCCTTAAAAAGTGTATGGGGACCCGGGTCCTGTCCTAGTATCAATGAAAAGAAAAGTTTTTGAATCAATCTTTTTTTAGGAGCAGTGATTTTAATAATGCTTAAAGTGAAACAATAAAAATGAAAAATTCATTTAAATATTGTGCCTGGTTGGGGGGGGGGGTCCCTTAGTCTGCCTGTAAAAGGGGATGTTTGGAATATAGCCAGAGCAAAATTACATTTGTGAAGGAAAAATTATAATTTATTATTGCGGCTGTAATGTATTGCCAGTTCCTGGCAATATACATCTAATCACTGAAAAAGCATTGCGTTGCCCCCCCCCCCCCCCCCCCCCCCGCAGTCCATACCGGGCCCTTCAGGTCAGCTGCGGCAGCGAGCACGGGGGCGGTGAAACAAGAGGAAGTAGATGGAGACTGCAGACGAAGATGCAGAGAGGAACAAGAAGACCGAAAGAAGGAGCAGAAGACCAGAAGAAGGACCGGGGCAGAAGAGGATGGAGGAAGAAAGATGAAAGAAGAGCTATTTTACACAATAAAGGACTTGTCAAAAACTGCCTCTTGTTTTTTTTAACACTTTACTCCTTTTTGGTGAATGGGTAGGGGTACAATGTATCCCATACCTATTCACATGGGGGGGGGGTTGGGATCTTTCGATAAGCCCCCCTGCCCGCAGACCCCCACAACCACCGGCAAGGGTTGTGGGGATGAGGTCCTTCTCTCCATCAACATGGGGACAAGGTGCTTTGGGAGTGACCTCAAAGCATCCTCCCCATGTGGCCTGGTATGGTTCAGAGGGGGGGTGCTCACTTGTCCCCACCCCCTTCTGCCATGCCAGGGCTGCATGCTCAGATAAGGGTCTGGTTTGGATTTTGGGGGGGACCCCACAACAGTTTTTTTAAATTTGGCGCGGGGTTCCCCTTAAAATCCATACCAGACCTGAAGGAACAGGTTTGCATTTTGGGGGAACCCCACGTCATTTTTATTTTTTTCATTTTGGCGCGAGGTTCCCCTTAAAATCCATACCAGACCTGAAGGGCCTGGTGTGGATTTTGGGGGGAACGCCACGTCATTTTTTTTTTTTTAAATTTTGGCGTGAGGTTCCCCTTAAAATCCATACCAGACCTGAAGGGCCTGGTTTGGAGTTTGGGGGGGAAACCCATGTCATTTTTTTTTTAATTTTGGCACGGGGGTTCCCCTTAAAATCCATACCAGACCTAAAGGCTATCACATTCCTTGTGATAGCAATAAAAGTAATCAGATTTTCGCCATGATCGCCAGAGTGTGAGCACTAATTCTAGCAAAAGATCTCCCCTGCACCTCTAACCTGGTAACCGTGAAAAATGTTTAAAGCGCCGCCTATGGAGATTTTTAAGTACCGGAGTTTGTCGCCATTCCGCGAGTGTGCGCAATTTTCAACCATAACATGTATGGTATCTATTTACTCAGCGTAACATCCTCTTTCACAGTATAAAAATAACTTTACTGCTGTCTTATTTTTTAACTCAAAAAAGTGATTTTTTTCCAAAAAAAAATTGCGCTTGAAAGACCGCTGCGTAAATACAGTGAAAAAAAAGTATTGCAACGATCACCATTTTATTCTTTAGCTTGTTCGAAAAAAATATATATAATGTTTGCGGTTTTCTAGCAAAAAAACCTGATTTGAACTTGTAAACAACAAATGTAAAAAAGGGCTCCTGGGGTTAAGGGGTTAAAAACTGTATATATTTTAAGACACCACGTCAAGTGTACTATAAACCGTACGTACACCCCCGAATGCGCTAGAATGCACTGATATATAGTGTACACTCAATATGCTGTGTATATATATATATATATATATATATACTAAACTGTATATATATATATATATATATTCTTTCACTGCCTGAACGGATACTACATACTATACACTGAATTAGCTGTATATAGCAAACACTAAAGGCATTGCATAATATATATACACTTGCAATCAGAAATATTCAACCCCCCCACCTCAATAGACAATACAGTGATGTTGATGAAAGATAATCAAAATAAATTAAAAAAAAACCTTGTGAAATAACAAACAATATTTATTGATACATGTTTGAGTTATTTTGACAACAGAAGTTGACTTAACTTTGGAGTTCAAATGAAAATTGTAAGTCTTGTAACACATGAGCATGTGCAGTATTATTCAACCCCCAGCTTCAGTATCCTGTGGAGCGCCCTTTAGTTTTTATAACTTCTAACAAGCGCTTTCGATAAGTGCTGACAAGCTTCTTACACCTCTCGATTGGAATCTTTGCCCATTCTAACTCAGTGATGTTTGATGGCTTCCGTGCTGCAACTGCCTTCTTCAAATCCCACCAAAGATTTTCAATAGGATTTAAATCTGGTGACTGAGAAGGCCACTCCAGGAGATAAACTTCTTCCGTCAACGTCGTGCCTTCGGTAGTTTGTAGTGACTCAATCTTACCCGTTTCTAAGGTTAGCTCTCCACATTCTTCGAACAGTCGTGAATAGCTTTCGCGAACAATCTTCAATATTTTTGATTTCCCGCGAGGTGTCCTATGACTTCGACCCCCAACTTATTATGACGTGTACGAGTACACAATGTTCTGAATGTTAAAAGTAAACTTGAGGTTTCAATTCAGTTGAAGACAACAGTTTTATTGAGTTTGTACATAGTTATTTATAACAAACAATAAAGTGTTCCAAAAAAAAATTAAATAA
>BLSH010523973.1:990612-1001304 GCA_018402905.1 Glandirana rugosa | reverse complement strand
GGCCCTTGATGAAATTGTGAGCTTTCTTCCACGGCCAGGCAGGTTTGCAGCTGTTCCATACGTTTTAAACTTCCTTATAATGCTCCCAATGGTGTCTCTTGGAATGTTAAATCTTTTGGAAATCTTCTTATACCCAAGGCCCTTCAGATGTGATGAAATAATCTCCTCTCTCAGCTTTTGTGGAAGCTCCTTTGTCTTTCCCATGATTGCAACTCACCTCGAACACCTTCATGGTCGGGGTTTATATATGCATCACAGCTGAAGCAAATTAAGGATCGTTATAGAGTTGCCAAAGGCTTAATGATGTTTCAGCTCCACTTTAGGCCATAAAAACTGTCAGAAAGCTTTAGAAACAACAATATTATATAGGGGTTGAATAATTGTGACATGGCGATCTTAACAAAATATACTGTTACACACAAATACTACATCATACATTTTCTGTGTTGATTTTATGTATCACTAAACTGAATAAGAAGCCATCCAAAGCAGAATCCTGCACTTTGAAAAGATTTTTATTTACAAATCCTTAAAACTCTTTAGGGGTTGAATATTTCTGATTGCAAGTGTATATATATATATATATATATATACACACACACACACACTAGGAAGGTTTATATATATTCTTGCACTGCCTGCACTATCTGACTGTATATAGATCGCCCTATTTATCTAATATATATTTCACCCTACACTAAACTACCTGCACTAACTGACTGTATATAGATCAATCTATCTATCTATTTATCTATCTATCTATCTATCTATCTATCTATCTATCTATCTATCTATCTATCTATCTATCTATCTGTCTGTCTGTCTGTCTGTCTGTCTGTCTATCTATCTGTTTTTCACATTAATAATCACTACGCTAGCTACACTGAACTGCCTGCACGTCATTCACTACCTAAGCACACTGTCTCTCTAACACCGCCGTTTAACACACTACATAGAGCCCCTTTACAAGCGGCTTTATATAGTGTGAGGCGTGGATTGAGGCTGCTGACAGTGATTGGCTAAAGGCACACTGCCTTTAGCCAATCATATCTGTCACAGCAGAGCGCTCTGTGATTGATCAAAGCATGCAGGTCATGTGCATGCCTTGGCCAATCAGCGGGCGGCATTTCCCTGCCATTGGAAAGCATTATGGGACGCTCAAAGTTCCTGTGAACGCCCGATAATTGTTCTAAGTTTGCCAACTAGCAAATGGGCGTTGTTCAAGTTGAACTTATGTTCGACTTGAACAGCCAGCCCTTCCCTAATTTTGAAGATTTGAGACATACATCCGACCATGACCAAATGAACCCATATGGAAATTGAGTTGAACAGACAGTTAACAAGTGGTTAGTAGGCATTATTATTAGAAAAGCTTAGTATTCTGTGAAAAAAACACCCTGTATTAAGTTTTTTATAAAATAAAATATTAAACAAATAATTAGAAAATGTACGTGAAATATCGATTTATAAAAGTGTTTTAAAAAAATACACATGGCAGTTATGTAGCCATTTTGCAAGCTTTCCATTAGGTGTTTACTGTAGAAAAACAAATCAAATAACTGCCCAGAATAAAATGGTCCATAGCAATGTATTGTATACTAGCACATTATGAAATACTTACCTTACAATGAAGCCCTTCAAAACCAAGCTGTCAGCAATGAGAGGGCTGACATCTTCCCCTGGTCTTTCGCCCGGCTGTGTGATTGGCCAGAGCCACGATGACGTCAATCCCAAGCATGCGCGTGGGAGCACTCGGTTCCGACAAGAAGCTCTGAAGTTCCGGCAAGATATACCGGACCTTCAGAGTGCATGCACCGTTGACGTCTCTGGCTGCACCCAGGGTGAATATCTCCTAAACAGTGCTCATTTAGGAGATATTCATTTTATCTACAGGTAAGCCTTATTATAGGCTTACCTGTAGGTAAAACTCACAAAGTGGGCATTACTTCCACTTTTAGTAGTAGTAGTTAAAGCCACAAGAGCAAAGTCCCTCTAAAATAGGAGATTGTCTGGACAGAGCTCTTCAGGACACCAGCTGGTGCCTCCTTTAACCCCACAGCTGACTGTAAGGCACATAGGGGTAGCTAGAACACAAGGTCCCAAGATCTCTCAGTGTCTGTACTCACAAGACCCAAAGACAAGACCCAAGACCCAAAGACAGATGGATGCCTCCTTCCAATATTCCAAGCAACACCCTCCAGTGATACCAAACAGATCTTTGTCAGACAGCTCACCTCAGTCAGCTTCTTCTAAGCACCTGGGTCTCAGCATTCCTCCCCTCATGTTGCCCACCTGAGGCCTCTCCAACAACAGCTTCTGCCTGGGAGAGCAGCGTGCCTCCCAGGCTGGACTCCTCTACTGTGTGTTCCCAATAAATAGAGTCTTGCAGCATGCCATCAGAGCCTGCCTGTTTGGGATAGGCTGGGGCTACCTCAATATTCATGCTGCCATCTGCATAACTCCACACCTATCATCCAGAAACTTATCAAGTTACCTGGATACAGAGGGAGCTACCAGGTAGACTGGCAGCAGCAGAGCACACAGAGCAGACTTGACTAAACAACATGGTACATGGTGGGCTGCATAGAGGAAACCAATATTTGATAGATGATACAATAATGAGACACAGACCACTAAAATGTATGATGTTCAGTCAAGGTGCATATTTTCCTATTTTGCAAGAGAATGACAGATTGGTGGATTGAGTTACTTACACACCTACATTATTTTTTAATTTTAGAATGAATAAATGAATATTCAGGCCCGGCTGTTGTTTGGCCACCATCATAAGATATTTAAACAAAGCCTCTAAAACATTCTGTTAGCTACATTACTCAGGTTGACTACAGACAAGCAGTTACCTGCTTCAAACTATTTAAATTGGACATGTTTAATAAAGTCCAAGGTATCCAACAAACAGAACAAGACACATTTGGTGTTTATTCTGTACCTTAATACCTAAAACACGTCTATGGACAATACAACACAGAAAGTGGTGCAGAGTTTCTGACTGAAGCCATGAAATGAAGCCCTGGCTGAGAACCAAAAGAAAAGTCAATAGTTCTACTACTACTATGACTGATGAGAGATACACACATTCTACACGGCCATGAACAGAGCACAGGGATAAACAGGATTTACAGAACACAGCAATTAAGGACCTGTGTCCTACTTATTATCAAATCATCTGCAAATTAAGCATGTCTGCGTCTGCGTTTGATTAGCATTATATATTAACTTTTGAAATGGACAGAGTTTGAAGAAGCACACGTATCTGTAAAAAACAATCTTATAGAAAATAAAGATATAACCAAGGCAAGCCGATAAGGCACGAACTGCCAAACTGCTGACATCAGCATCTGCACTTTTTTTTTTCTAGAGAAGTCCTCAGAACATCGTATAGAGATAATATTTATACATTGGATCAAATATTACTCACCTGAAAAGGTCTCCAAATTTACTTCTTATATGGCTACATGACATGTACAGATCATACAGATAAGCCAAAATGCATCTTTCTGGAGAGGAGCATTCTGAGGGATTGACTACATGCTTTACTACACCACACAATCTGAAATTAGAACATATTAGATATTTTTAAGAATAACTTTCAAAAGCACACTTATTGTTATTATTCAAGGTTTTAAAGCCTAGCTAAGGTGAAAATGTAAACTCTTATATTAATTTCCACATTGTACTTTAATTATTTTGCTCTACTCCTATAAGTCTGAAGAATCTTGAAGTTTGTAAACTTACTTTGAAGATCCTCACACATTTGACTCCTTGAATTCTGTATCACATATTCACTATGCCCTGTGGGTAGACACTGCTGTGTCACAAAAGTCACATAGCCTGCCTACTGGGCTACAGAGGTGCAGAGAGGAGGATTTTCAGGAGGTGGGGCCAGTAGAGGAATCACAGCTTACATGCAAGGTACCATGGGATATGTAGTCCTTAGAAAATGAGCAGAAGCTGCAAAGTATGTAGGGAATCCAGGAAGTTGTGGAAAGAGATGGCCAGCAGACAAAATTAACTCACAGCATGAAAGGATTTTCAAGTCAGCTTATAATGGATGTCAAATATAACCATTGTTTGAATTGTTATTGCAATGCTGATATTAGGTGTATGTTGTGACTATAGAACTCCTTTTTTACAACAAATATAACAAGATATATTCTTCTAGGGTTCTGCTCATTGGTGACTCAGTGGTACCTCTAAGTACTGTTGCACATCCTCCCCTGTCTGCACCTCATACTCCGTCATGCAGGCCACTTATAGTAAACAGGACTGTTACATGTCTGCAAACTTTAATAGTTTTTTTTTCGTTTCTTTTGTTTTTTTGTAACATATGAACAGTCTAGGCCCATCAATCAAAAATTACCGTATATAGAATGTTTTAAATAATATAATATTAAGCCATATATGAATAACACAGCTGTACATTTTAATACACTCTTTAAAACAAAAAAAAGGTAAAAACTACACAATCTCGAGGGTCCAAAACATAAAATAGGTACATCACATGACACATGGTATCAATGATGCTATAACTGTACTGTAAACAATTTAATGTGCCATTTTTGTTACTTATACATTATTCAATGTACCAAAAAACAAAAATAGTCACATTGAAATCTAGCAAGGCCCCCGAATTGTGTTTATTCTTATCTCTTGTCAAAGGCTATTCATAATTTTCATAATACTTAATATTTACACAGCATAAAGTATATGTGATCAAATGCATAGCCTTCTGCTCTCAAAAGCCTAAATTCAAATGCACAATCAAAGATCAAATGTCTTCTTATGCCCGTTTATCATGTATTAAATTATCCTCAGCAATCAAGTAACAAAGATTCCTATCAAAATGATTCAGCCGTTTGCTCTCAATATTGCTCACACGATATCTCGAAGTCAGTTATCATTCACCACCAGGGACGATTGTGCATCCATGAATGAACATTGTTAAAGGGTTATTCTGTGTATGGGGTATCAGTGGAATCACTGGGGCTGATTTATTAAAGACAAATAGGCTGTGCACAAGAGCTAAGTAAAAGAGGGAAAGCTCTGCTGACTTCCATCATCCAATCCTGTGCAAGCAAAAATACTGTTTTTTTTTCCTTTGCATGTATTTGGTTATTCTTTGCAAAGTGAAGCCTTGTCTTATTTACTAAGCTCTGGCGCAACTGCACTTGCAAAGTGCACAGTCTATTTTCCTTTAGTAAATCAACCCCATTGTGTAATAGATAAAGTAGAATTCAAAGCAAAACCTAACTACTCTTAAAAATGCTTCCTTCCCCTCCTAACACAGAGTTGGAAAGAGGATCATCCCCCTTATGCAACATTTGCCAACTGTTCTTTGCAGAACTCAAGTTCAGTCAAATTTGATGGTTGGTGACCGTTAGTGGACTGCAGTCATTCCACAGATTTCCAGTAGGGTTTAAAGTGGTTGTAAAGGCAAAAGTTTTTTTTTATCTTAATGCATTCTATGCATTAACCACTTCAGCCCCGGAAGGATTTCCAGCTTTAGGACCGGAGCCCTTTTTGCGATTCGGCGCTGCGTCGCTTTAACTGACAATTGCACGGTCGTGCGACGTTGTACCCAAACGAAATTTGCGTCCTTTTTTCACACAGATAGAGCTTTCTTTTGGTGGTATTTGATCACCGCTGCGTCATTTCTGATCGCCGCTATAAACAAAAGAAGAGCGACAATTTTGCAAAAAAAACCAAATTTCTTACTTTTTGCTCAAATACAAATCCAAAAAAAAAATATAAAAAAACATTTTTTTTCACCGTTTTTGGCCGATTTATATTCTTCCTCATATTTGCGATAAAAAAAATCACAATCGGCGTTTATTGATTGGTTTGCGCAAAAGTGGCCGCGTTTACGGATGATGAGAATTCATTTTTGGGGTTTTTCATTTTTTTTTTTACTAAAAATGGCGGCGATCTGCGATTTTTTGCGGTACTGCGATATTTCAGCGGACACGTCGGACCATTTTGACACTTTTTGGGACCATTGGTATTTATACAGCGATCAGTGCTATAAAAATGCACTGATTACTGTGTAAATGCCATTGGCAGTGAAGGGGTTAACCTGCAGGGGGCGCGCTAAGGGTTAACTATGTTCCCTGGGCGTGTTCTAACTGTATGGGGGATGCCCTAGCTGGGGAAGGGAAGTTATCACAGCCTTCACGTAAAGGAAGGCTGTGATCACAGCCCTTCCCCCTCACACAGAGCGGAGGTCCGTGTTTACATACACGGACCTCCGCTCATTCGCTCCGGGGGGGCCATCGCGGGTAGCCGGCGGCAATCGAAGCCGCCGCACCCGCTCCCTGGCCCTCCCCGAACACAGTGAGCGCGTATGACGGCGATTTGCGATAACGAACCACCTTGTCGCCGTCAACCTGCGGTTGGCGGTCGGCAAGTGGTTAACCTACCTGGCGGTTATCTCTAGTGTAGCTCGGGGTGAGTTTTCATTACCAAAAGCGTTAACCGTGAGCCACACTTGGGATTGCATCGCTGGATCCAGGCAGCATTACTTACCTTGTCCCCAGGATCCTGCATTGTCCCCCCGCTGTGTCCTCCGGCGGAATCTTCGGCCGTTGCCTCTGAGTTCTGGGCTCCGTTCCCTGCGAGTGTCGCATCGCATGGGGGTGGAGCCCAATGGCAAATTCAAAAAGTGCAAAACAAATACAGTACACTGTAATCTGTAAGTTTACATTACTGTATGAAATCATTTCACATCCCCTTTGTCCCTAGTGCTTTGTCCAGTGCCCTGCATGCACTTTTATATTATATATGCCATTCTTTCTGCCTGGAAACTTGAGAATGTCCATGGCAACCAAAAAGCATCCCTTTACGTCAAAATTGTTTTTTGATCAGCTAGAAAACAGCAATAGTAAATAAGAATCATTTTCAGAATTGAGCAATACTGATTCGTGGGGAAATTCATCATCAGACACTGAAAGTGAAGACAGCGACAATTCTGCAACTGTTTCAGTTTCAGTGTTTTGATTTGATTACATTATGGAATAAATTTTATTATTATTATATTAATATTTTTGATAATTATTTATAGTTATTTATTATGTTATAATTTATGATTTTGTTGTTTCAAATGTTATCATACCCGGGATGTCTACTAGACTCTTGTTTGGACAGATTTAAGTGAGTTATTCCTAAGAATTACAGGCCTATAATATCAAATGCCACATTTCTATGTGAAAAAATGTACTGCATTGAGACACAAAAATCTGACATAATCATACCGCCAGGGAGGTTAAGATAAAAAGCCTTCTGTGTGCAGTAGCCCCCCTCAGCCCCTCTAATACTTACCTGAGCCCATCTAGATCCAGCGATGTTGTAAGAGTGTCTTGGCTGCCCGGGACTCCCCTCCTCATTGGCTGAGACAGCAGCGCGGCGCTATTGGCTCCCACTGCTGTATATCAAAGGCAGTCAGCCAATGAGGAGAGAAAGGGGGCAGGACCGGGCCGTGGCTTCAGGTCTGAATGGACACCTGGAGCTGCAGCTTGGCTCGGGTGCTCCCATAGCAAGCTGCTTGCTGTGGGGGCATTCAACAGGAGGGAGGGGCCAGGAGAGCCAAAGAGGGACCCGAGAAGAGGAGGATCCGGGCTGCTCTGTGCAAAACCACTGAAAAGAGCAGGTAAGTATGACTTGTTTGTTATTTTTAACAAAAAAAAAAAAAAAAATGAGACTTTACAATCACTTCAAGTATGGGCTCTGACTAAGCCATGCAAGAACATTCACTTTTTTCTCCTTCATGCACTTGTGTGGTCACTTTTGCTGTGTACTTTGGGTCACTGTCATGTTGGAATGTAAACCTTCTTCCCATTGACAACTGTCTGGCAGAGGGCAGCAGATTTTCCTCAAGAATTTGACAGTATTTTGCCCCAACCATTTTTCCTTCTGTCCTGACAAGTTTTCCAGTCCCCGCTGCAGAGAAACACCCGCATAACAGGGTATTACCACCTTCATGCTTTACTGTAGGATTGGTGTTATTTGGATGGTGAGCTGTATTGGATTTCCACCAGACATATTGTTTGGTGTTGAGGCTAAATAATTAAATTTTAGTCTCATCTGACCACCTTAAACACACCTTGAAGATTCTGAAGCCACATGGAAAAAGGTGTTATGGTCAGGTGAGACTAAAATTGAATTATTTGGCCTCAACATCAAACGATATGTATGGCAGAAATCCAGTATAGCTCAAGCTAAAGTTAGAAGCTGATTGGCTACCATGCACAATTGCACCAGATTTTGCACTCTCCAGTATTAGTAAATAACCCCAATATGCTCCATCATTTTTCCGGGTTGTTTTTCCATCACAAGATACATCTTATGTCTATTATTACTGACAATGGATGAAAATAAGCTCTGCCCCACTAGGTTTCCCATATTACCTATAAAATGTTGCTATAGAAAGACACTTTTTGTTCAGTACCATGAGAATAAAATAAGGAAATACATTCATTAATTGCATTTTGTGTGCAATATCTATAAGCAGGGCCGGGACAAGGTCATTTGGTGCCTTGGGCGAAGATGGCAAACTACGCTCCCCACGGGCGCCCCACATGGGCGTGGTCATCTTACTAACCCCTCCCCTCCTCTAAGGGGTCTTCGATACCCTGGGATCCTCCCACTATTTCTTAACATTAAACGAAGAAGCAGAGTACTCTAATGGGGGAGTCTCTCTAATGAACGCAGAGAGGGTCTCTGTTAGAGAGTCTGTTAGAAAGAGTCCCCACCAGGCCCCATTAGAGACTACAATGGAGTCTGATGGGACCTGGAGGTGGGTCTATCCAATAGAGGTCGTCTCTGTGACCATTGGAGAGTCTGATAGAAAGAGTCCCCTTCTTGGCCCCATGACAGTTCACATTAGAATGTCACTCAACAATAATAAAAATAAACAATATTATATTAATAGCATTTTGATGCCCAGGCCCAGCCCTAGAAGACTTCACTTACCTTACATAATGGGTACTGGGACTAGCTGATGGTCCTCCTGGGGCTGGCTGCTGGTCCTGGTTCCTGGCTGCTGGTCCTGGGGCCTGGCTTCTGAGGCTGGGCTGCTGGTCCTGGGGTCTGGATGCTGGTCATCTGGTCTAACTGCTGGAGCCTGAGTTTAGGCTGGTTGGGCCTGGCTGCTGGGGCTGGGCTGCTGGTCCCGGGGTCTGGCTGCTGGGGCCAGGTTTCTGGTCCTGGGGTTTGTCTGCTGTAGCCTGGGGTCTGGCTGCTGGTCCTGAAGCCTTGCTGAGGGAGCCAAGGGTCTGGCACTTGGGGTCTGGCTCCTGGTCCTAGGGTCTGGCTGCTGGGGCCAAAAGTCTGGCTGCTAAAACCTGGGGTCTGGCTGCTGGGCCCTGGGGTTTGGCTGCTGGGGCCTGGCTGCTGGTCCTGGTGGCTGGCTGCTGGCCCTGGAATCTGGCTGTTGGGGTCTGGCTGCTGGTCCTGGAATCTGGCTGCTGGGGTCTGGCTACTGGTCCTGGGGCCTGGCTACTGGGGCATGGCTACTGGGGCCTGGAGGTTGGCTGCTTGGGCTGGGCTGCTGGTCCTGGGGTCTGGCTTCTGGGCCTGGCTGCTGGTCTTGGGGTTTTCCTGCTGTGGCCTGGGGTCTGCCTGCTGGTCCTGGGGTCTTGCTGCTGGGGCCAAGGGTCTGGCACTTGAGGTCTGGCTGCTGGGGCCTGGCTCCTAGGCTCTGGCTGCAGGAGCCTCGCTGCTGGTGCAAGGGTCTGGCTGCTGGGGTCAAGAGTCTGGCTGCTAGGGCCTGGGGTCTGGGTGCTAGGGCCTGGGGTTTGGCTGCTGGGCCCTGGGGTCTGGCTGCTGGGACCTGGGGTCTGGCTGCTGGTGCCTGGCTGCTGGTCCTGGGGGCTGGCTACTGGTCCTGGGGGCTGGCTACTGGTCCTGCCTGCTGGTCCTGGCTTCTGGTCCTGAGGCTGGCTGCTGGTCCTGGGGGCTGGCTACTAGTCCTGGGGGCTGGCTTCTGGTCTTGGCTACTGGTCCTGGGGGCTGGCTACTGGTCCTGGCTGCTGGTCCTGATGCTGGCTGCTGGTCCTGGGGGCTGGCAACTGGTCCTGCGGGCCGGCTTCTGGTCCTGGGGGCTGGCTTATGGCCCTGGCTACTGGTCCTGGTATTGGGGGCTGGGAACTGGTCCTGGGGCTGGCTACTGGTCCTGGGGGCTGGCTACTGGTCCTGGGGCTGGCTACTGGGGCTGGGACTGGCTACTGGTCTTGGGGCTGGCAACTGGTCCTGGCTACTGGGGCTGGATACTGGTCCTGGGGGCTGGCTACTGCTCTTGGTCCTGGCTACTGCAGCTGGCTACTGGGGCTGGCTACTGGGGCTGGCTACTGGTCCTGGGGCTGGCTACTGGGACTGGGGCTAGCTACTGGTCCTGGGGCTGGCTACTGGGACTGGCTACTGGTCCTGCGGCTGGCTACTGGGGCTGGCTCCTGGTCCTGCAGCTGACTACTGGGGCTGGCTCCTGGTCCTGTGGCTGGCAACTGGTCCTAGCTACTGGGGCTGGCTACTGGTCTTGTGGCTGGCTACTGGGGCTGGTGGCTGGCTACTGGGGCTGGCAACTGGTCCTGGCTACTGGTCCTGGGGCTGGCTACTGGGGCTGGCAACTGGTCCTGGAACGGTCGGGGTCATCGGTCGGGGTCCTGGTCATCGGTCGGGGTC
>BLSH010523973.1:974609-990602 GCA_018402905.1 Glandirana rugosa | reverse complement strand
CTAGCTACTGGGGCTGGCTACTGGTCCTGGGGCTGGCTAATGGGGCTGGGGATGGCTACTGGGGTTGGGGCTGGCTACTGGGGCTGGGGCTGGCTCCTGGTCCTGGCTCCTGGTCCTGGCTACTGCTCCTGGTCCTGGCTACTGGGGCTGGCTACTGGGGCTGACTACTGCGGCTGGCACTGGGGCTGTCGGCTGGCTACTGGAGCTGGCAGCTGGCTACTGGTCCTGGGGCTGGCTACTGGGGCTGGCTCCTGGTCCTGCAGCTGGCTACTGGGGCTGGCAACTGGTCCTAGCTACTGGGGCTGGCTACTGGTCCTGGGGCTGGCTACTGGGGCTGATGGCTGGCTACTGGGGCTGTTGATGGCTACTGGGGCTGGAGCTGGCTCCTGGTCCTGGCCACTGGTCCTGGCTACTGGTCCTGGCTACTGGGGCTGGTCCTGGCTACTGGGACTGGCTACTGGGGCTGGCTCCTGGTCCTGGCTACTGGTCCTGGCTACTGTTCCTGGCTACTGGGGCTGGCGGCTGGCTACTGCAGCTGGCTACTGGGGCTGGTTGCTGGCTACTGGTCCTGGCTACTGGTCCTGGTCCTGGCTACTGGGGCTGGCTACTGCAGCGGGCTACTGGGGCTGGCGGCTGGCAACTGGTCCTGGCTACTGGGGCTGGCTACTGGGCCTGGCTACTGGGGCTGGCTACTGGGGCTGGCTACTGGGGCTGGCTACTGCAGCGGGCTACTGGGGCTGGCGGCTGGCAACTGGTCCTTGCTACTGGTCCTGGTCCTGGCTACTGGGGCTGGTCCTGGCTACTGGGGCTGGCTGCTGCAGCTGGCTACTGGGGCTGGCGGCTGGCTACTGGTCCTGGTCCTGGCTACTGGTGCTGGTCCTGGCTACTGGTCCTGGCTACTGGGGCTGGCTACTGGGGCTGGCTACTGAGGCTGGCTCCTGATCCTGGCTACTGGTCCTGGCTACTGGGCTGGCTACTGGGGCTGGCTACTGTGGTTGGCTACTGGGGCTGGTGGCTGGCTACTGGTCCTGGTCCTGGCTACTGGGGCTGGCTACTGGAGCTGCCTACTGCGGCTGGCTACTGGGGCTGTCAGCTGGCTACTGGTCCTGGTCCTGGCTACTGGGGCTGGTCCTGGCTACTGGGGCTGGCTACTGGTCCTGGTCCTGGCTACTGGGGCTGGCCCTGGCTACTGGGGCTGGCTACTGGTCCTGGTCCTGGCTACTGGTCCTGGCTACTGGGGCTGGTCAAGGCTACTGGGGCTGGCTATTGGTCCTGGCCCTGGCTACTGGGGCTGGTCCTGGCTACTGGGGCTGGCTACTGGTCCTGGTCCTGGCTACTGGTCCTGGCTACTGGTCCTGGCTACTGGTCCTGGCTACTGGTCCTGGTCCTAGCTACTGGGGCTGGTCCTGGCTACTGGGGCTGGTGGCTAGCTACTGGTCCTGGGGCTGAATCACTGCCGTACAATTTCTGGAGGAGGAGAGGGGCGCCATCAGGGGGGACAGCCCATACGGCTGTCCCCAGGTTTCTTTACCTGCTGTTCAGTATGGAAGGAAGGGGGTGGGTGGTGGAGGCAGAGAGACCAGAGTGCAGTAATCTGCAAGCTTTTAGCCATAAGACATGAAGAAACTTTCCCCAGCAAAGCGGGACTCTTTCTTCATCTTCGGGTGCCGCTGCAGTATTGACCTGTTATTTACGACAAGTGCATGTAGTTCCGGTCTGCCTGGCAGATTGATATAGAAGAGACCAGAACTACATGCACTTGTCACAAATGACAAGTGATTACTGCGCACCCGAAAATGAAAAAAGAGTCCCTCCGCGCTGGGGAAAGTTTCGTTATGTTCTATGGCTAAAAGCTTGCAGATCACGGCGCTCTGGTGTCTCTGCCTCTGCCGCACACACCCCTTCCTTCCATACTGAACAATTGTAAAAGAAACCTGGGGACAGCCGTATGGACTGTCCACCCTGATGGCACCCGCCCCGCTCCAGAAATTGTAGCGCCCAGGGCACCCGCCCCCTTCCGCCCCTGCCTAGTACCGGCCCTGTCTATAAGGCTTAAGCTTTCCATAGATGGATAGAACTGTGAAAGAAAATTCTTAGGAAAAGAAGATTCTAAGAACATTTGGTAATTTTTCTAATTGTTAGTAGGTCACATCATTGTTTGTTTTTGGGAAAGTTCGAATCAGCAGGATATAAAATTGTTCTTGAATTAACACATTTCTAAAAGTGTATGTGGTTTTCATTCAGTAATGTCCATTCATTCATTGATGCAAAATCAAGTGCTAAAAGCAAACAAAATCTTTTGAACGACCAGTGAATTGTCTGAGAATCGTTTGAGAATTTTTGGAGAATTTCCTTAGAATTTTCTTTTGAAATTCTATCCGTCTATGGCCAGCTTTACCGTCTATTTATACATTTAACCTGCAATTTGGACATGATTTTAATGTAGGCAAACACATTCTTTCTGATAAAGTGGTTTGTGTATGTGTACTTTGATGCATCCTGCTTAGTGAGCACATAAAACAGACAGATAAGCAGATGTAAAGGTGCTTCATGTGTGTTTTTGTGCACTTCTTAGAACGAGAACTGTAAAAAATGGTGCAAAAAAATAGTTGTCTAAACAGAGTAAACATCTAAAAAAAACGTCCATTGGTACACTATAGAGTTGATTTACAAAAACTGAAGAGTGCAACATCTGGTGCCGATGTGCATGGTAGGCAATCAGCTTCTAACTTAAAGGAGAAGTTTTGGAATTTATATTTTTAGAAATAATATTTACCTAGGTGGATGCAGCATCGGTTTGATGCTGCATCTGTCATCCACTGGTTCTAAGGCTGAGAACTGAGTGATCAAAGACTGCTGATTGCTCAGTTCTGCCCCCCCCAACATTCATTGGATCGTTGGGCTGTGGAGGGGGTGGAAGCAGCTGGCTCAGCCTCTCAGCAGAGCGCTGGGAGGCTGAGTCAGCTGCCAGTCCAGGCATCTGGGTGGATCCTGATCATATGGTCGTGATCTTTCCTCAGCCTGGTACAGCTCTGTCATGTCAGCCGACAGCGAGCTTTAGAATGAACTGCACTCCAGTGATCCACAGGAGAAGTACAAGAAAACAAGCTTTGGCTGTACTTCTCCTTTCAGCTTGTTCAATTAACCTCCCTGGCGGTATGATTATTTCAGATTTTTGGTGCTGAAAGCGGTACAATTATTTTGCATGAAAATTTGGCGTTTTATATTGTAGGCCTGTAATTCTTAGCAATAACGCACTTAAATCTGTCCAAACAAGAGTCTAGTAGACATCCTGGGTATGAAAAAGTTTGAAAAATGAAATCATAAATTATAATATAATAAATAACTAAAAATAATTATCAAAAATAATAATATAATAGTAATAAAATTTATTCAATAATGTAATCAAACCAAAAACGCAGAAATTTGCTCATTTGCAGAATTGTCGCTGTCGTCACTTTCAGTTTCTGATGTTAAATTTCCCCAAAAATCAGTATCACTCAATTCTGCAAATCATTCTTATTTACTATCGCTGTTTTCTAACTGATCAAAAAAAAGGGACACTTTTTGGTTGCTATGGACATTCTCATGTTTCCAGGCAGAAAGAATGACATTTATAATATAAAAGTGCTTGCAGGGCTCTGGGCAAACCACTAGGGACAAAGGGGATGTGAAATGATTTGATACAGTAATGTAATCTATAAGATTACAGTGTACCGTATGTGCTGTGTGTGTGTGTTTAACTTTTTGAATTTCCCGCCGGTCTCCATCCCCGTGCGACGCGACGCTCGCAGGGAACGGAGCCCGGCACACAGGAGTCATCTGGCGGCGGAGAGACACGCTGACACCGCGGGAGGACATCGCTGGATCCAGGGGACAAGGTAAGTAACATTGCCTGGATCCAGCGATGCAATCCCGAGTGTGGCTCGGGGTTACCGCTCTTGGTACTGAAAATCCACCCCGAGCCACACTCGGGATTACCGCCAGGGAGGTTAAAGGATAAGTTCAACTTTGGGAACATGTTACATGTTCCACCTGTTTTAAGGGTGGAACATGTAACATGTTCCCACTCCTGCAGCCGCTGCCCACTCCGCTGCCTTTAGTGACAGCAAGCTGGGTATTTTCTTCCCCTGCTCGCTCTAATTATTTTTTAAAAAGTCCGCCCGGCCACGTCATTTATTCACAGAGTTCTGTGAATTAGAAACTACAAGTGCCTAGCCTTTGCGGCTGTCGGCTTGTAGTTCTCAATTAACTACTATGGTGCTGTTAGGCGCTCTGGTAGTTCATTCTCTCTTCCTGCCACTCTGTACCTGCCTGCCTGTATGGGCAGACAGATACACTGACAAGTCTGCAGGAGTCCTGCATGGCACCTACGATCTGCTGATTGCAGGTGCAATGCTTTAAAATGTCCAAGTAAAAAAAAAAATTATAAATGCACATTTTTTACCTGCAAAAAAGATGTGCATTTATTATTTTTATTTCTAAAAGGGGAACGTATCCTTTAAGCTTTGAAAAAAAAACTGGAAGCTGATTTCTATGCAGAGCTGCACCAGATTTTGCGCTCTATTTTAGTAAATCAACCCCAATATGAATACATTTCTCTACATTTTCAGTGTCTGGGTTGAGGGCATTTGAAAACAATATAAACAAACAAGCAAAGAAAGAAAATGAGTCCAATACAAACCCTTCAAAAACTTGTGCTGTCTGTTCATGATTTAAAATGAGGCAGGCGTGGTATCGTCTTAGCACCGCTACAATGTACAGACACAAGCGCGTTGTGTAACTTCCTGCAAGGTTTGATGATTTCAACAGCAATTCTGCTTCCACTACACTCAGTTCATTTAGCAGCTGAAAAACATGAGACAAATTGGTTTTAGATTAAGTTTGAGAACGTGAACATTACATGAACAGCATTGTGTAACTGAAAATATGCTGTGTGCAGACTATTTTTATGGGCTGGTATGTGGAAGTGTAGAAATGTGACTTTTGACCAAGGGCCAGCAAGCATCACAACAGTGGGGCACACTAGGGCAGTGTTTCTTAACCTTTTTTCAGTCAATGCACCCTTTAAAAATGATGGGCAATCTCGAAGCACCCTTTAAAAATTATGGACAGTCTTGAGGCACCTATTTTAAACTATTCTAATCATTCTAATAGCAGCAACATCCACACAAGTAGAACATCCAATGTTAGAGGTTATTTATTCTTCAAAAGCACATACACTTTTGCAAACAGGTAACGACTAGTGTTCCAATGTTTCTCTTCTCCCTCAGTTTTTCTCCATTACTAAGCTAATGTGACCCCAATGCTGATGGAGAGGGGCAGGGGAAGATCAAGCAAGGATGCTATGCAGACAACTGACATCCTCCTTATCAATTGATGATGCAGACAGAAAGTTGTAATGGTGCACAATGAATACCTGTGGCTTTGTGTAACTAAAAGGCAGACTTCATCCACACGCTGGCTTATATAATTTTTTTTGGCAATTTTTAGACATTTTGCCAAGGCACCCCTGAAGAAACCTCAAGTCACCCCAGGGTGTCTGGGCACCCTGGTTGAAAAAGGCTGCCCTAGGGGCTTGTTATGTGCCACATTCATGTGAAGCAAACACTTCACTGACCTTCTTATATGGACTGAGTTGTATCTGATTGTGTGCTTAGGGGACACTCAGTGTAGGGACCATGTGTCAAACATCCTCAAAAGCAATTATTTACAGACAACGACCTGCTCCATTTAAAAGAAAACACATTTCCATTGAAGTGTGTCAGCCTCTTTTGCAAATGTCAGAGTGAATCCTGAAACTTTTTTTTAGATAGCCACAACTTTATGAGGGATGGGGGAGTAAGGGGGTAGGGGGAGCAAACTTGCATTTGGGTACAGTGTAACAAGTTTATTATTCTCTGTTTGTTCTCATCTCTCCTTAGCTGGCAGCTGGACAAGGTTCATTGTACTGTATACTACAAGACAACTATTACACAGCATTGCCTTGTGACCAGACAAGTCAAAGAGAGAAAAGGATCAATGGAAACTGGAATTTTAGAGTCACTGAACTTTTTGGCTACTCCTAATATCTTTATAATGTAAATCTGGGGTACAATATTATTTACATTACATACATTAATAGTTTGCAATTAATTCGATAAGCCCTTTTTGCTTATGACATTTCAAATATGGTTGTTTGTACCTTGCTGATCCTATTATCTCACTACATCTCTACCAGAGAGGGTACATGTAGTGGCCCCTTGATTGAAAATGTGGACATTCTTCTACTAAGCCCTTTGTGCTTGTAAACCAATGTGTATAACACCACACCATGCTGTGTGCTGAGGAAATGGTACTAGTGATGCCCTCTGCCTGCAGGGGTTGGGACCCTCCAGCTCTAACTTGGCCTTTTTCAATAATGAGAATTAATTACCCACTCAGTGCCTCATGTAGCAGATTTATGACATGAACAAATAATGTGCTCCTATTTTCAGGTTCAGCAAAGCTAAAATCTACATCAGAGCTATCTTCCTATCTCAGGGCTCACCTCTTTATGGCTACAGTGCTGATTTAAAAAAAATACACTTATGAGAGACCCCTAATACATGGTAGGTCTAGTCATTAGCCCAAAGGACTCCACTGCACACTGAGGTCCATGAGACAACCAGGCACAAGGCTATATGGTGTCACACGAGAGGGAAAATCCATTTATTCTGACCCACAGCAGTGGAAGATTTTTAGAAAGCCAACTACCCATTTCCCCATCCTCTTGGCCCACAACACACAAATGTCCAATCAGATTTTTTTTTTGCAAAATAACTTGAAACTTTACTGCAGAACAGTTTTAATATTACAGAGATTGTATTATCTGAAACAACTTTCTTCATCATAGTAGAAGCTAGTTAGGTTACAAGGCAACAGGCCACACTCCCCATGTATCCAGATGGTCAAACAGTCTCTTGGTTAATGGACAGTTGGAAACTTCAGTCTCATAGAGACACAGAAACTCTCCCTTGAATATCAGCAGGCAGCCTTGCTCCCTAGCAGGGGTGACCACATGTCCACGAATCCTCTCACAGCAGCTGCAGCTTCCTCTCCTGGCCCCACTGGGGGCTTCCTGTGAGGCACAGCACATGATATTTATATATCACATCCACACCAAGATGGCTACCGAATCTTGAGAGAATCTTGTGTACATAATAGTCAAAGGCTCCCCATGATGGGCGCAGGGAGCCCCTACAGAGGACAGAAGTCAGTCCTGTGCAGGGTTCCAACTAGTGCACAGAGCACTGCAGTGATCATGCTAGGGAAACGGGGCTAGTCAAGTGTCCCACCCTCCCTACAGCCAACCCCTCCTTTCTTTCCTGTATGGTCTTCCATAATTCACAGCTTTAATTGAATTAGCACAATAAAAGGTACAGAATCATTCTGCTGGCTTTCTCTGTTTATTTTTTGGGTCCTGGGACATCTCTCCCCTCCCCGCCTCATATCTTGGTCACTGATAAGAAGGCACAGAAGACAGCTATTGCCAAAAGTTAATCACTGCTATGATCCTGGGCAGTTAAAAAAATGCTTAGAGACAAACGTTTAACCCAATCAGGCAACCAATGGGGATGAAGTGTTTTCCTTTATAGGTGGCAACATCTGTGGTGTTGCACAACAGTCTGAATCTTCAAACAAATGGTCATCTCCCCTCCGTCCCTACCTGTGTCATGGCCACTCTATTGGGGTAATGTCACCCCACAGGTGTGGGTGGACACAGTTTATGGTGGTACCTTGTGGTTGGTACGGTTACTTGGTGCTCGAGCCCTAAAGACTGAGCGGGGAAATTTTGTCCCACAGGTGTGGGTGGACAGTGTTTATGGTGGTACCTGGTGGTTGGTACAGTTGCTTGGTGCTTGAGTCCTGAAAGACTGAGATGGTGGTTTGGTTAACGTTTTATTGATCTGTGTGTTTAATGTTAAAGGTGTTGTACAATGAAGGTTAAAGGTTGTCATATTTGTTTTAAAACCCAAATAAAGGGGCAGATGATTTTGCACTCTTCAGTTTCATGGTTTTCTTTACTATCATGAATGATCAGATGGTTCTGGTGGGGTGGAATCAGGGTGGGTGTTTGTAGGGTTGTACAGTCCCATGTAAGCTTTCGGTTCTCTGTGCTCTAAGCGATCATTGGAACTCAGTCCCACACTGGTGTCACTTGGTAGTGAACCTCGGAAAGGCGACTTGAGGTAAAAAGTGCCACACCTGACACCCACCCACCCACACATCGCCCAACACCTGATTTTAAATCAAAGAGCATGTGATGAATTTAGCTGATATAAACTGAATGTTCAGTTGGACTTTTATTCACAATAATTATGGGTTTGAGTTAAGCCGACATAAAAGGCAGTGTATGACATTGTTAATAACACACCTATAAATGAATGAAAATGCACCAGAAAGGTGTGAATCCTGCATGAACAGGCACATAATGCGCCTTAATTTGAAAAAAAAGAACCTACCTGCATCAACTGTAATGCACAGAGCACTCACATCTATGCTTTGTGGCATGCAATAGAAGAGGTACTTTTTTACTAAATAAGCGCAATGGAGTGCCAGTCAAAGTCAATAGCAACATACAGTATACAGTGGGTACGGAAAGTATTCAGACCCACCTTAAATTTTTCACTCTTTGTTATATTGCAGCCATTTGCTAAAATCATTTAAGTTAATTTTTTCCCCTCATTAATGTACACAAAGCTCCCCATATTGACCGAAAAACACAGAATTGTTGACATTTTTGCAGATTTATTAAAAAAGAAAAACTGAAATATCATATGGTCCTAAGTATTCAGACCCTTTGCTCAGTATTTAGTAGAAGCACCCTTTTGATCTAATACAGCCATGAGTCTTTTTGGGAAAGATGCAACAAGTTTTTCACACCTGGATTTGGGGATCCTCTGCCATTCCTCCTTGCAGATCTTCTCCAGTCCTGTCAGGTTGGATGGTAAACGTTGGTGGACAGCCAAGCCATTTTTAGGTCTCTCCAGAGATGCTCAATTGGGTTTAAGTCAGGGCTCTGGCTGGGCCATTCAAGAACAGTCGCGGAGTTGTTGTGAAGCCACTCCTTCATTATTTTAGCTGTGGGCTTAGGGTCATTGTCTTGTTGGAAGGTAAACCTTCGGCCCAGTCTGAGGTCCTGAGTACTCTGGAGAAGGTTTTCATCCAGGATATCCCTGTACTTGGTCGCATTCATCTTTCCCTCAATTGTAACCAGTCGTCCTGTCCCTGCAGCTGAAAAACACCCCCATAGCATGATGCTGCCACCACCATGCTTCAATGTTGGGATTGTATTGGACAGGTGATGAGCAGTGCCTGGTTTTCTCCAAACATACCGCTTAGAATTAAGGCCAAAAAGTTCTATCTTGGTCTCATCAGACCAGAGAATCTTGTCTCTCACCATCTTGGAGTCCTTCAGGTGTTTTTTAGCAAACTCCATGTGGGCTTTCATGTGTCTTGCACTGAGGAGAGGCTTCCATCAGGCCACTCTGCCATAAAGCCCCGACTGGTGGAGGGCTGTAGTGATGGTTGACTTTCTACAACTTTCTCTGGAGCTCAGCCACAGTGATCTTTGGGTTCTTCTTTACCTCTCTCACCAAGGCTCTTCTCACCTGATAGCTCAGTTTGGCCGGACGGCCAGCTCTAGGAAGGGTTCTGGTCGCCCAAACGTCTTCCATTTAAGGATTATGGAGGCCACTGTGCTCTTAGGAACCTTAAGTGCAGCAGAATTTTTTTTGTAACCTTGGCCAGATCTGTGCCTTGCCACAATTCTGTCTCTTAGCTCTTCAGGCAGTTCCTTTGACCTCATGATTCTCATTTGCTCTGACATGCACTGTGAGCTGTAAGGTCTTTTATAGACAGGTGTGTGGCTTTCCTAATCAAGTCCAATCAGTATAATCAAACACAGCTGGACTCAAATGAAGGTGTAGAACCATCTCAAGGATGATCAGAAGAAATGGACAGCACCTGAGTTAAATATATGAGTGTCACAGCAAAGGGTCTGAATACTTAGGACCATGTGATATTTCAGTTTTTCTTTTGTAATAAATCTGCAAAAATGTCAACAATTCTGTGTTTTTCTGTCAATATGGGGTGCTGTGTGTACATTAATGAGGAAAATAAATGAACTTAAATGATTTTAGCAAATGGCTGCAATATAACAAAGAGTGAAAAATTTAAGGGGGTCTGAATACTTTCCGTACCCACTGTATGTATATTATGTGTTATTACATTAGTGTCATTAAAACACAAGTTTTAACACGTTTCTGCACATGAAAGGATGTGAATTGGCACACCTTACCCACCTACTCGCTATCAAACAGCATGTACATGGGGGAAGTTGAAAGTTGATAGGTAAGGCAAGGAAAGAATATAATTTCAGGAACTTTAGGTTACTGCACAATCCTAAACCTCCACACAGCAGGCAAAACCATTAAGTGAGCTGCCTGTTGAGTAACACTTCAATTGCATGTTTTACAGCTGAATGAAATGCATGTATGCAATGGCAAGTCAATCGTGCAAACAGGACTGTGTGTGAAATAGCCACCATTTTGTTCCACATACCCTGTAAACTAATTGGATGAATTTTTTTTTCTTTCAAAGATTGTTTCCGAAAACAAAGAAACTGATACATGTAGACTTTTACACATTATCATTAATACTTTTTATGTCCCCAGAAATGTGTTATCTGGTATATCAAAATATGGGAATCTAACATTTCCATTGAATTTACACCTTCACAGCAGCAATGACTTTTACCATTTGCACACAAATACATTGCCGATACCTTTCTGAAATGTGGCTATAAAAATTTCATCCCACTGATACGGTCCCTGTTTTCCCACACAATCTCAGAACTGCCTGGAGGCTATGCTTTATATCTTCTGGGGATTGGAAAAGTAAGTCATTTTTGGGGTGCAATGACAGATGAAGTCCGCCAAATGCCTGGTCCTTCCCTAGGTGGATATCCAGCTTCCTTCTTACTTCATATCAATTAATGAAGTTTCACTATGTTAGAATATGAAACAAATCTTACAAACAATAGACCAGGGGTGACCAAACTACGGCCCTCCAGCTGTTGCAGAACTACAAGTCCCATGAGGCATTGTAAAACTATAACATTCACAGACATAACCAGGCATGATGGGAATTGTAGTTCCAGAACAACTGGAGGGCCATAGTTTGGACACCCCTGCAATAGACAAATCACATCTTTTCTTGAATGATACAAAGGTGTTTTATTTTTGTGTTGACTTTCTCAAAGTTCTTTTTTCTTGTTATTAACTTTTGATTTACAAATACAGATGCACCTTAATGTAATTTAATGCAGCACCTTTAGTTTAATGAAAAAAAATATATATATTGTTTAACATAATTTAGAGCACATTTAACTAGATTTGACTCCTGAATTATTAATACTAAAAACTTCGACTAGTTCCCTGTTTATGTACACATTAATAATTCACCAGTTAAGTGAAAGCACGCTATGATTAAATAAATTACAAATTAAACACGTATAAAGTTTATTTTTAAAAAAAATTAAGGCTGTCAACAGTTACAAAATATTTATTTTATTGTTTACATAATCATTTTAACATACTACAAAGAAATTGAAAAAGAATCAAAAACACCATATGCTGTAGAACGCATATGTAAGAAAAATGATTGTATTTCAGTGAGCCTATTTTGCACCAAAAAAAATGGTCCTGTAAATGCACAGAGCCCTTAGGGTATTGGTTGTGTAGTATGAAAGAAAAAATGGACATAGCTAAATATAGCACTTTTATCAAACAAAGTGCTGTTGATGTATTCACAAGCATACTCCAAAAAGTTAGCATGGGAAAGGGTAAAGCCCCATACACACTATTAGCTCAGTTCGGAGCCGCTTTACTAACAATCCATTCAGGGCCGGCCCTACCATGGGTCCCGCCCCTATACTACCCTAGCCCGCCCCTATGCTACCTTAGCCCACCATTATACTACCTTAGGCTGCCCCTATACTGCCCTAGCCTGTATAAATACTACCCCAGCCTGTCTATATACTACCTTAGCATGCCCTCATACTACCCTAGCCTGTCTATATACTACCCCGGCCTGCCCCTTGGAATTGAACATAATGGTATGTCATATCATTTTGCATATAAACAAGGTGCTGTTGCATGTACATTTGACCTCCTGATAAATTAAATTTTCGCTTTAGTTATCATGATATAAAATAATGGATGTGGTGGCTTTTGGTGGGCGTGATTTTTTTTGGAGGGCAGCATTTCATTTTTGGACCTAGGCAGCACAATGTCTTGGGCCAGCCCTGAATCGAATGTTAGCACAATGATCTCCCCTGCTGTGTTATTGTGTTCTCATAGAGGGACGGGCATTGGCTGAGAGTGCTAATCGGGAGCTGGACGTCTGACCTTTTTTGGTCAACAGAATCCGGTTTTTGTTGGATCAACTGCATAATGTTGGTCGGTTTCTACTGAATCATCTGATGTGGCCTGACATTCGGCCCCACATGCGGCCCCTGTGTATTAGGCTTTAGACAATCTGTAGGGTTTCCATTGTTATCTGTGTCCCTGTTGAAGTACCGCATAATTTCTTTAAGGCAGGTGGCATGATCTTTGAAAGATTTGGCTATCTATGGTGATGGCTAGGGTTTTCCCGATACCACTTTTTTAAGACCGAGTACAAGTACCGATACTTTTTTTCAAGTACTCGCCGATACCGATTACCGATACTTTTTTGAATGTCATGTGACAGTGGCACAAATATTTTATTTATTTATTTATTTTTACAATTTTATTTTTTATTTTTTACAATTTATTTATTTACTTATTTATTTATTTTACAATGCTTTCTTTTTTTTGGGGGGGGGGGGTGGACGATTTCAGTGTGTTTTTTTTATTTTATTTTTTATTATTTTTACAATTTAACTGTTTTATTAAAATTCTTTTATTTATTCTTAACAGACCCCTGACATCTCTCTTTTGAGACAGGGAGAAGGGGGCAGAGGATAGAGATTCCCCAGTCCCTTTCTCAGAAGCCTCAGCTGCATTGAAGATGAATGGAGAGGAGACAGTTGCTCCTCCCCATTCATAAACTGAAGCATCGTAAGCACAGTTTACGATGCTCAGCGACATTTATGAATGGACAGTCAGTGATCACTGATTGTCCATTCAGAAAAGGAAAGAGCTGATAAATTACAGATTTACCGGCTCTTTTCTCCACTCTCCATCCTGACAGATCGAGAACAAGGGGGACTGGAGGAGCATGAAGAGGGACCGATCAGAGGGGGATCTTCGGACACAGAGGGGGATTGGAGCAATGTGGGGGATCAGAGGACACAGGGGAACTGGAGGAAGATACAGGGACAGTCAAGGGGGGGGTGATTGGTGCAGCGGGAGTTAACAATCACTGATCTCCCGACTCCCTCTATACATTTCATTGTAGCAGCTGACAGCTGCGGGAGGAGAAGCGGCTGTCAGTTGCTTTAATGAAATATATACAGGGAGTCGGGAGATCAGTGATTGTAAATCCCCCTCCAGCGCTGCACTGATCATCCCCTGGTTGCCAAAGTATCGGTTCAAGCATCGGAGCATTTTGCCCGAGTACAAGTACTCGGGCAAATGCTCAGTATCGGCACCGATACCAATACTAGTATCGGTATCGGGACAACCCTAGTGATGGCAATATCTGACAGCAATACGTGGTTTAGAAGAGTGCAGAGGCATACTGTCTAGTGTAGGGATTTTGAAGTGTATTTAAAGCCAAGAATAAACATTTTATATATTTTCGTTTACCAAACCTTAAATGTGGAGGCTGAATTAGTTTTCTCTTTTTCAGGCTTTTTTCCTTGCCAGTAACATCCTGCCCTGTCTTTGACTGACAATGCTTACTCTCTGTAGAGTATCTATGAAAAGTTGTCATCCTAGAACAGAATGTGTGTTTGAACTACAGCAGATCACCTCACTACTCAACTCCATAATATCGGCTCTGTAGATTACTGAGATACACTGTAAAGGGATGATAAGACTGCTTGAGATTTCAGTGCGACAGAAAATTGGGAGCTTACTGGATTTCTGTCAGGGTCAGCAAATAATTCTTGAACTTTCAAACAGCTATAACAAAACCTTTTCCATTATATATTTAAAGTGGAAGTAAAGGCCTAACTAACTCTAAGCCTACTCTCAGCCAAATCTATCTAGCACTGTAAAGAAAAGATTGCTATACTTACCCGTGCTGCAGCTGCAGTTGCTCCGGTCCCACGCTGAGCTGTCAATGGCGGCTTCTGTGTGTGGGAGTGTGCAGAAGAGGCAGCTGACAATGGAAGCCATAGTAATTCTATGGGTGAGGTCACTTCCCAAGCATTTCCCAGCCATTGTTGGCTTTCTCCTGCACACAGAGCTCGCCGCTGAAGACCGGACCAGAATGGCTGCAGAACAGGTATGTATAGCGATCTTTTCTTTACAGGTTTAGATAGATTAGGCTTAGAATGTAGCTGAGGGTAGGTTTAGAGTTAGTTAGTAGGGATGGGCGAACGGTTCGGCCCGAGCATACGTTCGAGCTGAACTTTCGCTGTTTGGTCGTTCGACGAACAACCAAACAAATGGGACATTTGACTGTTTGTTCAGCCCCCCGAATGGACCAAAATGCAATGCGGCACTGAACAATGCATTGCAAGCCCTGATTGGCTGAAGCAGTGAAATCTTCAGCCAATCAGGGCACAGAGCACTGTCAGAGTCATGATTGGACACTGTCATCATGACTTTATCCAATCATGGCTCATTCACGCCCGACAGTATAAAAATATTCTTTCAATGGCAGCCATTTTCAGTGTGGTTTTGGCTGGAAAGAGATAGAACAGGGCTCTGTGCAGTGCTATTAGCTAGCTAGTGTGCTAAACGGTGCTATTTTGCTTCAATTGTCAATGTAGAATATTAGTTTAGTGTAAGTCTAGGGATAGTGTGAGTGTAGTGGGAAGGACCATTCAACTTTGCATAGTGTGCAGCTAGAGTAGGGACAGCTCAGATAGTTCCACTGTAGTGTAGTGAGACAGTGTCATTCATACATACATTAGTGTATATGTAGAGTAGGGACAGCTCAAATAGTTTCAGTGTAGTGAGACCGTGTCAGTAATCTTTACATTAGTGTATAGCTAGAGTAGGGACAGCTCTGATAATTTCAGTGTAGTGTAGTGAGACTGTGTCAGTAATCTTTACATTAATGTATAGCTAGAGTAGGGACAGTTCAGATAGCATCAGTGTAGTGATGGCTGAACACCGTCTATTTGATTGCGTTACTGCCAGTTTAACGCCATTTACTTCTGTGTGCGTTACTGCCAGTTTAATGGCATTTACTTCTGTGTGCGTTACTGCCAGTTCAGCAAAATATAGTTCTGTGTGTGTTACTGCCAGTTTAGCGCTATATAGTTCTAAGTGGATTACTGGCAGTTTAACGCCATTTACTTCTATATGTGTTACTGCCAGTTTAGCACATAGTTAGTCGGGTTGAAAAAAGACACAAGTCCATCTAGTTCAACCAAAAAAAAACAAAAAAAAACATTTATATATATACAGGGAGTGCAGAATTATTAGGCAAGTTGTATTTTTGAGGAATAATTTTATTATTGAACAGCAACCATGTTCTCAATGATTCCAAAAACTCATTAATATCATTGAACGGATTATTAAGACGTGAGGGACATATATATATTTACAAAAAAAAACAAAAAAAAACCAACTTGATCTACCTGAACACAGAAAAAAGTTGGGCTGATTGATACACGATTTGACCGTCATTGTGTATATCTTCATTTACCGCAATTTGACGGTCATTAGGTGAATCTTGATATATCGCGATTTGACCGTCATTGTGTGTGTCTTGATATAAAACGACTTGACCGTCATTGCGTGTGTCTTCATTTACGGTAATTTGACCGTCATTGCGTGTGTCTTCATTTACCGCAATTTGACCGTCATT
>BLSH010523973.1:932021-969032 GCA_018402905.1 Glandirana rugosa | reverse complement strand
ATGGGTTCTCCCGGTTTTAGTTAAAGTTTAACACACAGTTTCCAGATGATTGTAGAACAGTAGTATGGGTTCTCCCGGTTTTAGTTAAAGTTTAACACACAGTTTACAGATGATTGTAGAACAGTGATATGGGTTCTCCCGGTTTTAGTTAAAGTTTAACACACAGTTTCCAGATGATTGTAGAACAGTAGTATGGGTTCTCCCGGTTTTAGTTAAAGTTTAACACACAGTTTCCAGATCATTGTAGAACAGTAGTATGGGTTCTCCCGGTTTTAGTTAAAGTTTAACACACAGTTTCCAGATGATTATAGAACAGTAGTATGGGTTCTCCCGGTTTTAGTTAAAGTTTAACACACAGTTTCCAGATAATTGTAGAACAGTGATATGGGTTCTCCCGGCTTATTTATACTTTTTTCACACAGTTTGAAGATGATTTTAGAACAGTGATATGGCTTCTACCGTTAATTAATACTTTTCAGACACAGTTTGAAGATGGTCCACATCCACCTCCATTTTTGATTTTTTAAAAAAATGCTTTTAGTAAATTCCCTGTCCCCATTTCTTTGTAGGGCACTTGTCCCACCCTTAGCCCCATTTTCCTTCCTTTTTCAGACCTCTAGGACTTTCCAGGACTTTTGTACAGCCATTTTTGTGCCTAAAAGTTTGGGTCCCCATTGATTTCAATGGGGTTTGGGGTCCGGGGTCCGGGACAAAGTTCAGGTTCTGTCCGGACCTGAACCCGGACTTTGTCCCGAAGTTCGGCCGAACCAGCAGAACCCGAACTTCCAGAAGTTCGCTCAACTCTAATCATAAACCAATAAATCAGATCCTTTAAGAGACATCACAGGATGCCTGAAGATAATGAAGGTTAATAAAACCCCCCTCAGGCAGCTGTGACCTTCCCAAAGGCCCTTAATCAATTTTAAAAGTAGAAATGTACCCATATGTCATAACTCCAGATAGGAACGTGACATCTTAATAAAAAGTATATATTTGAATGCAGAAATTAATTTCGAACAAAATGAATCCAAGCGTCAATAAATCCGATCATACGGGAACCACTGATAGTTTCTCCTCTTCCCAGGATAATGGAAAGTGACAAGTCTGTTGTGTTTAGACTTATTTTAATGCACTGTGCATGCTGAGCTCAAATTCCTTAATGTTGGGTCTGCACGGTGATCCCATCCTGAGATATGATTTTTATACTGCAAATTGCATATCAGTGAGGGTTGTTATTTCACGGTCCGCCGCGGACAGCCCACGGGCCCTCCTTACCCATATGAGTGGTCAGGAGCATATAGCCCCACCCCTTGGCTTCCAGAGAAAAAGGTAATAGACCGGACAGCGCTCAGTTCTCAACTTACCATCCAAGAACAAACATCTGAGAACCTGTGGACTCATCAGCGAATCTCTGATCAATCACACACATTTAACTGTAAGTAACTCTCTTCCCCTTCCATTCTGTCTTATCTCTTTGCTACTGTATATTATGTCTCTAATTGCTTTGTAACACCATTTTTCTGTAAATATTTTATCTGCACCAATTTTGACCTTTTCGTTATCAAACCATATTCTGAAAAGTGTTAATCTTGTCCTTAAAGCTCTTAATGCAAGCTATAACGAACCAGCGCTTTTGAAGAGTGCTACTGTTTAGGATAAATCACCTGAATATCTCTGTCTGTGGTGACAGCGTGTGTTACAGGTGGATATTGTAAAATCACAAGTGGTATTGCTAAAATCCGGATCTTCTGGCTGGCATCCAGAAGTGGTGGTACTGAAAGGCTGGCACCTGGATGGTGATCCCTCAAGCTGGAAAATCTTTGTGCTGGAAGCAGCTTAGAGTAGTATTGTTACATTAGTGACAAGCACGGTGTGAGATCAAAGGGGTCCTCGGTCACCAGTCAGTGAGGAGAGCAGTGATCTGATACCCACGTTTGTCACACCCTGCAGTTCCCAGAGTGGATAAACCTGCCTCCTTGTCAATGTATACTCCTGCTATAGCCCTAACATTAGCCTTGGAGGAGGAGTCAACTGAGTTATTTGACCACAGCATCAGCCACTTGCTCCTTGATGATGCTCAGCCATTACTGAATTCAGATGTTGGTTCTGAGGTTGAGGATGACAGGAACATGAGCCTAGAGAGAGCAACAGCGTATTGCCAAGTTGTCTCCAGTGGAAATGATGATGGAGGAGATGGAGATGATGATGAGGTCACTGATGTGACTTAGGTGCCAGATAGAGCAGAGTAGGAAACTGAAGGTGAGGCGGCACAACCCCAAGGAGGCCAACAACAAGAAAGAGTAGAGAGCAGACACCCTATTCCATCATATTCTGCAGCTGTTCTCTCCCGGCCCACTCTCCAAAGCTCAGCTTGCTGGGCCTTTTTCAGCACATCTGCAGCAGATCGCACTGTTGCTATCTGCAAACTGTGTCTCAGGCACATCAAACATGGCAAAAACACCAGTCATTCGGGTACCACATGCTTAACAAGGCATTTAATGTCCAACCACTAAGCCCAATGGCAAGAGCACCTAAAAGCCACACAAAAGAGCACAAATATGTCCCTCCTCCTCCTCCTTACCCACTTCAGTCTGTCCCTGCTATACCGAGTCATTACTTCTCAGCAGCCTCCACTGACAGGGATGATGGTATAGCACAGGGTGTCCCAGGTCCTAGCAGCACATCTGCCAGCAGCACACCACCAGCTGTAGACTGTAGCCAGCAAATTTCTCTGCCCCATCTGCTGCAGCGGAAAAAAATACAGTCCTTGCCACCCACATGCCCAGTGTCTAAATGCAAGCTTGTCAAAGCTGTTGGCTCTCCAACTTTTGCCTTTCAGCCTGGTGGATTCTGCCCCCTTCTGTGAATTCACACAATGTACTGTACCACAATGGCAGGTTCCCAGTTGCTACTACTTTTCACGTAAGGCCGTTCCATCTCTCTACCATCATGTGGAAGGGAATGTTCTGGCATTGGTGGGCAAGGCAGTCAGCCATAAAATCCACCTTACTGCTGATACGTGGTCCAGCAAGCATGGACAGGGATGATATATTTCGTTCACAGCACACTGGGTAACGCTGCTTGCAACTTGAAGGGATGCAGGACAGGGCTCGGTGCTGCAGCTTGTTGTGCCCCCCCATCTCCATACAGCTGGTGGTGAAAATGCCAGACCTGTGAGCTCTACCCCCTCCTCCTCCTCCGCCACCTCCATGGCCTCCTCTGCAGAATTGCCTTATGAACATCAGGTACCCCCTAAGCGTTCAAAAGGCTATTCCATGAGCCAGGCTAAAAGGTGCCATGCAGTGCTTCAGCTGGTGTGTGTAGGGGACAGGAAACACACCGGAGCAGAGATTCTTGCAGCTCTGCAGGGACAGGCCCAGAGGTGGTTCACACCAGCTGGAGCCAGGAATGGTGGTGTGCAATAATGGCTCAAACCTCCTGTCCACCCTTAGACAGGGAAAGTTGACACATGTGCCATGCCTAGCACATGTCCTCAATTTGATGGTGCAGCGTTTCCTAAATACATACCCAGGGTTGCAAGATGTGCTAAAGCTGGCAAGAAGAGTCTGTAGCCATTTCAGGCAGTCATACACAGCCAGTGCTCGGTTGGCTGAAATTCAGCGGGAATTCAACCTGCCCGTAAACCGCCTGATTTGTGACATGCCCACCAGGTGGAACTCAACTGTTGGTATGCTGCAGCGGCTATACATGCAGCAGAGGGCCATCAATGAATACCTGTGCAAGCATGGCATGACGACAGGCTCAGGCCGCCTTGACTTTTTTTCCCCACGCCAATGGCTGATCATTAAGGATGCATGCACTGTACTGTCACCATTTGAGGAGGCCACAAGGATGGTGAGCCGTGACAGTGCATGCATCACTGAGACAATCCCTGTTGTGTTCCTGCTGGAGCAGACTCTGGGTGGCATTCAGTGGCGGCTGGTGAATTTTTAGAATGGGGGGCACCAGGCGCCACCCTTCTCTTTGGACCCCTCCTACGTCTCATAAGCCCCACCCTTTATAGAATCCACCCACTCCGTCCCCTGTATTTCACATATTGTGTCAGGAGTGTACAGCTCAGCATCACAGGTGGAGTATATTGCAGCCAGTAACACAGTATGCAGCCAGTAGACAGGTATTGCAGCCAGTACACAAGTAGTCAGTACACAGATAGCCAATGCTCAGGTATTGTAGCCAGTACACAGATATTGTAGCCAGTACACAGGTATTGTAGCCAGTACACAGGTAGCCAGTCCACAGGTATTGTAGCCAGTACACAGGTATTGGAGCTAGTACACAGGGAGCCAGTACATAGGTATTGCAGCCCCCATCCAGTACACAGGGAGCAAGTATGCAGGTATTGTAGCCAGTACACAGGGAGCCAGTACACAGGTATTGCAGCTAGTACACAGGGAGCCAGTACACAGGTATTGTAGCTAGTACACAGGGGGTCAGTACACAGGTATTGCAGCTAGTACACAGGGAGCCAGTACACAGGTATTGCAGTCGCCAGCCAGTACACAGGGAGTCAGTACACAGGTATTGCAGCTAGTACACAGGGAGCCAGTACACAGGTATTGTAGCTAGTACACAGGGAGCCAGTACACAGGTATTGTAGCTAGTACACAGGAAGCAAGTACACAGGTATTGCAGCTAGTACACAGGGAGCCAGTACACAGGTATTGCAGCCGCCAGCAAGTACACAGATAGCCAGTATACAGGGAGCCAGTACACAGGCATTGTAGCCAGTACACAGGAAGCCAATACACAGGTATTGCAGCTAGTACACAAGGAGCCAGTAAACAGGTATTGCAACCGCCAGCCAGTACACAGGTACCCAGTACACAGGGAGCCAGTACACAGGTATTGTAGCTAGTACACAGGGAGCCAGTACACAGATATTGCAGCTAGTACACAGGGAGCCAGTACACAGGTATTGCAGCTAGTACACAGAGAGCCAGTACACAGGTATTGCAGCTAGTACACAGGGAGTACACAGGTATTACAGCTAGTACACAGGGAGCCAGTACACAGGTATTACAGCTAGCACACAGGGAGCCAGTACACAGGTATTGCAGCTAGTACAGGGAGTACACAGGTATTGCAGCTAGTACACAAGTATTGCAGCTAGTACACAGGGAGTACACAGGTATTGCAGCTAGTACACAGGGAGTACAAAACAACAATCACTTCCAGCGCTAAAAGGGTCTTTCATGGTTGGAAAATGGCAACATAGACATCAGTAGCCACAAATGCCGGGTGGGTGCTGCCCTCCTCAGATGGGGTGATCTGATAGAGACTACAAAACAAAAGCAAAAGGAAGGCGCGCACACCTAGTGCATTACCAGAGACATTTATTGAGTATTATAAAATAAAAAGGGATACTTACAAGAGTGGCGACCCACAATAGGCCATACAAATGCACAATTGGCGTAAGTGCGGACACAACACAGGTAAAGGCTGACACGTTTCGGGAGCGTACCCCCTTCCTCAGAGCCACGAAGGGGGTACGCCCCCGAAACGCGTCAGACCTTGCCTGCGTTGTGTCTGCGCAATACCTGTACACAGGTATTGCAGCTAGTACACAGGGAGCCGGTATGTACCCAAATCTGGGGGAGTCAGGCCGCTCTCTCTCACACGGCTGCAGGAATAGACATGCGGTGCTGACACTCTCCAGCCCAAGCACCAGCACGTCCGCCAGTCCGTCCATCCCCCCGCCTCCGCGTCCTGACTAATCAGTCACAGGCTGATTGCCAGTCAATGTACCGGTGGCGTATGTTTTTGTTTTCAGGAATCAGCGAGGGGGGGCTCTATGGAGCAGGCGCCGCTGGTGGCATTATGGACAGGGCACTGAAGGCAGAGCAGCAGGAGGAAGAGGAGGACTTCCTTTCCTCTCTAGGCCCACTTTATCCAGACACCATCATTCCTATGTCCCAGAACACACAGGACGAGAGAGGGGAGAAGAATGAGGAGGAGGATTCTGGCACTTTTGCAGGCTCCGAAGAAGAGGAAGACATGCGCCAATCTGTAAGCGATGGCTTTCCAACCCCAGGACCCTTGGGAGTAGTATGTGGCTGGGAGGAGGAAGTTCCAGATGCTGTCATCCTGAGTGACCCCGAGGAGTCTGCTTCTCAAGCCTCTGCAAATTTGAGGCGCATGGGCAACCTCATGCTTCAATGCTTGCGAAAGGACCCAAGAATATGTGGCATAAATGAGAATGACCATTACTGGTTGCAACCCTCCTTAACCACCGTTACAAGGGGAAGGTCTCGGAACTCATTCCGTCCCCACAGAGTGCAGAAGATGAAATTGAAAGTTTTTCCCAACTCCAGTAGGTTACAGTGTCATGGAAAATGTTCTTTTGAGTCTTCTGTTGGTCAAGAGAGGAGCGTTGGAGAAGGTGTCCGCCTCAGTGTGGCATTTCGTAATTGTTTTAGTCCTCACCGCCCAGGTCTGTCAGCTTCCACATCCCATCGGCAGCGCCTGCATCACATGGTGGACGATTACCTCGGGGCCAAAACAGAGATGAAGAGCTTTCCAGCTGACGATCCACTGGCTTACTGGGTCATGAGAACAGAACTTGCCCAGAATGCTATTGAGTTGTTGGGCTGCCCTGCATCCAGTGTGCTTTCAGAATGGGCATTCAGTGCTGCAGGAGGTTTCGTGACTGATCACAGAATGCGTCTGTCCACAGACTCCGAGGACCGTTTGACTTTCATAAAAATGAATCATTCATGGTTTACCAGCTATGAAGCCCCTGATGCCAATGTCACTGAGTTTTTTTGGGATGTGGAATCTCTGCAGGACTTTGAGGCTGGACCAGGCTGGCTCCCTCTTACCCTCCTCTCCCTCTACAGTTGTCATTAGGTTACCAGGACCTAATCTTTTTTGAAGAGCTGCCTCCATCCACCATACGTCAATTTTTTTTTTACCTATTCCAACACACTAGCCCCATAGCTCCCAATCCAATTCCTTCCTTCTTCGAGGCTGCCTAGCTTTGAGGGTGTTCAATAATTTAATCTGGAACAATGTTTTTGGTATAGGTTTGATGGGCACAATTAACACCAAAAGACCATTTTTTTCAGCACCCTTTTTGACAGGTGCATAGCATTGAAATTATTTTGGCCTTCATCAAGAGCACCTCTATGGGGTTACGGTGGGAAGGCGCCACCGACACCCAAAGACCAATTTTTCTGCACCTGTCTGACAGGTGCATATCATTGCAATTTTATTTACAGAAAGGTCAATTCTTGCCTTCATGAAGATCACGTCTATAGAGTTAAGGTGTGAAGACACCACCGACACCCAAAGCCCAATTTTTACGTATACATTACTTCTACCCAAAGTTAAAGTGACACCAGAATTTATCCAAAAAATCTCTAATCTTGTTCCCAGTGCACTACATTGTGGCCTCATCATACACACTGGCTCCCCAGCGGTTGCTGAGCAAAATAAAGGCAGTTTGCAGGGAAAATGTCACTTTTGCCTTTATAACTGCAATTATTGCAGCAGCAGATTCTTTTTTTATATTCAACAACTTTATTGTCAAAGTTAAGACATTTACATCGAATGCACTGTGTACAATAATCATAGGTTACATCACATGGTAAACGCAATAATTGTCTGCAGTGGCACAGAGTAGGATAATACAATAGAATATCTGCGTGTCTTATATGATAGCAGGACTTTGTATCTCTATTCACACTTTTTTCCCCCAGGTGGTCCATCCCTTATCATCCATGTAGAGGATTTTTTGGTCACACACATGTTTCTGGCGCCTCCAGCCACCTATCCCAGATTTTATTATATTTATTAGGGCAGCCCCGATGTATATATACACACTTTTTGTACGGAAGAGTGTTGTTTATTTCCCTCTTCCACTCAGAAATTGTTGGCGGTACAGGTCTCATCCAGTGTCTTGCGATGGTCTTTCGGGCTGCAAATAGTGTTTCATGTAAAAAAGCCTTAGTGTATTTGTCTAAGTCCACGTCAGGTAAAAGCAGCAGCAGATTCTAGACATGGTACAGATCTGCCACTTTACAGGTAGACTAAGGGGACCCCCAGGCACTATATTGGAAGGATTGTTTTTTCATTTTTATGCTTTCACTTTAAAATCCAAAAATCACTGCTCATTTCAAAATGATGTTTTTCAAAAACTTTTCTTTTATTTATACATGTCCCCCAGGGCAGGATCCGGACCCCTATAACCAATGTATGCACAATTACTTGCATATAAGCCTTCAAAATGGGCACTTTTGATTTCTGAAATTCGGGTCCCATTGACGTTAATGGGGTTCATTATTCGGGTCCAAACTTTCGCTGTGTTTAGACGTTCAGGTGCGAACCAAACAGGGGACAGTTCGGCCCATCCCTATTAGATAGATTTTGCCTTACTTCCACTTTAACGCACCAAAGGGAGGTATATAAAACAAATTCATTATTAGGGTTTTCACACGCCTTAACAGCCTTAGGGATTATTAAAATGCATTGCTGTTATAGCATAAATACAACTTCAAGACATGGGCTGTGCATTTTTACCCACTGGACTCTGATTTCCTTTCAGTGAATGGTTCTAAGACCCATTCAGAACTGGGCATTGAGGTAATGTGCGGTAACCTCTGATTTAACACCTATACGTTAATAAATGCATAGTGTGAATGGGCCCTAATTATTTTGGTAAACTCCTGCTGTGCAATTATCTAATGAACAAATGGTCTAGAGATAACTTACAGCATATCTGCATATGTAGGGGCAAAAGAAAAGTCAGTCAAAAGCCTGGGCTGAGCCAATGAACACATCTTCTTTTCCACCTAAGCAATATCTAAGCAGCTATCAGGTGAAAAAGTTGACAGTTGCCCATATACTTACTGATTGTTGCCAAAGAAGGCCTAAAATGAGCCATAATCCACGTGTCTTAACAGAAGGTCACATCTAGTTGATGTGGGCTACTGCACCATTCACAACATTATTTGTCTTGGGACTACATTATTAAATTAACAAAGGATGCATCTGCTATCTGCTGATCATTATTCCATCAAAGTAAAAACTCCCAAGGCCATAACAAATTTGTAAAAGGCACATTGTATGCTTTGAAGAACATGTATAATTGTTTTACCAGAATCCAATAAAATTAACAGGTCCATTAGCAGCAGCCAGATAGCCTAAAGTTTCCACGCCTGTGCACAATATCTAAAAGAACACAAGGTTGCTGCCACACTGTACTATTTGCATGGGAGCACAATAAGATTAATGTCTGGCTCCAGGCACAGTCTGTTTAAGTAAGACAAACTCCAGTGCTAGCCTACTATTATTTACTGCCTTAGAACAATTCTGTTTTCTAGTGCCTCCATTCATCCAAGAACAACATTAACTTCAGAGAAAGCTTAGGTACCTGTACAGCAAAATCAATGAGACCATTGATATTCAAAGCAGGCTCCATTAAATCAAGTATGAGTTGGACATGGTGAGCCAGAGGAAGGTGGTAAGACGTTCCTGATGCGAAGCTTGTAATTTGTTCCAGCACATTGCAGGATATCTGGGGACACAACCAACAGAAGCGTCATTTCTCAACAAGTAATTATCATACACAATAGAAGCTCACACTGTGCACACGTAAGTACATTTCATTCTCTGTAATTAAGGATATGTTTTGCTTATCATCACTTAGACATAAGGCAACAATTCAATTGTTTAGGTCCTCTAGAAATTCATATGTCTGTTTCTAGATGTTCCTATCACAAGAATGTAAAATGGATTCATATATATTGCATTATATAATCACAAATGTTGACATATTATTATTATTGCACTGTATAACTTAAGGCAAAACTTTTTCTTTCAGTTTTTTTTTTTTTATAGAATGGGTGGGATTAGAACACATTTTATTACTGTTTGTGTCTCTGTAGGCCTCATGCACACTGTACGTTTTTGGACTGTTTAAGGGCCGGTTCACACTGCTCTCATCTCAGAGATCGGATTTGATTTGCACCGCACTGCAGTGTGAGTCACATGCAATCTCTGTGTAATGCAAATTCAGCCAGAGATTGTATGGCTGAATTTGCATCGCAATTGGACCAAACTCGCACAGGACCCTTTTTTTTCACAGGGCCAGAATCGAATCGCATGGTATGCTATCCGATTTCTGTGGGAGTTTGCAGTTCGCGCTGTGATATGTGAACTGATTTGGGGGTTTCATTAGCTTTCTATTGACACTCCCCACAGTTCACATAGTGCAGTGTGAACTGCCACTGGGAGACAAGCGATGTGGGATTCGCAGGGTTTCCACATCGCCGCAGTGTGAACCGGCCCTTAAAGCTGCTGTTTTTAGCTGCAGAGGTTTTTTTCTACAATCAATAAACGCTCCATTATGTTATCCTATGTGTTCATGCACACATAGACTGTTATCAACTGTTTTTGGCTGGGACGTTTTTCAGCTGTAAAAAAACCCCAAGACTAGTGGGTTCTAAGAGACGTTTTTGAGTTGTAAAAACGCTCAAAAATGCCGCCAACGTTTTTGGATGTTTTAGATCCATTAATGGGAAAAAAAAAAACGCTACTGCTCAAAAAAAAAAAAAAAATGTTTTGGCTTAAGTTCTACTTTAATAGCAGTAATGTAGCAGTAATAAACTCTGCCATCTGTGAAACCAGGAGCTACATGATTTTTGTAGAGATAACAGGATAGTCCCTGAGTTGGTCACAGCATGCCAGAGAAACTGTGAGAGTGATTAAGGATCATTCTGATACCACTATAACATGGGATGGCCCTTTTACTGTACACATAGTGCAGGAAATTGGGAGGCGATGCCACAGCTAGTTCAGCAATCGCCTGGGGGATTTCTGATATTTAATGAATAATCTTGTATGGCCAGTTTAAGGGTGCCAAACAATGAAAGAGATTCAAAAATGATCATCAGTAACCTCCCTGGCGGTATGATTATGTCAGATTTTTGGTGCTGAAAGCGGTACAATTATTTTGCATGGAAATTTTGCAAAAAATTAAATATTGTAGGCCTGTAATTCTTAGGAATAACTCACTTAAATCTGTCCAAACAAGAGTCTAGTAGACATCCCGGGTATGATAAAGTTTGAAACATGAAATCATAAAATTATAATATAATAAATAACTATAAATAATTATCAAAAATAATAACGTAATAGTAATAAAATTTATTCAATAATGTAATCAAATCAAAAACACTGAAATTTGCTCAGTTGCAGAATTGTCGCTGTCATCACTTTCAGTGTCTGATGATAAATTTCCCTATTATCACTCAATTCTGCAAATGATTCTAATTTACTATCGCTGTTTTCCAGCTGATCAAAAACCACTTTTGACGTAAAGGGACACTTTTTGGTTGCCATGGACATTCTCAAGTTTCCAGGCAGAAAGAATGGCATATATAATATAAAAGTGCATGCAGGGCACTGGAGAAACCACTAGGGACAAAGGGGATGTGAAATGATTTCATACAGTAATGTAATCTTACAGATTACAGGGTACTGTATGTATACTGTGTGTTTCAATTTTGAATTTCCCACCGGGCTCCATCCCCGTGCGAAGCGACGCTCGCAGGGAATGGAGCCCGGCACACAGAGGCATCGGGCAGAGGACAGACACGCTGACACCGCGGGGGAACATCACTGGATCCAGGGGACAAGGTGAGTAACATTGCCTGGATCCAGCGATGCAATCCCGAGTGTGGCTCGGGGTTACCACTAATGGTACTGGAATTCCACCCCGAGCCACACTCGGGAATACCGCCAGGGAGGTTAAAGTAAATGTAAGGGTTAATAGCAGATTTTCCAGCATGCTCCACTATTACGTCAGTTCCCAATTTCCTGTAGGGAATGTCTACCAGCACATGCACTGTATATTTTCATTGTTAGGAGATAATAGCTCTAATGTCAAATTTTTGGTGCAGTGACATACCAAAAAGACTACTAGTGGTAACAAATTAGATACCTTTACATTATAACTTGAAATGTATTAGTACGGTATACACAGAAAAATCGGTCAGGTTGTATTAGCATTACACAATAATAAAAGTGAGCCTATGTATTTTTAAACAGTAGTTATGTGTGTGTATATAAAATATGTATGTACATATCTTTAACAATTTCATTAGCTCAGAATAGTTCATTCAAATTCTGTTTCAGAAAAGGTTTCCCTCTAGACTCAAGACTTTATTGACAATTGGGGAGGATTTACTAAAACTGGAGCGTGCAAAATCTGGCACGGCTCTGCATGGAGACCAATCAGCTTCCCAGTTTGAGCCTAGGCTCACATTGGAGCGATTTGTCATGCGATTTGAGAGATCAAAGGGCATGACAAATCACAACCTATTGGCAGCAATGGCACTGTTCCAATCAGTGATTTTTCAGCGCTGCACCGATTTGCAAAAGTAGTTCCTGCACTACTTTTGACGATTTCAGGTACAATTTCAATAGAAATCTGTGCATGAAGCCACACAGATGTCTATAAAGTAGCACCTGAAATCGCACTGGTCTTGCTACTTTGAAATTGCGCTACTTCAAGTGAAGTAGCAGCGATTTCAAAGTGGCATCAATGTGAACCAGGGCTTATAGTCAAAGCTTAATTGAACAAGCTGAGATTAGAAGCTGATTGGCTACCAGGCACAGCTGCACCAGATTCTGAGTGCTCCAGTTTTAGTAAATCTCCCCCAAGCAGTACATTATATTGACTACTGGTAAGAATTATGTGTATGCCTGTGTGAAAAAAAGCTACAGTTTATTACAATATTGAGACATACAAATACAGTATCTCACAAAAGTAAGCCCACCCCTTACATTTTTATAAATATTTTATTCTATATTTTCATGTGACAACACTGAAAAAATGACACTTTGCTACAATGTAAAGTAGTGAGTGTACAGCTTGTATAACAGTGTAAATTTGCTGTCCCCCCTTTTCAATAAAAATCTATTGTTAAAAAAAAAAAAAAAAAAAAAAAAAATTTGCTGTCCCCTCAAAATAACTCCACACACAGCCATTAATGTCTAAACCGCTGGCAACAAAAGTGAGTACACCCCTAAGTGAAAGTTTCTAAATTGTGCCCAAAATGTCAATATTTTGTGTGGCCACCATTATTTTCCAGCACTGCCTTAACCCTCTTGGGCATGGAGGTCACCAGAGCTTCACAGGCTGCCATTGGAGTCCTCTTCCACTCCTCCATGATGACATCATGGAGCTGGTGGATGTTAGAGACCTTGCGCTCCTCCACCCTCCATTTGAGGATGCCCCACGGATGCTCAATAGGATTTGGGTCTGGAGACATGCTTGGCCAGTCCATCACCTTTACCCCCAGCTTCTTTAGCAAGGCAGTGGTCGTCTTGGAGGTGTGTTTGGGGTCGTTATCATGTTGGAATACTGTCCTGCGGTCCAGTCTCCGAAGGGAGGGGATCATGCTCTGCTTCAGTATGTCACAGTACATGTTGGCATTCATGGTTCCCTCAATAAAATGTAGCTCCCCAGTGCTGGCAGCACTCATGCAGCTCCATGCAGACCAAGACACTCCCACCACCATGCTTGACTGTAGGCAAGACACACTTGTCTTTGTACTCCTCACCTGGTTGCTGCCACACACGCTTGACACCATCTGAACCAAATAAGTTTATCTTGGCCTCATCAGACTACAGGACATGGTTCCAGTAATCCATGTCATTAGTCTGTTTGTCTTCAGGAAACTGTTTGTGCACTTTCTTGTGCACCATCTTTAGAAGAGGCTTCATTCTGGGATAACAGCCATGCAGACCAATTTGATGCAGTGTGCGGTGTATGGTCAGAGCACTGACAGGCTGACCCTTCAACTTCTGCAGCAATTCTGGCAGCATTCATATGTCTATTTCCCAAAGACAACCTCTGGATATGATGATGAGCATGTGTACTTAACTTCTTTGGTCAACCATAGTGAGGCCTGTTCTGAGTGGAAACTGTCCTGTTAAACCACTGTATGGTCTTGGCCACTGTGCTGCAACTCCGTTTTAGGGTCTTGGTAATCTTCTTATAGCCTAGGCCATCTTTATGTAGAGCAACAATTAATTTTTTTTAAGATCCTCAGAGAGTTCTTTGCCATGAGCTGTTATGTTGAACTTCCAGTGACCAGTATGAGAGAGTGAGAACGATAACACCACATTTAACACACCTGCTCCCCATTCACACCTGAGACCTAGTAACACTAACGAGTCACATGACACCGGGGAGGGAAAATGGCTAATTGGGCCCAATTTGGACATTATCACTTAGAGGTGTACTCACTTTTGTTGCCAGTGGTTTAGACATTAATGGCTGTGTGCTGAGTTATTTTGAGGGGGCAGCAAATTTACACTGTTGTACAAGCTGTACACTCACTACTTTACATTGTAGCAAAGTGTCATTTCTTCAGTGTTGTCACATGAAAAGATATAATAAAATATTTACAAAAATGTGAGGGGTGTGCTCACTTTTGTGAGATACTGTACATGTTAATAGGAACAGTGTTAATAGATATTGGGCATGTACAGAGAAGACCAATCATTGGGAATTCATATGAACATGTACTGTACATAAAATATAGTCAATGACACAGAGCACAATTACACTTTTCTGCATATAATTAAAAGAATAAAAACTTGAGAATTTGCACAAAAATTGCCATGTAGATCAGCTGTATAGCTATCTAAGGTTTATATAAATAAAATACGTTTTACCTTGTAATGTTTATTTATGAACTGTTATTAATTTAATGAAGAAAATGTTCCGATCAGATTATATGCCCAAACCAAACACTTGTTGATTTTAAAGTAGATTGATTGACCACCTGATATTTTGAGGGAATACAATTATAATAAAAAAAAAGTTTATGCCCAATACTCGATATGTCAGGGCGAGCCAAGAGTGATGCTATTTAAGATATAAATTGTTCAAGAAATAAAAGGGTGAGAATGGTGATGGCTTTAACCTTATCTGTGGTACATACACCCAGAGTAAAGCTGGCCATACACTTTGCAATATTACCGAACAATCTTCTTTAGATCTGTTAACAAGTGGACATCTGTGGGGTATGGAAGAGTGAGGACTGTGGGCCATTAGCATTTCACAGTTTGTGTATCACTAAATGACCTTTACAATGTTCTTTCTGAACTAGATGGTGATACAAAGATTGCAAGCTTAGCTATTTGTGAGAATGGCAAGTCTTCTGGTCATAGGATGGGAGGTCCTCGAGAAAAAAAATTGCTTTGGCAAAAGTACATCTTGTATCTCATGTAATACAAGCAGGTGATGTGGATGAGGCTCCTAAAGGAAGAAGTTGTTTTCTTGTTGGAGATTCAACTGCGAAAGGTGTTTTGTTGGGAAAAGTTAGGTGGTACTAAGGTTAGGAAAGAGGTGCATGGTACATTTTATCAGTAACGCTAGTCAAGAGTACAGTTTTGATGTTGTTGTGCACCTTGGGAGCAATGTTTTGTCCCAAAATGATGTGCTTTCTGTGCAGAAGCATTTTCAGAGATCGAGCCAGGATCTTCACAGGGTAGGCTGTACCCTTACATTTTCAGAGGCCTTACCTGGCTGTAATGCACAAAAAGGGAAAGTCTTTCATATTGCAGTTTAATTTGTGGTTTAAAGAACGGTAATATGGTTATGTAAGTCAGGATGTTAGCAGGTGGTCTAATAATGAGCTGTACATAACAGATGGCGTGCATCTGCTTTTTCACATGAGGGTACTGACCTACATATAGACATGAATTTAAACTGAGTGATGGGGAATTGATTCATTGCTATAGAATTTTCCTGTCCCTGGCAGGTAAAAACAAATAAAGATTTGTGCTTCTAATGACATGGCTGCTGGGGTGGTAATGTAGTTAAAGTGGTTGTAAAAGCACACGATTTATTACCTTCATGCATTCTATGCATGAAGATAAAAAACCTTGTGTGCAGCATCCCTCCTGCACCCTCTAATGCTTACTTGACCCCCCTCTCCATCCAGGGATGTTCACAATAGCCTTGGCTCTCCAGGGACTCACACTCTTAATTGGCTTGTGGCAGCAGCAGGAGCCAGTCAGGAGACAGAGGGGGCGGGGCTGGGCCGCGGCTTCGTGTGTGTATGGATGCACAGAGCCACGGCTCAGGAGCGCACCTGATTAGGTGCCCCCACGGCAAGCTGCTTCCTGTGGGGGCACCCGGCAGGAGGAAGGGGCCAGGAGCACTGGCATGGGACCCAAGAAGAGGAGAATCCAGGCTGCTCTGTGCAAAACCATTGCACAGAGCAGGCAAGTATAACATTTTTTGTTATTAAAAAAAAGAAAAACAATATTAAAAAAAAAAAAAAAAATGAATATCACTTTAAAGATTGTGGTACTAAAAATCCAACATTTGATAGTAGTGACTGTCATATAATGTGCACAATTGCTCAAAGTTAAAGAGTGACTCCACTTTTGTTGTTTAGTACTGACAAATAGGGATTGATTGTTTAATGCTTCAGAAGGGACAAATTTGGATTCCAGTGATCACCAAAGTTTTGGTTTGATATTAGAACAAAAATGAAAAATTATATACAATTATTATGTCAGGCAAATTAGAAAGAATGAATTGAAGAAAAAAAAAATATGGTTCACTACAAAGGTAAGTAGGATAGCAAAAGAGAAAACAAAATCAACAATAGGAGATACATGGAAGCAGAATGTATAGTTGATAGAAAAGTGGATAAAAAGAGACCATAAGAGGCCAGACATACTATCAGTGCTGCCAAAGCACAGAAAGAGGAGGAAATGACTAAATCTATTAAAGAGTATGTTACCCCAACATTTCCTATTTCTGATATGAGTCTGTCTTACAATGTACTTGTGTTAAAAAGTATCCTGTTTTCATTGCATTGCTTCCTTTGTGTGAAAAACCTCCCCCACCTCTCCAAGCCCTTTGCAACTGAGAACAGAGATTATTTGATCACTTATAAACCACTTCAACACAGGACATTTTCACCCCCTTCCTGCCAAAACCATTTTTCACCCTTTTTTTGTTTTTTTTTTACCTTTTGCTATATGAATGAAAAAATACTGAACATTTTTTTAAAAAAATCATTTTTTTCTGTTAAAAATTTTTGCAAATAATCTTTCTTCATAAATATAGGCCAAATGTATTCTGTGGCATTTTTTGGTTAAAAAAACCCCAAAAAACAAAAAAACAAGAAAATCAGTGTTTACTATTTAGTCTGTAGGAAAGTTACAGAGTCTACAAACTACAGTATATATATATATATATATTTGGAAATTGATCAATCCTGATGTACTGACAGCCTAAATAATATTTTTGTCACAATTTTTTGGAAAATATAGAAATTATTTTTTTTACATACTGCCACCAGAGACTGTATGTAGAGAAAAAAATATGTCTTTCAAATTTTTTTACTTTTTTACAATTTATTTTTCTTTTTTTTATCTTTCTTACCATAGTGACACTGGTAAGGAGACAAACTTTTTTAGGTAGATCAATGAAACAAAAAGAAGATATTGTGGGATCACAAAAATGAAAAATGAATACAATACTTTTATTGCAGGGTACATGGATGTAGCAAACCATTTAAACAATTACATCTGTTCAGTCTTCTCACAAGTGAATGACACTAACAAAAACAAGTTGGAGGAACATGTTGTTCTAGTAGCCAAGGTTAATTTTAGTATTTCAAGAGGCAGAGGTGACAGGTTAAATGACTTGCTTAAAACCTAACTCCGGCCACAATAAAAAAACTACCCCTACAGTGGTGCCCTTCCCCCCACACACACATTGCAAAAGTTGCATGCTCGCCAAGTCTAGGGGGTTGCAGAAGCGATTGTATTCTTCTCCACGCTCTAGCAGGCTCCCTCACACCGGTGCTTCCGCAGCCTTCTCTATAAGCTGCAGTTGCACTCCTGGCTTCACCATGTACAATGCAGGGTTGATAGTCCTACATTTTACAAGATCACTCTGAGGCTCTGCCCAGAGACCGCAACTTTGGGGAGAACAGAGCAGCATCAGAGCCTGCTGGAGCAGGGAGTCAGGTAAGTAATACAGCCTCTCATTCTTCTCCCTAGGCTTAACAATCATTTAACATTTTTTTGTGCCCAGAGATGGACTTAAAAGCTTAATAAAGTAATGGGTCTTGATGGTATTCATCCTAGAGTTTGAAAATAACTTTGGGGTACAGTTGTTCAACCTTTGCTAATAAGTTCCCCATGACTGGACAGACAGGTAACATTTTACCTAGTAAGGGTGGAGCTGGCAACTACATACATTTTATTACAGGTACTTATATATATAAATACTAGGGCCAATTTCGACAGGAGCCAATTAACCTACCAGCATGTCTCTGGAGTGTGGGAGGAAGCCCATTCAAGTATAGGAAGGACATGCAAACTCTGTGTAGGTAGTGCCATGGTTGGTATTAGAACCAACAACCCTAGGGCTGCCAGGCAGAAGTGCTAACCTCTTAGCCACTGTACTGCCCCAACACAGTGGAACTACATGTTTTACATCTGTGGTAGTAATATTAATAGAATCAATGGATCGATGATCATTTAAAACACACAACTTGCTGGACTGTATGGCGCATGGCTTTATTGTGGAAAATCATGTAAGACTAATATGACTGAATTTTTTAAATATTTCACAAATGTATTGGACCGGGGTGAAGCTATGCCATAGATTATCTTGATTTCAGCCAAGCATTTGATACAGTTCCAAATATTGATCTCATAAAAAAGCTGTACAAACTAAAACTTAGAGCCCTTCAAAAAACTTTCCATCAGTCTATTCTTCCCCTTTCCACAATTTAAAAAAGTTGATCTTTATTTGTTATTTTTTCAATTTAACCTTTTTTCTGCTGGCACTGTCCCCTGCCGCCAATCTTGTATAGGCAAAAATGTAATTTCACTTTCCTCCTGCTGCCTCCTGAAATACTGACATCACACATCCCAGGAGGCCTTCATAAAAACAGAGATGGTGCCAGATCTCACACATGCACAGACAGAGATCTGATGCTGTGTCTTTTTATATGTTCTTTAATGAAGGAAAATACAGCCCCCTGGAATGTGTGAGGTTGGTATCCCAGGAGGTATTACTATCCTCCATTTACATAACAATATATAAACAGACACGGTGTCCGATCACTGTCACTGTCATTTGGGGGCCAGCTTCAGGAACCTCATCACATAAATAAAAGAAGATGGTAGAGAGGGGCAGGATATGTAGCTGGCAAAAAATGCACTATGCTGAATTGGCAGGGCTTGTAAGTATGTTATTATTACACAAGAAGAGCATCAAAGATAAAGGGGGGGGGGGGGTTGTATTTTTCAATGGGAGTGTGACATTCCTCTTTAACCCCTGGGTAATACAATGGAAGCTTAATTGACTAAAGGACAGAAATCAGAGTGTGGTTGAAAATGGGGTTCATTCGGAACAAAGATCAGTCACTAGTGGTGTTACAAGAAGGTTCTGTACTAGGTCCTGTTCTATTTAATCTGTTTGTAAGTGATATAATTGAACGTTTTGTAGGCAAAGTATGTCTTTTGCTAATGACTAAAATTTTACAATAGAGTTGATATTCCTGGAGGGGTCTGTAACATGGAACATGATTTGGCACTTCTGGAAGATTGGTCAAAGCAGTGGAAACTGCAGTCCAACTTTTTGAGGGAAAATAATCCTATAACTATATTGGAGGTATGGTGTTGCCCAGAAGTACTATTTTGGAGTGCTCATTCCAGATATTGCAAAATGAGCAAAGATTGTGGCCTGACAGTGAGGAAAGCGAATAGAATTCAAGGATGCATCACTAAAAGGATCACCAGCAGGAGCAAAGAGGTTGATTATGCTATAGAGATCCATTTATAGCACTGTGTCCAGTTCTGTAGACCTCATTTACAAAATGATTTTGATACTATTTGAAAGAATGAGTCTAGAGAAGAGCAACACAATGGGGAAAAGGATAAAAGATATCAGGAAAGAGCATGTGAGGAAATGAGGAAAGAAGGGTAAGGGGGGACGTGACTGAAAGCTTTAAATACAATAATGGTGTGAATATGGTTCAGGGGAGAAGTATTTAGTATGAAACCAGGATCAACAACATGGAGACATGACTTTAAATTAGTAGGAGGAAAGTTCAAAGCTATCCTTAGAAAGTCAGACATAAAAGGTAAAAAACCCCCCCAAAAAAACTGACTTTATAGACCATTTAGTCTTTTTCTACCATCACCCCTCTATGTTTCTCTGTACTGTAGTACAACCTGCCTAGATACCAGTGGCGGCCCGTCAATACAGGACGCAGGGGTGCCGCCCCCCTAATTCATGCGCTGGGCCCCTAATCTACATGCAGGGTGCTGTACGCATGGATTCCAATGGGGATTTTTTTTAACCCCTTCCTTACTGGGCACTTAAACCCCCCTCCTGCCCAGACCAATTTTTGGCTTTCAGCGCTGTCGCATTTTGAATGACAATTGCGCGGTCGTGCAACGTTGTACCCAAATAAAATTTGTGTCCTTTTTTTCCCCACAAATAGAGCTTTCTTTTGGTGGTATTTGATCACCTCTGCGTCATTTCTGATTGCCGCTATAAACAAAAAATGAGCGACAATTTTGCAAAAAAGAACAATATTTTTTACTTTTTGCTAAAGTACAAATCCATTTAAAAAAATATTCATCAGTTTTGGCCGATATATATTCTTCTACATATTTTTGGTAAAAAAAAAAATCACAATCGGCGTATATTGATTGGTTTGCGCAAAAGTTATCGCGTCTACAAACTGGGAATTGATTTATGGCGTTTTTATTATTTTTTTTTTTTTACTAGTAATGGCGGCGATCTGCGATTTTTAGCGGGACTGCGATATTGCCGCAGAAATGACGGACATTTTTTACACATTTTTGGGACCAATGACATTTATACAGTGATCAGAAATTTAAATATCCACTGATTACTGTGTAAATGTCATTGGCAGTGAAGGGGTTAACCAGCAGGGGGCAGTGAAGGGGTTAACAAATGTTCCCTGGGTGTGTTCTAACTGTGGGGGGGCGGGGCTGGTCGGGACATAACAGATCTAACTGATCCCAGTGACAGGGATCAGTAGATCTGCTATGTCCCCTGTCATAGAACGGAGAACCGCCGTGTTTACAACGGCGGTTCCCCGTTCTGAGGCTCCTAAAAGAGATCGGCGGGTCTCGGGTGGACATCGAGTCCGCCCGACCCAGGGGCACGCTTGCGCAGCGTGCGGCGCGCACGCTGCCCCCAGGGGGCGCGCCAGGAGCGCGCACAGTGGACGCCGTACTTCGGCAGTAGCGCGGATCTGAAGTGGTTAAGCAGATGATTAGGGCCTGAGGCTCTAATTGGCTTCAAAAAAGGATGGGCTCAGTGCGCAGAGTACGGTGTCCTGAGCCCACCTAGTTGTGTGACAATAGCGAATGAATATTCGCTATTGTCTTCCTGATTCCCTGACCTGCCAAAGAGGAAGCAGGTCCAGAGACCCGATTGACCAGGGGACTCCCAGCCAATCGGGTCTCAGACCCACTTCCTGTTCATCCGGGAGGTGAAGAAATGGCTCTGCAGCAGTGAGTGAGATCTTTGTCATCTGCCTCCTAAGGTAAGGGGGTCTCTGATTGCCACCTTCCTGTCCGTTTCCCGCAGGGGGGGGTGGCGTTGGTTTGCTGCCACCCACCCCCAAATACTGAACACCAGCGACCGCTGTTAGATACAAACTGAATGAATTGTTTAGGTAGGGCTTCTGCTGCATAGTTTTGGTAGCTTTGAATAGAGATTGTACATTCCATTTTTTGAGTGCTTAGTGAGCTGGAAGCGATAGTAAAAGCTATTTTTTTAGTTAAAATGAAAAACATATTATACTTACCTGCTCTGTGCAAAGATAGAGCGGTCCCTTACCTCCTCTTCTGGAGTCCCTTCTGTCTGCTCTACTGTCTTGCAGGTGTCCCCCAGCAAGCAGTGTGCTGAGGGGGCATCCGTGTGGGCACACTCCCAAGCTGGGCCGTATGCGTGCATGGACACACACAGTGCAGCTTGGCCATGCACCCCTCTCCTTCCTCACAGGATTTGACTGACAGAAGTGGAAATCATAGGCTGCCTCTGTCTCCCATGAAACCAGGAAGAAGTGGCAGTGGTGATGCAGCCAGGACTGTGCTGGATTGGCGGAGGAGTAAGGTAAGTGGGGGAAGGGGCAGGAGGAGGTAAAACAAGTAGTGGGACATTGTTTACCATAATGCAGGGAATTAATTTTGACTTTAACCACTTTAAATTCCAACTGAATTTTTTTTGTAATGTTTGCATATATCTAAACATGTACCTAAAATGTAAAACTCTGGTTTAAAAAATATATTCAAGAATATTTTTTAAAACCTTACTCCAGGTTTTAGTGAACTTTAAATTGTTATTTGAACCAAGCTGGTTCCAGCAGCGAGCTGTGAACTACTTGTCCCACTCCCAGAGCAACATTGAGTTGGTCTGAACGCTGATCAGCCATTCACAGGAGGCTTTGCACTTTATGAATGAATACAAGGCTTCTTCTGATTGGCTGAGCCTGAGATAGAGATAGTGATATCATCTGCCTGCCTCTACACCTCTGCCAGTCAAGGGAAGCCTTAACAGAGACTACTTTGTTTGGAGGAACTTATTTTCTGACTGTAGTATTAGCAAATGGTACCAGTGGCATTCTCCCCATCACAAGATCTGTTGATCTATTAAAGCCCAATCAAAGCTCCAGCTTTTTGGTTTTGATCGGAATGCAGTCAGGCTGCATATACAGTAATAAGCATGTTTGTCTTTTGTTGTTTTTTCTTGCTATGCGCTGTTGATCTGAAAACTGTGCAGGGGACATGTTGGGCTACTGAAGACTAAGGTCACTGCACTATGTGGGAGAGTAGCAACATGACCCTCCAGTGTCCTTACGGTACAGAGTATTTTAATCCTTACTGCAGTACATAGCAACTAAAAATGTGCATATTTATTATTGTATTATTAACCAGGGGTCAAGTACTGGGAAAGAAGTGTGGGAACTCACCCAAGATTTCTGCCCCACCTCAAAAATAAAAAAGTGTGTGTGTGTGTGTGTATATATATATATATATATATATATATATGCACACACACATACACACACAATGTCCTCAGGCTGCCTGTGTTGATTGTGCAAAGTGGGGCCCAGGCCCTGGGCTGCTCACTCCTCAGTGCCCATCAAATGCAGCCTGATCACGGCCTTTTAAATGCAGCCATACCAGTGCCCATCAAATTCATCTTTACCAGTGCCCATCAATGCGGCCTTACCAGTGCCCAGCAATGCAGCCTGATCAGTGCCAAGCAATACAGCCTTACCAGTGCCCAGCAATGCGGCTTTACCAGTGTCCAGCAATGCAGTCTCACCAGTGCCCCCAGCAGTGCAGCCTCACCAGTGCCCAGCAATGCAGCCTAATCAGTGCCCAGCATTGTAGCCTCATCAGTGCCCAGCAATGCAGCCTGATAAGTGTCCCCAGCAATGCAGCCTGATCAGTGTCCCCAGCAGTGCAGCCTGATCAGTGTCCCCAGCAGTGCAGCCTTACCAGTGTCCCCAGCAGTGCAGCCTTACCAGTGTTCCCAGCAGTGCAACCTTACCAGTGTCTCCAGCAGTGCAGCCTTACCAGTGTCTCCAGCAGTGCAGCCTTACCAGTGTCCCCAGCAGAGCAGCCTGATCAGTGTCCCCAGCAGTGTTGCCAACCATCTGTTAATTTATGGACAGCCAGTAAATTCCAGCCTATTTTCTGGCTGTCTGTAAATGTCCATTACAGGCAGCGGTGCCCGTAAAAAGGATGGCTGTAGGCCGACAGCGCAACTGCACATGCGCCGTTCCATTATTAACCACTTACCCACTGGGCACTTAACCACTTAACACAAATTATAAACGGTGGCTGCTTTAAGTGGATGTATCGGGATATAGCCTGCAGCTACAGGCTATATCCCAGTACCGTTTTTCAGAGCGGGCGATCAGCTATCCGGCAATAATGGCCAATCCAGCTCGGGAGCCGTTCGGTCGTTATCCCAAGGGACGAGAGGAGACATCCCCTGCCTCCCACCGCCTTCCGCCGCTCTTCTCCGGGCTCCCGTCCCAATGGGAGACCGGAGCTCTGATCTGGCGTATCGCCGTTTTTGGCGATCTGAATACTGTGAAGTGCAAATATATGGTGACAGGTACTCTTTATGGAGGGATGGGGGGTCTAAAAGTCCCCCCATAAAGAGTACCTGTCACCATATATTACTATCACAAGGGATGTTTACATCCCTTGTGATAGCAATAAAAGTGATCAGATTTTTTTTTTTTTAAAGGAACAGTGCTAAAAAAAAAAAAAATAAATAAAATAAATAAAACATTTTTTTTTGTCAATCGCTAACGTCCCCGCGTGCTTGCACAGCACAGAAAACGTATACGTAAGTCGTGAAAACGGTGTTCAAACCACACATGTGAGGTATCGCTGCGATGGCCAGAGTGTAAGCAATAATTCTATCAAAAGACCTCCTCTGCTGCTCTAACCTGGTAACCGTTAAAAATGTTTAACCACTTCCCGCCCGGCGCATTGACAAATGACGTCCGGGCGGGTGTTTCACTATCCTGACTGGACGTCTATTGACGTCCTCAGGATAATCCCCGATCGCGCGCCCCTGGGGGCGCGCATCACAGCGATCGGTGGTGCCGTGGGTCAGTCTGACCCACCACATTACCGACCAAGGTAAAAGGCTTCGATCCGAAGCCTTTTACCATGTGATCAGCCATGACCAATCACGGCTGATCACAGTGTAAATAGGAAGAGACGTTTATCGGCTTTTCCTCTGCTCAGGTCTGCAGACCTGAGCAGCGGACAGCCGATCGGCTGCTCTCCTGACAGGGGGGGGCTGCGCTGAATGTTTATCAGCGCAGCCACCCTCAGGATCACCCCCACTGGACCACCAGGGAGCCGGATCAGGACCACCAGGGAGCCCCCCTCCTGGACATTGCAATGAGGCCGCCCAGGAGCACCAGGGAAGGCACACAGAGGCCGCCCAGGACCACCAGGGAGCCCCCACTAGACCACCAGTTAAGGGCAATATTATGCACTGTAGGGATGGCACTGTGCCTATGTATGATGCCTGCCAGTGCCATCCCTATCAGTGCTTGTTCCACCAGTGCCCACCACTGCCACCTATAAGTGCCCACCTGTGCCAACTATCAGTGCCCACCTGTGCCACCTAAAAGTGCCCACCTGTGCCACCTAAAAGTGCCCCCTATCAGTGCCCATCAGTGCCCAGTGCCACTTATCAGTGCCACCTAGGAGTGTCCATCAGTGCCACATATCAGTGCCACGTATCAGTGCCCGTCAGTGTTGCTTGTCAGTGCCGCCCATCAGTGCTGCATATTTGCCCCATCATCAGTGCAACCTTATCAGTGCCACCTCATCAGTGCCAATCTGTACTGCCTCATCAGTGCCCGTCAGTGTAGCCTCATCAGTGCCCATCAGTGTAGCCACATCAGTGCCCGTCAGTGAAGGAGAAAATGTACTTTATACAAATTTTTGTGACAGAAACAAAGAAAAATGTTTTTTTTTTTTCAAAATTTTCAGTCTTTTTTTTGTTATAGCGCAAAAAATAAAAACTGCAGGGGTGATCAAATACCACCAAAAGAAAGCTCTATTTATGGGAACAAAATGATAAAAATTTTGTTTGGGTACAACGTCGCACGACCGCGCAATTCTCATTCGAATCGCAACAGCACTGAAAGCTGAAAATTGGTCTGGGCAGGAAATGTTCTAAGTGCCCGGTATTGAAGTGGTTAAAGCATCGCCTATGGAGATTTTTAAGTACCAGAGTTTGTCGCGCAATTTTCAACCGTAATATGTATGGTATCTATTTACGAGGCATTAAATCCTCTTTCACAATATACAAAAAAATTGGACTAACTACTGTTGTCTTATTTTTTAACTCAAAAAAGTGAAATTTTCCCAAAAAAATCGCGCTTGAAAGACCGCTGCGCAAATACCTTGTGACAAAAAGTATTGCAACGGTCGCCATTTTATTCTCTAGGGTGTTTGAAAAAGAATATATAATGTTTGGGGGTTCTAAGTAATTTTCTAGCAAAAAAAAAGTTTTTAACTTGTAACCAACAAATGTAAAAAATGGCTCCGGTGGGTAAGTGGATAAACCCCCTTTCTAATCAGACCAATTCTCAGCTTTCAGTGCTCTCATATTTTGAATGACAATTACTCAGTCATGCAACACTGTACCCATATGAAATGTTTGTCCATTTTTCACGCAAATAGAGCTTTTGTTTGGTAGTATTTAATCACCGCTGGGTTTTTTATTTTTTGCGCTGTAAATGGAAAATACTGCAATTTTGAAAAACAAATGCATTGTTCTTCTTTTCTATTAGTAATTAATAATTATGTAATTAGTAATTTTTCTTCTTAAACTTTGGCCAAAATTTATACTGGTACATATCTTTGGTAAAAATAACAAAAATCTGTGTATATTATTTGGCCTTTGTGAAAGTTATAGAGTCTACAATCTATGGTGCCAATCATTGAATCATTGAAAATTGATCACACCTGTACTGATCACACATGTACTGACGACCTATCTTATTTCTCAAGACCCTAACAAGTACAAATACCCTCAAATTACCCCTTTTTGTAAAGTAGACATTACAAAGTATTTAGTAAGAGGCATGCTGAGTTCTTTGAAGTTGTAATTTTTTCCCACAATTCTTTGTTATTTCTCACTCACAGCATATGCATAACCACAAATTACACCCCAAAACACATTCTACTGCTCCTCCAGAGTATGGCGATACCACATGTGTGAGACTTTTACACAGTCTGGTCACATAGAGAGTCCCAACATGCAGGAAACTCCATCAGGCATTCTAGGGACATAAATTACACATACATTTTTTGACTACCTCTTGCACTTTTGAACGCCCTGGAGCACCAGAACAAAGGAAATGCCCAAAAAATTACTCCATTTTGGAAAGTAAACACCCAAACATATTCTATGAGGCATAATGAGTCTTTTGAAACTGTCATTTTTTTCCACAAGTTTTTGAGCATGAATTGGATGGCTAAGCATGGAGGGGATGGCTGAGTATGGATGGGATGGCTGTGTGTATGGATGGGATGGTTAAGCATGGATGGGATGGCTGTGAATGTGGATGGGATGGCTGAGTATGGATGGGATGGCTGAGCAGGGATGTGATGGATGAACATGGATGGGGTGGCTGAGTATGGATGGGATGGCTGTGAGTATGGATGGAATGGCTGAGTATGGATGGATGGATGAGTGCAGGAATGGGCACAGTGCAGCGCTGTGGGCACTACAGATCCAGCCCACAGATCCACTGCTGCACTCGATCTCTCGAACGGGGCATGCGCCGGTTTGTTTACAATGGATTGCTCCCTCATTTGACGGAGCGATCATGCGGTAAAAACCCACTGCCATCGGCCCTATACTGTGAGCCAAGGGGGACCCGGGGCATCATGGATATTCCCAGGTGCGTGCCCCAGGGGGTGCGCGGGAGCGCGATTCTGGGAGGATATTATAGAACACCCTCCCAGAATAATGCGACCGCCCTGCAGCCATTTTTCGGCTATTTTCTTTCTGTTTGTTTGCATGTCAGTTGCAATCACATGTACTGCTCTAGGCACCCTACAAGTTCCTTAGTCCAACTTTGGGAGCGAACATGAGAGGGTGGCTATGTTCGTACATATACGGTGGGATATGATATGAAGAACAAACATAGCCACTCTCTAACAGGTAGGATCACAGCAGCAAAACAAAAGAAATATGGAGACTTGGAGGAAGCAAAGGGCAATAGAATGGAGTTTTTTAAGTTCTACCTCTTAAGTTAAAACCTAACTCCAGGTTTAGTGAACGTTAAATAGTTTGTTTGGATCAAGCTGGTCCAATCAATTAGGCCTCATGCACATTGGACATTTTTAATGCTGCTGGTGGGGGCATCTGTGGTTATTTTTTTTCTGCCTAAACACCCTCTGCATGTTAGCCTATGGTGTTGATTTACTAAAACTAGAGAGTGCAAAATCACCAATCAGCTTCTAACTTCAGCTTGTTCAGTTAAGTTTTGCCAAAAAAAATGGAAGCTGATTGGTTTCTATGGAGAGCTGCACCCGATTTTGCACTCAGTCGGTTCCTATATGTCCCTGCAAACATAGGCGCTTAGAGAAGTTTAGAGGTAGGGACGTTTAGAGGCAGAAAAAAAAACACTTCCAGCGTGTCCAGGAGCAGTAGTATTTTGGCAGAAAACAAACTTGACACACCTAAACACATGTAGAAGCACGTAGACGCTAAGCACATTTAGTATTTAAGTGTCAATTCATTTCAATAGCCAGAATAAATTATTATTCTTGTCAATGAAATGCATTAACGGTCCAAGCGATTGAAGTACCTAAACACGTTACACGCGTTTACAAGCATCAAGCGTTTTTTCTGCCAAAACGCTGCTTCCAAGAGGAAAGGCTTCTAGGAGAGATGGCCAGACATCCAGTGTGCTTGCCTTCACTAACAGATGCACTCACTGGGAGAGCTATATAAACCGTATGTAGCATAAGCTACACACAATATACAGCACTGTGTTCTGGCAGCTGTATGTGAACTTCCCATAGGTGCAATCAAGAAAAGGCAAACTTGATGCACGTAACATGTATGGGTTAATGATAGTTCTAATAGTTCATAAACTGATCTAGCAGCAATAGGGGACTTTATATGCAACGTTATTAAGCCAAAGGTGCAGGCCCAGCTATCTAATGAGCAATATAAATTAGGAAACCAAATTAAAACTGCTATGTTTAACCACTTGCTTACTGGGCACTTAAACCCCCCTCCTGCCCGAACCAATTTTCAGTTTTCAGCGCTGTCACAATTTGAATGACAATTGCGCGGTCGTGTGACGTTGTACCCAAACAAAATTGGCGTCTTTTTTTTTCCCACAAATAGAGCTTTCTTTTGGTGGTATTTGATCACCTCTGCGGTTTTTAATTTTGCACTATGAACAAAGAAAAGCGACGATTTTGAAAAAAGAACAATTTTGTTTACTTTTTGCTATAATACATATCCAAAAATAAAAAACAAATTTATACATCAGTTTAGGCCGACATATATTCTTCTACATATTTTTGGTAAAAAAAAATTGCAATTGCCATATATTGATTGGGTTGCGCAAAAGTTATAGCGACTACGAACTATGGACATTGGTTTATGGCGTTTTTATTATTTATTTATTTTTTTACTGGTAATGGCGGCGATCTGTGATTTTTATCGGGACTGCGATATTGCGGCGGACTTGTCTGACGTGTTTGACACTTTTTTTGGACCAATGACATTTATACAGCGATCAGATCTAAAAATAGACACTGATCCCAGAATAATGCCATGGAACACCGACGACGAAGTGGGATTGGAGACCTACGGAACATACCCCTTCCCCGGTTGACTCTCGTCCTCAATGCCTACCCCCCTCTTGCCCTCCTCTCCCCCCCACCTATTTCCCGATTACTCTACATTTCCCTAACCTCCCTCCCTCCCCCTCCCCCCCATACAAGTCCTCCTTTCTCTTCCTTTCTACTCGCTTTCCCCCCTCTCTTTCTGTGCCATATACCAAGATGGGCCCAGAGACAACCCCACAGGACTACGTTGCCCACGGACACGACTTTACTGAGAACCAACAAAAATGCACACACTTACAAGAGAAGGATATCAACCCCTAGACATAGAGTCCCTCTCCCCTCTTCACATATGATAGAGACCCCATACTAACTCCTAAATATTCCCTAGTATCCACCTGATATTTCATACCTGAAAGTATGGAGATACACTCAAGCTACTTGAATACTGCCGTCTAGAGTAGAGGCATGTACACACCAGGCAAAATAGACGTAACCTATTACTATACATCTACAGTTTATCTCGCTCTCCGTGTACGGTGGAATAAATGATACGCTCCCGGATCAACAGAGCTATATGTCGATTCAAACAGTGACATGATTATATCGGGTTGTTCGGGTTTCCAAATGTAAAATGCGTGTATATCATTATTGCATCTGCTGTTCCTGTACTGTAATTGTACGTGTTGAGTATAAATAAAACTCTTTTAAAGGAAAAAAAAAATAGACACTGATTACTGTATTAATGTCATTGGCAGGGAAGGGATTAACACCAAGGAGGTAGTGAAGGGGTTAAATGTGTTCCAACTGTGGGGGGGGGGGGGGAGAGGCTAACAGGGCATAACAAATCTAACTGATCCCGATCACAGGGATCAGTAGATCTGTCATGCCACCCCTCACAGAACAGGAAACCGCCGTGTTTACATCAGCGGTTCCCCGTTCTGGCTCTCTGTGACCAGATCGCAGGTCTCCGGCGGACATCGAGTCCGCCCGACCCGCGCCTGGCACGAGCCAAAGGGGAGGACGTCTATTGACGGCCTCCGGGCAATTTAGATCCACGCTGTAGCGGTCAATCGATATGAAGCGGTTAAACTAAAACGAATAAAATGCTGCAGAATCTGTCCTTTTTCTTTCCAGTACAGGACAGACGAAGGTGCACATTTTATGGATATGGCTTAATAATATAATTTGAGATCACTTGTTTTTTTAACCTTGCTCATCTGTACGCCTAAATTGGCATCAAGTTCTTCACAGTATATTATATGGTACATACAAGACTATATTGCCGACATGTACATAGATTGTAAGCTCTTCTGAGCAGGGCCATCTTAATCCTGTTGTATTTTATTGTATTGTATTGTAACTGTATTGTCTCCCTTTTACATTGTAAAGCACTGCGTAAACTGTTGGCACTATCTAAATTCTGTATTATAATAATAATAATAGACACAGGTGCTGCTCCAGTCAGAATGCCAGGCAATAGACTTTATGAACCTCTGTTTCCCTTTACAGTTTGCATTTGTAAGTGTTCCATATGTGCCCTTTTTCCCCATTTACAACCACTTTATGTTTATGGGTAATTTAAAATAGTATAGTTTTAGTGGACTCTATACCGTATATACAGGGGTTATCTGCAGATTTAAAGTAACATTAAACCTTTGTTTTTTTTCTGGTACAATAGTTTTTATTGAGAAAAACAATACCAAGATACAGGCTTGAGGAAAAAAAAGGGTCCCACGCAGGGGAACAAAACGTAAAACACATGCAAATACAAAAAAACACACTTTCGAAGGTTTCTAAAGCGAATAGTAGAAGCATCCAGCATCTAGTGTCAGAAGTGACAATGAGTAACTGGGCCACGTGGCCCAGGACATAGTGAGGCAAAGGAGGTGGGATTGTTGTCCTATAGTGGAGGAGGAAGGAAGCAAAAAAAAGGGAGGGATAGAGAGGGGAGCTTTGAGGTGGGAGGAGAAATGGGGAGAGAAAAGGTGGGAGACAGGAAGGATAAGAAAGGAAGAAGAGAGGTGCAGAACTAAGCAAGGGAAGAAGGCAGGAAACATTCAAGACTATAAAGGAAGAGAAGAGGTTTAGAACTAAGCAGGAAGAGAGGGCGGAACCTGTGGGTAAGATGGCGTTCCAGAACGATAAATCTTGTTTTTTTTAAACTAAAATAACAAACATGCTATACTTACTGGCTCTGTGTAATGGTTTTGCACAGAGCAACCCCAATCCTCCTTTTATGGGGTCCCCCACTGGTGCTCCAGGCCCCTCCTCTTCGGCGAGTGCCCCCCATGGAAAGTGTCAAACAAGCTGCACAGTCTGCGTCTATTGACACAGACCAGGAAACTTTGCCCTGCTGCCTGCTCCCTCGTCATGGCATTTGATTGACAGCAGAGAGAGCCACTGGCTGCAGCTGCTATCACTCTGCCCAATGAGGAGGGAGTCAGCAGCAAGAGCTGGATCGGACCAGGCTCAGGTAAGAATACGGGGGGGGGGGTTGGCGGGGCTGGAGGGCTCCTGTAGCACAGAAGGTTCTGTACCTTAATAAATAGAATGCATTAAGGCAATAATCCTTGAGGCTTTGGAACCCCTTTAAGACAGACTAGGTCACATATTACTCACTGTTTATGACTAATAATAATAATAATAATAATAACAATAATAATAGTAATAATAATAATAATAATAAATACATTTGGAATGGCACTTTCTGTGTACTTAGTGCAGGCAGACTGCAACAATACATATAATACATACTGTATATAATAGAACCTGACTACACTAGACTTGCTAGTTAGTCTATAAACTGCTCTGGATTACAACACAGCTGTATATGGAGATATAAGGAAGTAAATACCTGTGACGTTACTTGATGTTGATCAAAATATGATAGATGCTGCAGCTGAGAAAAGGTACTTTCCAGAGATGGGAAAGATTCTTGTTTGTTCCTCTTTGTCCGATGTCCATCATCTCCAACTATGTGCAACATAAAAATATTTGTATTCTTCCACAGAACTGAAACTGGGCATTCATTTTTGTACATTTTTGTACATCTCACATTCCTATCAGATAAGACTGATGTAGAAACTATCTTATGGACTCATAAATCTAAAACATTTAAAAATGTAAGGGGTTCTAAATGGTAACTGTCAAATTACATACAATATAATCCTAGACTCTGAACCCTATAAATACTGTATATATATATTGTATATGTGTGTGTGTGTTGTCACATCCCCAGTATTTAACCCCAAATCTATACCCATACTTATAAGTGTTTCAAGGAAAATACTCTAATATCAGTGAATACATATTTTAAAGTGTTAAAGTATAACTAAAGGCAAAGCTCTTTTTTTTTTTTTTAACCAATTCAGCCCCGGAAGGATTTCCCACTTTAGGACCAGAACACTTTTTGCGATTCGGCACTGCGTCGCTTTAACTGACAATTGCGCGGTCGTACGACGTTGTACCCAAACTAAATTTGCGTCCTTTTTTTCCCACAAATAGAACTTTTTTTGGTGGTATTTGATCCCCTTTGCATCATTTCTGATCACCACTATAAACAAAAGAAGAGCGACAATTTTGCAAAAAAACCCAAATTTCTTACTTTTTGCTAAAATACAAATCCAAAAAAAAATATATAAAAAAACATTTTTTTCATCGGTTGGCCGATTTATATTCTTCATATTTTTGGTAAAAAAAAATCACAATCGGCGTTTATTGATTGGTTTGCGCAAAAATTGTCCCATTTACAGATGAGATTGAGAATTTATTTCTGGGGTTTTTATTTTTATTTTTTTTTTTACTAGAAATGTCGGTGATCTGTGATTTTTAGTGGTACTGCGATATTGGGGCGGACATGTCGGACCATTTTGACACTTTTTTGGGACCATTGGCACTTATGCAGCGATCAATGCGATAAAAATACACTGATTACTGTGTAAATGCCATTGGCAGTGAAGGGGTTACCTTGCAGGGGGCGCTCTAAGGGTTAACTGTGTTCCCTGGGTGTGTTCTAACTGTTCTAACTGTATGTGGGCTGACCTGGCTGGGGAAAGGGGATGATCACGGCTTCCATATGGATGAGAACGGAGATCCTTATTTACTTACACGGACCTCCGTTCTGTCACTGCGGGGGGAGCATCGCGGGTAGCCGGCGGCGATCGAGTCCGCCCTACCCGCTCCCTGCCCCCCGTTAACATAGTGAGCGCGCCTCCGGCGGCGCGCGCGCGCTCACAACACTAGTTATCGCGGCCGCCGTCAGGTGACGGCATTTCGCGATAATGAGCCACCTTGCCGCCATCACGCTGCGGCGGGCGGTCGGCAAGTGGTTAAGTTTTGGATAGAGTGGAGATGGATTAGGACATCTGTTAGGTTTGTATTGATGTCTGTGCCCCCTGGCCCCCTGTTATGGAGATTCACCCTTTCTATTTGTCCTGTTTTCCAATATCATTGAAAATAAAAGTAAAAAAAATCCCAAATTTTGGGTTGTCCCCAGGAATAGAGGGGAAATCTTCCAACGTGGATACTAGTTCTGATGGCCTGGGGGGAAGTCTAATTTTAGTAAAAGTAATCTGAATGTCTATATAGCCGCTGGATCACTTTTAGGCCTCATGCACACGTTTTTACAGTAGCTGTTTTTAGCTTCAGATGTTTTTTTTTTTCCTACAGTCAATAAACTCCCCGTCATGTTATCCTATCTGTTTATGCACACATAGGCTGTTAACAACAGTTTTTGGCTGGGGTGTTTTTGAGCTGTAAAAAAACCCCAAAACTAGTGGGTTCTGAGAGACGTTTTTCAGCTGTAAAAATGCTCAAATGCTCAAAAACGTACAAAAACATGGCTCACCAACGCTTTTGATCCATTGAGGAAAAAAACAAAACAAAAACGCTACTGCTCAAAAACGTGGCTCACCAACGAAGGAATGAAGAAGAAAAAAATGCTCTAAAACACTACTGCTCACAAATGCTCAAAAACGCTAGTGCAATAATGCTGAAAAAGCTACTGACATTTTTAGAATTTTTTTTTAATGTCCTGTGTGCATGAGGCCCAAGAGGCGACTGAAGGGGGCCAATGTCTTTTCTAGGCTCTCCCATCTCATTAGGGAGCCCAACACAGCTCTGACCAGCAGCATCCGGTGCATTGCACAGAAGGAGGGAAACTAACATTGTTCCTCGCTCTCTGTGAGATCAGAAAGGGGAAGCAACAAGGATTTTGTCACTTCTAGTTTTGGAATGTTTGTTGACCAGCCATTGCTGGCCTGTGAAGCAGCATATCAAACCTATCTTTGTTTGATCTGCTGCTTTGCAGACCAGAGGAGAGATCTGGGGTCTTAAAGACCCCAGATGTCTCCATTAAAAACCTATTATGGCCCATGCTATGTTGTTCATCCCTTGTGGTAGCAATAAAGTTGATAAAAAAAATTAAAGGTACAATGTAAAAATCAATAAATGTAAATGAATGTAAATAAAATAAATAATAAAATTAAAGCCTAAAAGCACCCCGTCCCCCGCGTGCTCATGCTCAAAGGCGAAGGCGCACATTTGCTCATATGTACAGTGCCTTGAAAAAGTATTCACACCCCTTGAAATTTTCCACATTTTGTTATGTTACAATCAAAAAGGTAAATGTATTTTATTGGGATTCTATGTGATAGACCAACACAAAGTGGCACATAATTGTGAAGTGGAAAGAAAATGATAAATGTTTTTCAACATTTTTTACAAATAAATATCTGAAAAGTGTGGCGTGCTTTTGCATTCAGCCCCCTTTACTCTGATACCCCTAACTAAAATATAGTGGAACCAAATGCCTTCAGAAGTCACCTAATTAATAAATAGTGTCCATCTTTTTGTAATTTATTCTCAGTATACATACAGCTGTTCTATGAAGCCCTCAGTGGTTTGTTAGAGAACCTTAGTGAACAAACAGCATCATGAAGGCCAAGGAACACACCAGACAGGTCAGGGATAAAGTTGTGGAGAAGTTTAAAGCAGGGTTAGGTTATAAAAAATATCCCAAGCTTTGAGATCTCACTGAGCACTGTTCAATCCATAATCCGAAAATGGAAAGAGTATGGCACAACTGCAAACCTACCAAGACATGGTCATCCACCTAAACTGGCAGGCCAGGCAAGGAGAGCATTAATCAAAGAAGCAGCCAAGAGGCCCATGGCAACTCTGGAGGAGCTGTAGAGATCCACAGCTCAGGTTGGAGAAGCTGTACACAGGACAACTTTTACACATGGAAGAAGGCCCTCTGCTCAGATGAGACCAAAATTGAACTTTTTGGCCTAAAAGCAACATGCTATGTGTGTCGGAAAACTAACACTGCACATCACCCTGAACACACCATCCCCACTGTGAAACATGGTGGCGACAGCATCATGTTGTGGGGATGCTTTTATTCAGCAGGGACAGGGAAGCTGGTCAGAGTTGATGGGAAGATGGATGGAGCCAATTACAGGGCAATCTTAGAAGAAAACCTGTTAGAGTCTGCAGAAGACTTGAGACTGGGGCGGAGGTTCACCTTCCAGCAGGACAACGACCCTAAATATACAGCCAGAGCCACAATGGAATGGTTTAGATTAAATCATATTCATGCTGGAATGGCCCAATCAAAGTCCAGACCTAAATCAAATTGAGAATCTGTGCCAAGACTTGAAAATTGTTGCTCACAGACGCTCTCCATCCAATCTGACAAAGCTTGAGCTATTTTGCAAAGAAGAATGGGCAAAAATGTCACTTTCTAGATGTACACAGCCGGTAGAGACATCCCCAAAAAGGCTTGCAGCTGTAATTGCAGTGAAAGGGGTTTCTACAAAGTATTGACTCAGGGGGCAGAATACAAATGCACACCACACCTTTCACATATTTATTTGTAAAAAAAATGTGAAAAAACATTTATCATTTTCCTTTCACTTCACAATTATCTGCGACTTTGTGTTGGTCTATCACATAAAATCCCAATAAAATACATTTACGTTTTTGGTTGTAACATGACAAAATGTGGAAAATTTCAAGGGGTATGATTTATATATAAATACTTTTCCAAGGCACTGTAAACAGCGATCTCACCACACAGGCAGGGCCACTGATAGGGGGGGGTACATACAGTCCTCTTGTAGGGGGCCCAAGCACACAGGGGGGCCCACACAGGAAGGGGATTAATAGTGGACGACAATTGCAGAACTATTCCTCCAGCAGCTGAAAGCTGGTCTCCCTCCCTCTCCCTGCTGCCAGCTTTTATCTGCTGAGAAAGATACAGTTGTCCCTCTCTAATCCCTCTCCCTGTGCACCCCCTCTCAGTGCTGATTCTAATGTTAGTTTAGAGTTTGTTATCTCTTTAACTTTGTTTCTCTCTCTCTGATCCAGGAGCTCCAACTGCCCAGCTTGTATATTTTTTTCATCTCATCTCATCTCATCTCATTTTTATCTATTAACTCAGTTTTGTCTTTTAGATTTAGCAGGGATTCTGTGAGTTACGTTGTATTTGTGTCTGCTAATAATGATTTTATTGTATTTTTAGCGAAGTATAGCTTTAATATTTTCTTGGGGGGGGGGTCTGTCAGGTAGTCTGTACGGGGCCCCACGATT
>BLSH010523973.1:879542-891230 GCA_018402905.1 Glandirana rugosa | reverse complement strand
AATAATCAAGAGACTGATGGAGACCGTAGTGCCTAAAAGCCAATGTGAAGCTGTAATCACTACATCTAGCACCAATGTTTATTCATATTACAGGTACTTCTATAACATCTTCAATTAACGCAGTTACACATTTATTATACATTCACATAAGTCCCCGCCCTCAAGGAGCTTACAATCTAAGGTCCCTAACTCACATTCATACATACACATACTAGGACCAATTTAGACAGGAGCCAAATAAACTTCCTGCATGTCTTTGGAGTGTGGGAGGAAACTGAAATTCTCAGAGGAAACCCACACAGACACAGGGAGAACATGCAAACTACAGTCAGGTAATGCCATGATTAGGATTCGAACCAATGACCCCAGTGCTGCTAGGCAAAAATGCTAACCACTTAGCCACTGTGCCGCCCCATGATCAATGTCTTCCCCATGCTAATGTTTGGTAAAAGGATAACTGAACCTGTTGATAATCTCTAAAGCATGATATATAAGTGTAACATAAATAAGAACGTAGATGTAAAATAAATGTAAGAGTAGTGTAGTTTTAACCAGTAGCTGAGATATGATGCGATCTATAGTAGTATGTAATTGTAGATATAGTTTAATTATATGCTATTAAAGATACGGTATTTACATTATTCAGTAATCAGTCATAGACATATGTTTGTTCCTCTATTAGCATTTGAAAAGGACAGAGCAAAAGCTAGGATAGAGTTGACACCTAGCTGCAAATAAATTATCCCATCCAAGTTAACCTAGATCGGCACCTTTCTGAAACCTCAAAGAAAGTCCAAGCCATTTTGGCTACAAGAATCCACAGGGGACAGTCACAAGGCTCTGAACTATCTGCCAGCTTTGATTTATAGCAACAAATCTGAGGAATAATTCTTATATATCATAAAAGCTAAAATATTAGTTGCTGAGAGGTGAAAATAATTCCTTCTGGTCATACACATGTTGGGCTATGTGTACATGTAAATCTGTATTGGTAGCACATTTAGAATCCAGGAGAAGCACGCAAAACTTTTATACAACGCTTGATTGCGACAGCTGAACAGCGATTAGTACTGTCGCGATCGGACTAACGTGCTGGTATGCGAAATTCTATCCCCAACACAGCGATCGCAGCCGTTCCGGGCCAATTCAACTCTGGTAATTTCAGAACACCAAACATCTTATGGGCTGAGACGGGAACATCCCTCAGGGTTGATTGGCCAAGGGCTACAGTCCAGCCCACATCCATATTTCAATAAATTGAGAAGAATGGGAAATGGACGGGGTCATTTCCACAAAGCCAGTGCAACTGGGAAATTACGGACTGTTTCTGACATGCTTCTGTCACAGGATAAACTTTGGTAAAGTTTATTTCTGTTTTTATCCCCTTTTATTTTCATAGTGAATTGCCAATTGTGTATGTCTTTTTTTCTTTTTTGTATTTTTATTATTTTTTCTTTTTATATATTTTATGCACTGCCCACTTTTGGGATAATAAATTATAAAATGAATAAGTGACTTCTGTGTGCTAAGCTAGGGCTTATATACCTGGAGAGATTGTTGCATTTTAGTGTCTATGTGCTCGGTCTAAGTCAGTTGCCAATCTGTATGCAATTGCACTGTGTGTTGGCAGATTGCATGCAAATTAAAAACTAGCAGATCTTCCAGACAGAGATTTGTGTGTGTGTGTGATTTTCTAGCAGACCAGTCTGCGGACAAACTGTTGAATGGTGGCAGGATACTGTTTTGTTGTGTATCTTTTGTGTGGACAGTGGGAAGAATGATAAACAACAGGGTTCTACATAGTTACATATAGTTACATAGTCAGTGAGGTTGAAAAAAGACTTCAAAATCCAACCTATGTGTGTGTTTTTTATGTCAGTACTAAATTGTATACCCCTCAATGTTGTGGTCCCTTGCATCTAATAGTTTTTTTAAATTATCTATACTCCCAGCAGAAACCACTGCTTGTGGAAGAGAATTCCACATCCTCACTGCTCTTACGGTAAAGAACCCTCTACGCAGTTTATGGTTAAACCGCATTTTTTCTAATTTTAGTGAATGACCGCGTGTCTTTGTGTACTGCCTTGCGCTGAATAGTTTTGTCCCTATTGTGGGGTCACCAGTACAGTATTGGTACATTGAAATCATATCCCCTCTCAAGCATCTTCTCCAGAGAGAACAAGTTCAGTGCTTGTAATCTTTTCTCATAACTAGGGTCCTCCATTCCCTTAATTAGCTTTGTTTCCCTTCTCTGAACCCTTTCAAGTACCAGGACATCCCTCCTGAGGACTGGTGCCCAGAACTGGATGGCATACTCCAAGTGCGGCCTCACCAGAGACTTGTATAGTGGGAGAATTATTGAATTATCCCTCGAGTTGAACCCTTTCTTGATTCATGCCAACACTTTGTTAGCTTTGCTTGCAGCAGCTTGGCATTGCATGCCACTGCTGAGCCTGTTCTCTACTAGGACCCCTAGGTCCTTTTCCATCCTAGATTCCCCCAGAGGCTCTCCCCCTAGTAAGTAGTTTGCATTCATGTTCTTGGTACCCAAATGCATTATTTTACATTTTTCTACGTTAAACCTCATTTGCCACTTGTCTGCCCACCCCATTAAATAGTTCAGATCTTGTTGCAAGGTTTCCACATCCTGTGGAGAATGTATTGCCCTGTTTAGCTTGGTATCATCTGCAAATATTGAGACTGAGCTGTTTATGATCCTCCAGATCATTTATGAATAGATTGAATAGGATTGGTCCCAGGACAGAACCTTGGGGAACCCCACTTTCTACACTCCCCATTTATCATCACCCTCTGGACTCGCCCCTGTAACCAGTTTTCAATTCAGGTACTCACCCTTTGATCCATGTTGAGAAACCATAGTTTGTACAGTAAACGTTTAGATACACCACGGCTACAGGCCTTCCTTCATCTAGATGGCAGCTCACCTCCTCATAGAAGGAGAAATCTTGTATATAATCCCTTATTATTCCCTCCAAGAGCTTGCAAATTATTGATGTTTAGCTAACTGGTCTGTAATTCCCAGGGATATATCTTGGTCCTTTTTTATATATTGGTGCTACGTTGGCGTTCCTCCAATCAGCTGGTATCATATCAGTCAGAAAACTGCTCTTAAAGATTAGGTACAATGGTCTGGCAATAACTTGGCTGAGTTCCTTAAGGACCCTCGAGCTTGTAGGATAGCTGGAGGAATCCTAGAAGTGTGTTCTAATTTCTAGACTGCTCACCAACCAACTAGCTGGTTTGGAGTGGAGTCTCACTCTAGTGGTGGCCAGAGGTAGTGTGGCATGAGAAAGGGTATCATGGCCAGTCGTACTTGCTTAGAATAAGTTCCCCTCTCGTTAGCTAGCCGCTGTGGGCATGCGTCACCATGACAATAAGCTAGCTTTATATACACTGTAAGTGTATATTGTAGATTATGCACATTAATATAGGGATGTCAGATAAATCCAGTGCTCATTAGGTTTTTAGTATACCAATTAAACTATATACTAATAGTCACATTGAAAGAATACAAAATACTTGTCAGGCTGAAAAGAATCACCAATAGTCTGGCTAAGAAGGTGGCTAAGCCCAAGATTAAGGCTTCATGCACACTAGGTGGCTGAAAAAATGCCAGTAACTCTGGCAGAAAAAGCAGCATAAAAACCGTTCAGTGGCTTGCATTGCACAAGAGTTTATGCTTGTTTATGGGCATTTTTTTTCCAAAATATTACCCTCAGTTAATTTTTCACTATAATCAATGTATACTTAAAAATGCAGAATGCTCCTAAACACTGTGTTTAGGCACATCAAGCATTTTTACTGCCTGAAAGTTCCTCTCAAAATCGCACTTCTGATCATTTTTTTTTCAGCCTGTAAACGCTCCTCTGCAAATATGCCTGTAAAAGCCCAAATGTGCATGGACAAATAGGCTAGCATACAGTTGCTTATACAGGCTGAAGATTACAATGCCAAAAGCCTGTATAAGCAGCATTTTTATGCCCAGTATGTATGAGGCCTTATTGTTGTTTTTGTCCCCAGTAAGGGGATTACTCTTGATGCCACAAGAGACACTTGAAAATGGTGTACCACTGCAAGATTTTTCCTCATCTTCTGTTTCTGGGAGAAATAATTTGTTTGGTTACCCTCAAGTTCTGACCATGTGAGCAGGGTTACTAGGATAAAAATTTGAAAAACTTTTAAACCTCCCATAATCAATACAGAACGTAAAAGAAATAATCTTGGCTAGCATTCCAAAAAACAATTATTAGATAAAAATGCATGGCTGCATTTAGAAATTTTATTGCTATACTTACCTAAGACTTGAAGCCTTGCTTTTAATATTATTGATAAAGACAGATATATTTTACAAAGACTAACATACCCTTTTCTTGATAGTTTGACACAAAAGTATGTTTTTATGTAGTCTGAATTCACAAAAACTTATACATATGTAGCACCCTCTAGTGTGCTACTTGCAGTAGTGCAGGTAAACTAAGTGTCTGGTCCAGGGCTAAGCCTGAGCCATGGAATCTAGGTCAGGGTAATTAGAGGTTAGGTCTGGATGACTCATCCAGGCAGCTCTCTGGTGCCTTCCCCTGGTTCTAGAACGTTGGAGAATATTCTAGAAAATAGTGGTCAGAAGCTAGGAGGGTTATCTTGCATATTTAGGGGCCCTTAGCCAATACTCAGGAAGTGGGCCTGGCAGAAAACTACAGAGCCCTTAAATAAACATGAGCCATGCCAGCAGGGAGTCAGGTGAAAGATGGAGAAGCAGTGCTAAGGGAGTCTCTCGGTGGGCTTTGAGGGACCCCTACCGGAGAGTCTCTACCTCGGGCTGGGGCTCAGCTGGCTTGCCTGGAAGGATCCTAACCCAGGACAAGTTGGAGGAGTCTTTCCAGAGAGACAGCAGAAGTAAGGGGAGACAGAGTGAGTAGATCAGCATGGTGCAGGGACAGGCAAGGGGAGAGACCACCACATGCATCAGGGTCTCTCTTGAAGACAGCAGTGTGGTTAAATCTTCTGCCTTGCCCTGGGAAAATCTCCAGTGTGTCAGTCAGGAGCACTGGGAAGAAGAAGCAGCCAGGTGGGCTGGTGAAGCAGCAGCCAGGTGGGCTAGCATTTTTGCAAGATGTTGAGCTGGGACCAGTGTCTACAGGGGAGCTAAAAGTGTATCAGGAAGCAGTTCACTCCACATTTTTCAAGAGACTGAGCGTTCCTAGCCTGTAAGGGGCTGTTGCTAAGCTAACAAAAAGACTGTTAGCTCCTAAATGAGTGAACCCAGCAGAGCTGTGCAAAGGATCAAGATTACAGTTGAGCGAACCCGAACTGTAAAGTGCGGGTCCGTACCGAACTTTGGTGTGTTCCGTGACCCGGACCCGAACCCGGACTTTTGAAAAAAAGTTTGGGTTCGGGGTTCGGGTATTTGATCCCGCCTGTTGAATAGCTGCTGGGCAGCCAATCAACAAGCGTTTCACTGGTTTGCCCTTAGAAACCATCACAGCCATGCCTACTAATGGCATGGCTGTGATTGGCCAGTGCATCATGTGATCCAGCCTCTGTATAAGCTGGAGTCACGTAGTACTGCATGTCACATGCTCTCAGGCTAGTGTAGGGAGAGGATGCTGCTGGTGCTGTGAGGGACAGATTGCAGATATAATAACATCTCATCCTGCACCTGCATCTAAAATCATCTCCTAGTTCTATAGGGTCAGGTTCCCGCTGTTGCTGTAAGGGACAGATTATTGTTCTAAAATCATTGCCTACTCCTATAGGGTCAGGTTCCTGCTGTTGCTGTAAGGGACAGATTATTGTTCTAAAATCATCTCCTAGTTCTATAGGGAGAGGTTCCTGCTGTTGCTGTAAGGGACAGATTATTGTTCTAAAATCATCGCCTACTCCTATAGGGTCAGGTTCCTGCTGTTGCTGTAAGGGACAGATTATTGTTCTAAAATCATCGTCTACTGCTTTTGCAGCCATCTAGAACTTGCCATGACTTTTTTACAGCCATTTTTGTGCCGAAAAGTTCGGGTCCCCATTGACTTCAATGGGGTTCGGGGTCAAGTTTGGGTCAAGTTCGGTACCGAACCCGGACTTTTTCGTGAAGTTCGGCCGAACCCGCCAAACCCGAACATCCAGGTGTCCGCTCAACTCTAATCAAGATATGTGCAGGGAGAAGGAGTGGACGTTGTAAATAGGGAGGAAGATGTTCCTGGTTCTGTTATTGTCAAGTGTTGGGCATCCCATAATCTCTACCCCATCCAAGTTATTACCCCCTAATAAAACAACAAAAACAAGCAAAAGACAGTTTTCTGTGTCTGGATGAAGAAGAAACTGTTACATGACTGGCTGTGCAGCAGTAGGTAACCCTGACATTTGCAACTCCTACGGGGGTAGTGTTACACATTTGTTTGTGCATAGTCAGAATATTAACGGAACCTGTGTTCTCTTTTTTCAGGCAAAGAAAAAGCAGAAGTATTAATGTAGTATTAAAGAAGAGAAACTGAAAAATGCATCCTGTGTAATAAAGAGTTGTAATGTTCCGAATAATACAAGTTAATAGCTCCATACTTCTACTGCCAAAGCTCTGAGATGTGGATAATTTCATGGGAAAGTTAAAAGAAAAAAAACTTTATCTTGTTGATCCCTGAATGCAAATGCATGGGATGATGCCAGCTTTTTGATCAATATATCTGCTACTCTACAAACACAAGTGACAAGTAGCTGAATCATGGAATATTCAGGTAATATGTTATTAACATGCAAACTTTAGTTTTGGAAGCTGCTGCAACAGTACTTACTGCTTATGCGCTAGGCACATAATTGTTATAGGATATCATCCTTCTTTATCATACTAACCATATATGCTATTCTTAGAATTACTGTATTTAGTCAGTGTACACCAAAATGCTGTGTTCTCTTTTCTCCATAAAATAGCAGAAGATATATATGTATATACATATATATATATATTTTACCAATGTTGCAAATAGGAATTTAATTTTGTAATAGCTAAAGTTGCAAGTTTTTACAGAACTTTTTTTTACAGAACAACAGTGCAAAATGTAAACAGACTCATCAAAAATAGTGTTACTGGTATTCAGAGTAGCATATATGAACTAAATATATGCTGTATGAATCACATCAACAGCATTTCAGTGACTGTAAATTACAGATGGGTCTATTTAATACCCACAAGCCCAACAATGTACAAATCTGTGCAAAGAAAGATGAATCCTGATTATCTGTTGTGGGTTTTTTTTACATTGCTTTTTATCTTATAAGTACCCAGTTTCCAAAAATGAAATGTAGGGTCCATACAGATGACTAATTGAACAGAATTATTTATTTAACGGAGGATGGTAAATTCACATCTAGTCATGTATGAACACATTTAAATAAAACTTAATTAAAAGGTCATTTAAAGTGAGAGGACTCCAGCTAGGAGCTTCTAAAAATCTCAGGTAGAAGCACAGAATAGTATGCACATGGTAAATTAATAAATAGTCCACAGAAAGTAACCTACTTTTATTTTGTAATGTGAATACTTCAGTTTAAATGCAACACTAACACAACTCACAAATACCGGTGTGCATGAGCCCACGCTGCTATCATATTGACAATCTAATGAAATAGTCATGGACTATGAGGGTAAATATCATGGAAAGTTCTGAAAATATAATTTTTGTTTCTCAGAATATAAAAGGTATAGTCTGGTTACATGTTGGTAAGAGTATTGTTTACTGACATATTTTCATTTCAACAAGCAATGACCACAATCCCACAAATACCCTTTTTCTTTTCATATATACCATAAATGCACAATATAACATACTATCACAAATATTTTTTTTTTCAATTACAATGTACAGCCTTTATTACTTGAGTGCTATTTTTTTCTCTTAAGTCAACTACAAAGCTATATGTTGAGGCAATGCGCAGTAAACCATGTATTTTGTGATGTGGTGTGCTCTAGTGCCATTCATTCAGAACAGCATCCCAACACACAAGTATTGTAGGTGTCATCGGACCTACACTGCAGCGCAACAGGTTGTGGTGTGCTGCAGTAAAAAAAAAAAAAGATGCCGGTCTGACTTTTCCTCATTGCTATCTCTCCTGTTGCCACAACACTCAACTTTCTGTTTCACACGTGCTTCAGCTTGCATAAGAGCAGTTCTAACAGCAAGCTTTGACAAAGCATTTGAATAGCTTTTAGCAAGCTTTATTGAAGCTTTTAAAGTAAGATGTTAGTAAATGATGAACACAGATCCTAGTGGGAGTGTTGATTGCCACTTGAAACAAACTACCAGCAAGCTTCAGAACTTCTCTTAGCTTGTTGAAAGCCAGCTGAAGCCTGCTAGCAGCTTGCCTAAAGTGGCAATCAACACTCCCATTAGAATCGGTGGTCAACCCGCACAAATTGGAGCTGAATGGTACTTTAAAAGTTTCAGGCTTGGTTACACACCTATGTGAATTGGATGCGGATAGCACTGCATCCAATACGCAGATCATTTGAAAACATTTTGTTTTCAATGGGTCTGGTTCACATATGTGCGGTGTATTCGCACTCCACATTGCACAGAAAACGTGTGTGCTTTCTAAACAGTGCTGTGCGAATTCCAGGCACATTCTGTTCAATGGGAATGCATCTGTTTCGCAGATGTGTTGTGTTGTGAACAGGCATTCTCTTCCCCTCCTCACTACACCCCCCCAGGTCAGCTAATCCCCTGCTAGAACAGAGAGGAACTGCTGAACAACAGCTATTTCTCTTCGCAGGGAGAACGGAGCTGGAATTCGCATTGGACTGGTGTGTACCCAGCCTTAACAAAGCTTGCTTAAAGCTCTGCAAATACTTTGTCAAAGTTCACACTGCTCTTATAAAAGCTGAAGCCCGTGTGAAACAGGCTAAATTGGATGGTCTGCCTTAATGCAGTGTACATTAGCTTACAAAATACTGCATGTTAACATGCATGTGAGCCACAGTCCACTGCATGCACTAAGGCCTTATTCACATCTATGCATTTTTTGTGCTTTTTGCATTTTGCAGATTTGCACTGCAGCCCATTTAACCACTTCACCCCCAGCACCGTAAATAGGCGGTGGCTACTTTGAGTGGATGGTATCGGGATATAGCCTGCAGCTGCAGACTATATCCCAGTACAGTTTTTTAGAGCGGACGGTCGGCTGTCCGGGGATAATGGCCGATCTGGCTCGGGAGCCACTCAATCTTTATCCCTGAAGGTGGGAGGGGACATCCGCCACTCTTCTCCGGCTTCCCGTCCCACCGGGAGACTGGAGCTACAATCCGGCACGTCCGCCGGCTCAGAGGAGACCTGAAGAAACCCGGAATCGGCTCCGATCGGGTCTCCTTCGGCAAATTCTGGAAAGCAACATCATAACGTCACTTCTGGTTTACTCGGCGGCTAACGGCGCCGCTTTTAAAAAAATGACAGTATTCAGAATCACCGTTTTTGACGATCTGAATACTGTGAAGTGCAAAGGAGGGATGAAGAAGAATTTTTTTTTTTTTAAAGGAACAGTGTTAAAAATAAATAAATAAATGAAGCTAAAAAAAAAAAAAATTAAAGCGCCACCATCCCTGTGAGCTTGCGCAGCAAAGAAAACACATACATAAGTCGCGCCCGCATATGAACACGGTGTTCAAACCACACATTTGAGGTTTCGCCGCGATCACCAGAGTGTGAGCAATAATTCTAACAAAAGACCACATCTGCACCTCTAACCTGGCTACCATTAAAAATTTTTAAAGCGTCGCCTATGGAGATTTTTAAGTACCGGACTTTGTCGCCATTCTGCGAGTGCGTGCAATTTTCAACCGTAACATGTATGATATCTATTTACTCGGCGTAACATTCTTTTCACAATATACAAAAAAATTGGGCTAACTTTACTGTTGTTTTATTTTTTAACTCAAAAAATGAGATTTTTCCATAAAAATCGCGCTAGAAAGACCGCTGCGCAAATACCATGTGACAAAAGTATTGCAACAATAGCCATTTTATTCTCTAGAGTGTTTGAAAAAAAATATATATATATATATATAATATTTGGGAGTTCTAAGTAATTTTCTAGCAAAAAAAAACAGTTTTTAACTTGTAACCAACAAATGTAGAAAAGAGCCCAAGTTGGTAAGTGGTTAGGGTTCCTATAGAATACGTTCTGTAGTGCAAATCTGCAAAATCCAAAAAGCCCTAAAAATACATAGGTGTGAATCCAGCCTCAAGACAGAAGAGATTCTAGCAATAGATAACATTATCACCCACTGTCTTTACCATGGCACATTTTCAAATGTCCTTCCATTATTTTTAATGACTGGTATCTACCCTTTGTTCACCGGTTTCATGATAGTGCAGAAGCATAATCTACATTCTGCAAAATCTACATATGTGTTTACCTTGTATTTAGATTTTAATGAAAGTCACTGGGAACAGAAATGCACATCAATATTTAATGGCCTAAATGACAAGTATGTATGTTTTTATGCCACACCCTAACCTAGGCTTTGAAGACTAGTCCATGATAATGCCAATACTGGCAAACTTTGGTATAAAGTTCTTCTTGTGCTGCAAATTCTGTCCAATTCTGTAATATCTGACAAACATTTGACAAATCTCGAATGATCATGAAAAATAACACAGAAAAAGCAAATCAAGCAATCATTCTATAATAAGGAATAGTTATGTGATCCAACTGCATGGGCTGTTTAACTAAATAACTGTTTTCTTTCTATTTTAGGATTCGGAGAACTCATAATAGACGTTAAACTATACAACGTTACAAATTTAGCTGAGAATCTGAATTGTTCTAGAGACAACAGTATCAACCAAGTTATTTTTCCTGTTCTTTACTCATTTCTCTTCGTTGCTGGGACAATAATGAATGGTTTGGCAATTGTTGTGTTTTTTCAGTTACCAAGCAAATCAAACTTCATCATTTTTCTAAAGAACTCCGTGATTTCTGACTCTCTGATGATTATGACATTCCCATTCAAGATTCTTGGTGATGCTGGACTTGGTCTCTGGCCTTTAAAAGGGTTTGCTTGTCGCTACACCTCAGTGGTGTTCTACTTTACAATGTACATCAGCATCATTTTCCTTGGTCTAATAACTATAGATCGATATAAAAAAACTGCAAGACCATTCAGTAACTCTTGTACAACAAACCCGCGCTCTGCCAAGATCTTGTCGGCTGCAATATGGATAATAATGTTTGCCCTCTCATTACCGAATATAATTTTAACCAACAAGACAATGACACAAAAAAATGTGAGGAACTGTATAAACCTCAAGTCTGATTTTGGCCGGATTTGGCATGAAACTGTGAGCTTCATATGTCAGATTATTGTGTCAAAGTACGGTTTAGGCCGGTTTTAGTCTGAACTCCAAATATGTCAAGGAGTGTAAAAAAACACAGTAACAGAACAACCAATTTTAATATAAGCCATTACTCTCCCGTTTGTAATAATAGGTATAACGTCGGCTGTTCTAGAACCGTCTCGCGCCCAAACAACATGTTCTCAATGACTTACCAGAACGTCAAAAAAATATAGCTAGATATCAATAATCTGGTTCCTTTTACTACGACTACATGTAACATTTCATCTTGTGGTGACTCCACATCGCTGTTCGTTTGGGAAAATTTCCGGTCTCTGGTTCAGGTCGTAGTGGT
>BLSH010523973.1:803001-850369 GCA_018402905.1 Glandirana rugosa | reverse complement strand
GTGGCATGGATGGGCACTGTAGTAGCACGGATGTGTCACGGATGAGAACTGATGTGGTATGGATGAGCATGAATAAGGCACAAATGAGCCATGGATGGGAGTGGATGAGCCGTAAATGGGGATAGATGAGCACGGATGGGGATGACTGAGCACGGACGGGGATGGATGAGCACGGATGGGGATGACTGAGCACGAATGAGGATGGATGAGCATGGATGGGGATGGATGAGCATGGATGGGGATGACTGAGCACGGCTGAGTGGGTGAGCAAAGCTTGGTGAGGATGGCTGGATGGGTGAGCATGGATGGATGGGTGGCTGAGCATGGATGGATGAGCATGGATGTGGTGAGGATGGCTGGGTGGGTGAGGAAGGTTGGATTGGTGAGGAAGGTTGGATGGGTGAGGATGGATGGATGGATGGGTGGCTGAGCATGGATGGGGTGAGGGTGGCTGGGTGGGTGAGGATGGCTGGCTGGGTGAGCATGGATGGGGTGAGGATGGCTGGATGGGGTGGGGATGGCTGGATGGGGTGAGGATGGCTGGGTGGGTGTGGATGGATGTTGGGGGGTGCAGCCTGTCCCCCACTGTCACTTAGCAGTGCTGTGGGCATTACACATCGCCCACAGTGCTGCAGCTCATCCTCTCTCCCCCCTCTCTCCTCTCACACTGCACCGATCGGTGCGGAGAGGAGAGAGAAAAGTCGGCGGAAGCGCCGGCTTGTTTACATGTGATCGCTCCGTCATTTCACGGAGCGATCACGTGGTGAAAGGCCGCTCACAACGGCCATTCACCACGATCCGTGATGTGCTGGGTCCCCTGGACCTGGCTCGATCCTGAGCTGCGATGTCTGTTTCTAAAGACACAGACATTGAGGCTGAGCCCTACCCCCCGCTCCCTCATCACAGGATTTGACCAATGGCTCCCCCTGCTCTCAGCAAAGCCTGTGAGAGCAAGGAGAAGAGGAAAGAGCTGCTACAAATGTGTATAATGCTGGATCAAGATCAGGCTCAGGTAAGTAGAAGGGGGGGCAGTATACACACTGAAACATTTTTTACTTTAAAGTGATTGTTTAAACAATATACTTACCTCCTCTGTGCAGTTGGTTTTGCACAGAGCAGCCCAGATCCTCCTCTTCTTGGGTCCCTATTTGCTGCTCCTGGACCCTCCTCCTATTGAGTGCCCCCTCAGCCAGGAGTTTTCTACAGGGGGCACCCGAGGCCGAGTCAGAGCTCCATGAATCAATTCAGACACGGAGCCCCGACCCAGCCCCGCCCCCTCTCTCCCCTGATTGGCTGACTGACTTTGATCGACAGCCACGGGAGCCACGGCAGCCACCGCTGCTGTGTCTCAGCCAATTAGGAGGAGTGTCCTGGATGGCTTAGACATTCATGGACATTGTTGGAGAGAGATGGGGCTCAGGCAAGTAATTAGGGAGTGCTAGGGAGGCTTACACACACAGAAGGTGTTTTATATTAATGCATAGTGCCTTTACAACTCCCTTAACCTCCCTGGCGGTAATCCCGAGTGTGGCTCGGGGTGGAATTTCAGTACCATTAGCGGTAACCCCGAGCCACACTTGGGGTTGCATCGCTGGATCCAAGGCAGTGTTACTCACCTTGTCCCCTGGATCCAGAGATGCCCCCCGCCGTGTCTGCGGGCTGTGTCCTCCGCCCAATGCCTCTGTGTGCCGGGCTCAGTTCCCTGCGAGCGTTGCATCGCACAAGGGCGGAGATCGGCGACAAATTGAAAAAGTGAAACACACAGTATACATACAGTACACTGCAATCTGTAAGATTACATTACTGTATGAAATCATTTCACATCCCCTTTGTCCCTAGTGGTTTGCCCAGTGCCCTGCATGCACTTTTATATAATAAATGTCATTCTTTCTGCCTGGAAACTTGAGAATGTCCATGGCAACCAAAAAGTGTCCCTTTACGTCAAAAGTGGTTTTTGATCAGCTAGAAAACAGCGATAGTAAATAAGAATCATTTGCAGAATTGAGTGATACTGATTTTTGGGGAAATTTATCATCAGAAACTGAAAGTGACGACAGCAACAATTCTGCAACCGAGCAAACTTCAGTGTTTTTGATTTGATAACATTATTGAATAAATTTTATTACTATTACTTATTATTTTTGATAATTATTTTTAGTTATTTATTATATTATAATTTATGATTTCATGTTTCAGACTTTATCATACCCGGGATGTCTACTAGACTCTGGTTTGGACAGATTTAAGTGAGTTATTGCTAAGAATTACAGGCCTACAATATAAAATGCCAAATTTCCATGCAAAATAATGGTACCACTTTCAGCACCAAAAAATCAGAAATAATCATTCCGCCAGGGAGGTTAAGAGAAAATGAATGCAAGTGCACTTGCAAAGAGTACAGTCTATTTGCCTTTAGTAAATCCACCCCATTGCCTTATAATCCCTCTTCATGACACCTGTTCTGTGTATTGAGCTGATTTTATACAAAAACACTCAATGACATTATTAATAATGATACACATACACTGAAAAATGTCAACAATGATCTTTTATCACATTGCAAATATTTCTGTTCTCCCACAAATGTGATATGAAAGAAGTCATTTTAGTAACTATACAAATTACATGCCAAACTCTTTAACTGTGATGAGGATTATACATGAAAAAAAGGAAGCTGAGAATGGAGAAGTTTACCAGTGAAGTAATATGAAAACAAAGAGAACAAACCAGCGTACAATCCATTGTTGTCTGGCAGCAATCTGCTATCTGGCACCAGCATATGTGAGGAGGATAATGGAGAAGAGGTATGTAGATTCTTTATCCAGATTATATGCATTGTACTATATGTTCAAATTGGCTGGATCTTAAAAGAGGGTCACGTCACCCAAAATTAAGGATTAGCATCACTCACTTGATTTTTTTCAATTCATCAAATTGCCCCAGTGGAGGATAGGGGGTCTAGGAGATTTTATTCTCATCACCTGAGTCTTATTCTACACTAAACTTTAGGAAAAAGACTCCAACCATAGAGAAACTCCATTGGCGTTATGATAAGATCTCCCAGATGAAGCCCCAATTTGATAACAGTAAATGAGCAGCCCACTGGCATCCATCCATAAATAGAATATTAGTTTTGTGTAAACTTGGTAATGTTCCAGTTATCAAACCTATCTTTGTTCTGTTTGCTTTCCTTCCAATTTTCCAGAGTCTAATGCACAGAACAGCTGGTGTGGTGGTCACACAAACAGTCAGAATTTAGGATTCATTTTTGGATCCAAACAGCCAGTTGAGAATTGGAATCAATTTTCTAATTACCCCTCCACTAGAAATCGACAGCTAAAGACAAATTTCTATTCACCCTCCAAAATTTGTTTTCCAATGGTGTCTGCTGTTTGGATTACATGACAATATAAAAAAAAAATACATTTGGCCAATCACGTTTTAATATGATGGGATCTTAGAAGGTCATCAGAAATGGCAGACCCTTCATTTCCCCCAAAAAGGATCGTAATGTAAGTGTACAGCACAAAAACACCAAGCAGCTGTATAATTATAAAAAATGTAAACTGAAATTTTTTAGGCATTTATCCCATAGCAATTAATAAATTATCTTTTACTGAGATGGCAACTAGAATACAGTTGTTACTGCTTACCACATTTTCCATTTTATATTTGTTCTATGAACTGCCAAAGAACCTTTCGTGTGACGTACACACAACTTTCACTTCCCCTGCTTCATCAGTCCTGGCTCCATGCATTAATTGATTTACTAAATTGATTTACTAAATTAGTAGGGCATGTTCATTTTTTAAAGTGAATTTTCACTTAGCTTAGTGAATGTGGTGAAAATTCTCTTTGCAAGGAATTCCTAATCACAAGCAATCTGATCTGATGTTCAAAACAATATAAGTCATAATTATGCTCAAAACAGGTTGATACTTTTACTTTAACTATATTTGTATTGGGATATAGTTATATGAGCAATAGAGGGATGTGAATTAACACTGTTTTGATACTATTTGTGTGTTTTGATATAGAATACATTGTATTGTTTTCTATTCTAAAATAGCAATAAAAAATTATAAAATGATAAAAAAATAATAACAGCATGGTAAAATATAAGCTTTTCAAAAAAAAAATAATTAAAGAGCACATTCAAAGGTTGTTTTTTCCTGTAGAAACTGCTACCCACTTCCCTGTTTTTTTTGTTTAGTTACATTAATTAACGCAAGACACACAAAAAAAAAACAAAACAAACAAGTAATCTGATTGGATGCAAGTGTTGTTCGTTGAGGATTTTTGGACTGACAGGGCAATCCACGGCTTGAATTTCATCCGATTCAGCAGCAATTGCCAAAATTCAAGCAATGTATGGCCAATTAAGCTAAGGGAAAATTCCATTGCAAAGTTAAAATTTACTTTGCTTAGTGAACAGTCTACTTGTCTTTAAAATCAATCCCAAAACGTTGAATACTAGAACACTTCTTTTGTAAAGCTGGCCATACACAGCTTTTCTTCATTCGGCTATAGAGTGCAGATGGACAAATCTTCCTTTACAGTTAGGCTGGTTTCACATGGTCTGGCCTGCTTGTCAGTTTTTCAGGCGGACCTGATCAGTCCCTCCAGTCTCTTCTATAAAGCAGTGGATGTCACATGTCAGCGGGCACATGTCTGCTGGCACCCGTCACCATCCAATCTGATCCTGTCCACCAAAAACAGACAGATGGGGGACCTATTTCCCATCCGTCCGGTGGATCGGATCAGATGGCATTGGATGGAAATGCACAGGCAGTCTAAACGGGACTGGAGGAGAGCAGGACTGTGTCCGTGTCTGCTCTGCAAATCAGACACAGACATGTCATCCGCCTGCTCAGTGGGGATCAGTGGAGAGATCCTCTGCTGAGCAAACAGATTCCGTTTAGCGGAGGCGCCCATGTGAAAGGGGCCTTATTGTATTCTGATGGCTGGTATCCATGGCTGTCATAAAATCCATACAGCACTTGTATCTGACTCAATGAAGCCACTGTTCAGCTGAAAATGTTCCATCTGGCTCCTTCAGATTTTCAATCAAAGGATGTTGAGTAGGAGGGTGATAACAGAGCCATTGATGGAGCAAATGTTGCATGGTGCATGAACAGCTTAATGACATGAAACTTGTACAATTGCCTCCAGTGGTAAAGATAAAAAGGGCAGACATAATAAATTCTAAATTTCACATTGTTTCAGCGCAATACTTGTGCATGTTGTGCATACAGAACAGACTTCATTAAATGGCGGACCAAGGTCCGGATCCAGACCGACAGACAGCCTAGTCCGGACCATTAGCCAGCCATTCTGCCGTATTGGATCCTCACCAAGCTTTAGTCATTGGTTGCTAGGAATGCTGGCATCATAGCAACCAATGATGTCACATGTGTGCCCCACCTCTTCCAGCTCCCGCCCCCTGCCTGCCCGGCTCTAATGGACTCTGCTAAGCTATAGTCAGACTCAGATGGGGGACACCTGATGTAAGGGGGCACTCTGATGGGGGACACCTTATGTAAAGGGACACTCTGATGGGGGACACCTTATGTAAGGTGGTTCTATTTTCTTTTAATGTTTAATGTTGAAATGTGGATGTGAACTTACACTGGACCCTCTCCCCATCCCCCCCCCCCGGTCCTGCTGACCTCGAGTCCCGCAATCTCCCGCTGTGACACATCGTATAGCCGCTTTACCGGTCCATGGATATGAAATCTCTGCAGCTTAATCTCCTAAACGTACGATACATAAGGTATGTATAGGAGGCATTCTAATTGGTCAGCACCATCACAAGGACCGACCAATCAGAACCCACATAGCCCATCCTGTCAGCGGGGGGGGAAGAGGAAAGAAAGCCGTGGGGATTTTAGATTCCCGGACCAGTAAAACGGCCATACGATGGGTCACAGCAGGTGATCGCGGGACTCAAGGTCACGGGACCAGGGGGATGGGGAGAGGGTCCAGTGTAAGTTCACCTTACAGATTTTCTGTAAAGGTGAACTTACACTTTAAAGGAAGATTCGGACCTCGGCTGGAAGAAAATTTTAACAACCGGACCTCCTTGAATTTTAATTCATTACCCTGATATAGAATATCTGATTCCATAACATGAAGCTAGGCTTGTAAAGAAGCTAGGCTTGAAAAAACATCCCATAATGCATTTCTATTGTGGTCCTCTTAGTGTAGCTAAGTGATCTCAGGAAAGTGAAACCTCAAACAGCAAGCTTTTTAAAAAATGGCTGTTTCCATTAGTGACCGACTATCATTAATGATTCAGCTGACCCCAGGAGATAAGAACATTTCTTCTATTATGTTACTTTGTAGCTTAGTGTGTATTAAGTGCTAAAATGATAGATTCCATCAACCCCTTTGTGCTAATTACCCCACATGATCCTGAACAATAATCTGGTTTTAAGATTCTGGTCTGCAATGTCAATGTACTGTAGTGTAGTCTTACAACACTTCCTACCATTTTTAGGTTGTACAGTACAAAGATTCAATAGAGGAAATTATTCTAACAACACAGTCATTGCTGTAATAGCCAGTTTGATGTACAGATAGAACCACCAAGACAGCATCATTTCCAAATATACCAAGAGAAGGATTATACCACATTCAACAAATAAGATGGAAGAAGCTGATCTACTTCACTGACAGGAATCATTAGCAGAACAGAAAGAGGAGAAAGTGAACTTGGGAACACTATAAAGGAAAAACTGCTGGTAAGAAAATGCTTTGACTGTGTGTTGCCCTCCTTTCTGTTAATCTTCATCTTTTTATCACTGTTGTACTTTTCTTTCTGGTTTTCCCGTAGCCTGAAGCAAAGCGGACATTAACCAAAGGGAGCAATAGGGCTATGGATGTGCAATATGCCAGAGATATACCCCAGAGCTCTAATATATAGAAAGAGGGATTCTGGTTGTTGGCAGTTACAAAGTGATAGGTCCCTAACTATAAAAATATTTTCTTTTTACCAGAATTTTATTGTGCTTTTGACATTGGTGCACATAGCATTGTACAATAACAGAATTAAAGTGGATACATCTTGTTACAAAAACAGGAAAAAGAACAGGGCGATACTCTGGGTTTGATTTACTAAAACGGGAGAGTTCAAAATCTGGTGCAGCTCTGCACAGAAACTAATCAGCTTCCATTCCTTTTGTCAAAGCTTAATTGATTAAGCTGAATTTAGAAGCTGATTGGCTACCATGCACAACTGCACCAGATTTTGCACTCTCTAGTTTTAGTAAATCAACCCCTATGTGTTTACATAAAGATGCAATGTGAAGTGCATTTGTAAGATAACAGAAGTAATAGACCTCAATCATCTTTTCATTGAGCAAGCTTCAGGTTCCACGCACACTGGCTTAAAAAACATTGCTTCCACAGGAGTTTTGTATTCTGCCTGTAGAAGCAGCTCAATGTTATCCTATATGTCCATGCACATTAGGACGTTTAGAGGCAAATTATGAGCTCAACGTTTACAGGCAGGAAAAAAAAATTCTGGATCGCATTTCTGATTAGAGCTCACTAGCAGAAAATACATAAAACTCTCATAAACTTGTCTAGACTTTTTTTGCTCGTTGAGTGTTTTTTACTCCAAGGAGAACAGACATTTTTTTAAGCCCAGTGCGCATGGAGCCTTAGAATTAAGAGGTATAACTGAATCTTCAAGTACTAGAGTCTATGTTTAAGATATGTAGGTTAGTGACCTACAGTGTTGTATAACAGCTCAATAAAAACAGTGTCGCATATCTTAACATCTAAAAAAAAGTGTGTCTTTGGCCATCCCAATGGGGAAGAAATGGTTGGGATACCGAAGACCAATGGGTTTAAAAATCTAGCAAGGAAAGAGAGTATGGAGATGAGGGGAGAGAGAGACTAGGGAAGGAAAAAAGAAGGTGAGAGAGCTAAGTGTAGACCAGACAAGAGAAGGGTTAGGACCAGAAGAATTGGGTAGACAATCCACCTCTCATGTATACTAGTTATGACATAAAACCAGATATATTACAATTGATCAGCAAAGAGGGGATCACGGATGTAAGGAATCTGAGTAGTAAATCCAGCATGCCCAAGTATGGGTGAATTTGGTGGGGCTATCTCTTGATATGGAGATCAGCTATTCCATTTCTGCTGTATGACATAAAAATATTTTCATAGGAATAAAGTGATATGTATTGTCAAAGTGATTGGTGATGTGAATCCCAGGAAAAAAATGAAGACATTGGGGTTAATTTACTAAAGGCAAATAGACTGCACTTTGCAAGGGAATGTGCTCCAGAGCTTAGTAGCTCTAGAGGTGTTACTTTAAAGTATATTTATTAAAGCATAGGATTTACATAAAACATTAGCACAATATTATTATTACTAATAGTATTCAGGATTTATATAGTGCCAACAGTTTACACAATGCTCCACAATATAATATAAGGGGACATTACAATTACAATACAGTTCAATACAGAAGGAATAGGAGGGCCCTGCTCATGGATCTTACATGACTCTGGGAAAAGTTCTCAGGTGGAAGTGGAGGTGGAGGTGGAGTAGACTTCCCGAATACATTAGGTTTCAAGGATCACCTAAAGGCGGACAGGGTAGGAGCTGACCGGACATACAGGATATGGAGTTCCAGAGGATGGGAGAGGTTCTGGAAAAGTGCTGGAGGCGAGTATAGGAGGAGCTAATAAGGGAGCTAGGGAGGAGCAGAGAGGATGCTTTGTGCAATATCTGCAGATGAGTTTGGTGATGTTGTGGATGGCTTTGTACATTGTGGTTAGCATTTAGAATTTTATACATTGGGCTAGTGGAAGCCAGTGAAGAGATTGGCAGAGAGGGGCAGCAGTCACGGATCCGATAGTAAGGTGTATTAATGTAGCAATAGCATTCATAATAGACTGAAGAGGAGATAGCCTGTGTAAAGGTAGGCCAGTAAAGAGGGAGTTGCAGTAGTCAAGGCGGGAAATAACCAAGAAGTTGTTTGGCGGCGTTGTTAGTCAGGAAGGCGCAAATTCTGGAAATGTTGCAGAGGTTAAGGCGGCAAAGTTTAGCCAGTGATTGGATGTGGGGGTCACTGATGCAGAGCAGACACATCCCACTGTCCTCTATGGGCTGTTGGATGGAAATGGACTGCCTGTCCATTTCTATCCCACTGTCATGCAATCTGATCCGCCAGACAGATTGGGAATGGATCACCATGTGTTTGTTTTTAGCGGGTAAGATCAGATGTCAGCAGGTGTCAACTCACACATGTTCGATGACGCAGCTCCATAGAGAGCAATAGATGGTCTGATTGGGTCCACCTGGAAAACTGACAGGCAGACCCAATTGGTCCATCAGTGAGAAAGGGGTCTTAAAGCAACCTTCAGTGATGGTCAGATGCAATATATAAAAGTCTGAGTATTACTCGAATAAAGTACAATATGCATTTCAGCCCTTCTATTACTTTTCTATTTGTCCAGTAAAGCTGCTAACATAGTTTTACGTTTTTATTGAAATACAGATCCATTTTAACACCCTGACTATACAAAATGCACTTTTTTCTCACACCATATTGCCGTTTTTTTCAACTTCACAGGTAAGGTGGACAAGCAAGGAAAGTGATAGACACAAGATTTCAAAGAGGCAAATTACATTAAAACAAGTTTACTTTTCAGGTTCTTAAAAGTGGAACATCAGCCCAAATTTCTTTTTCAGTTAGATAGAACCGAGGGGGTTTAGATTGCCAGATATTTATCACTTTCTGTGTTCCTGTTAGATAATTATTCCTCACTTCCTGCTTGGCGAATCATTCGATAAGCCCATTCGTTCAACTCTGGAAGTGTTAGTGGGCGCATTTCGATTCTCGAAATGCAAAGTTTTATACCAAAAGAAAGATTTGTCATGTCAGAATTTTGTTGCGTAATCAAAAGATTTTCTAAATATTAGTAGGTAGATCAACCGTAAATAGTTTGAAAAAACGTACAGCCCATGTACATTGATCATTGATTGACAAAAAAATTACCATTTATGTTGTTAACAATCAATAATATGTGGAAAACAATTCGATATGATGATGGCGTTAACACACAGTCATTTGTCAGATCTTTATGAAAAACAAGTTTTTTCGAACCATTTTCTATCCATTTATGGCGAGCTTAAAGCGGTTGTCTACCCAATTTGTTTACTTTTACCTACAGGTAAGCCTATAATAAGGCTTACCTGTAGGTAAAATGAATATCTCCTAAACCTGTACGGTTTAGGAGATATTCCCCCTCTAAGCAGCTACGGTGTTACGGCGCATGCAATGTGTATGCCCCGGCGCATGCGCCATGTATGTCCCGGAAAAGTCCCGGCACTTGCGCGCATGCGTGGGAGTGAGGTCTCATGGCTCCGGCCAGTCACAGGGCCGGAGCCGCGTACCTGGAAGCAAGATCCGAGGGAAGATGTCCGCTCCCTCAGAGGGGACCGAGCAGCCTGGTCGGATCTTCGTTTCAAGGTGAGTATTTCATAATGAGCTAGTATGCGTTGCATACTAGCTCATTATGCTATTGTCTTGCAGGTTTTTTTTATTTTTATTTTACTGGGTAGACAACCGCTTTAACTGGAAGACAAAGATAAAAAAAAACACCTGACATAGGGCCTAACCCTTGTCAATTCTACTAAGTAAGATTATTTTTGTCTATCTTGAGCCCAACTAAAGAGAATTGCTATCATTCCTACCCAGTGATATACAGCAGAGAAGGTTTGGGAAATCATATCACTGGGCTTACAGACAGCATTAAAAACCATGTAGAGGTACTAACTCTCTCCCCTATATTTGAACAATAAAAACAAAAGGTTTTGTCTGATGTTCTACTCTAACTAAAACACCTATAGCCAAATTTTTTCCATTGTATTAGCAATGTAGTGTCACTATTGCAAATTGTACAATATAGATCAGAAGGAAATGTTTTCACAGAGCACTTGGCAAACACTGCAGTACAGTAGGAACCCTGTTCGAATCAAGATCACCTAATCCAAGACAAAGTAACTTCTGAGTCATGAATTTGTTTTTAGTATGAAACACAGTATGATATATAATTAACTCATTTTGAATTGCTGCATGTCAGAAGTCAGAAGTAGAAATCCTAGCATATTATGTCATTTATTATATACAGTATCTCACAAAAGTGAGTACACCCCTCACATTTTTGTAAATATTTTATTATATCTTTTCATATGACAACACTGAAGAAATTACACTTTGCTACAATGTAAAGTAGTGAGTGTGAAGCTTGTATAACAGTGTAAATTTGCTGCCCCCTCAAAATGACTCAACACACAGCCATTAATGTCTAAACCACTGGCAACATAATTGAGTACGTTCCTAAGTGAAAATGTCTAAATTGAGCCCAATTAGCCAATTTGCCTCCCTGGTGTCATGTGACTCGTTAGTGTTACAAGGTCTCAGGTGTGAATGGGGAGCAGGTGTGTTAAATTTGGTGTTATCACTCTCACACTCTCATATTGGTCACTGAAAGTTCAACATGGCACCTCATGGCAAAGAACTCTCTGAGGACCTGAAAAAAAGAATTGTTGCTCTACATAAAGATGGCCTAGGCTATAAGAAGATTGCCAAGACCCTGAAGCTGAGCTGCAACATGGTGGCCAAGAACATACAGCGGTTTAACAGGACAGGTTCCACTCAGAACAGGTCTCACCATGGTCGACCAAAGTAGTTGAGTGCACATGCTCAGCGTCATATCCAGAGGTTGTCTTTGAGGAATAGACATATGAGTGCTACCAGCATTGCTGCAGAGGTTTAAGGGATGGGGGGGTCATCCTTTCAGTGCTCAGACCATACGCCACACACTGCATCAAATTGGTCTGCATGGCAGTCGTCCCAGAAGGAAGCCTCTTCTAAAGATGATACACAAGAAAGCCTGCAAAAAGTTTGCTGAAGACAAGCAGACTAAGGACATGGATTACTGGAACCATGTCCTGTGGCCTGATGAGACTAAGATACACGTATTTGGTTCAGATGGTGTCAAGCGTGTGTGGCGGCAACCAGGTGAGGAGTACAAAGACAAGTGTGTCTTGCCTACAGTCAAGCATGGTGGTGGGAGTGTCATGGTCTGGGGCTGCATGAGTGCTGCCGGCACTGGGGAGCTACAGTTCATTGAGGGAACCATGAATGCCAACATGTACTGTGACATACTGAAGCAGAGCATGATCCCCTCCCTTCAGAGACTGGGCCGCAGGGCAGTATTCCAACATGATAACGACCCCAAACACACCTCCAAGACGACCACTGCCTTGCTGAGGGTAAAGGTGATGGACTGGCCAAGCATGTCTCCAGACCTAAACCCTATTGAGCATCTGTGAGGCATCCTCAAATGGAAGGGGGAGGAGTGCAAGGTCTCTAACATCCACCAGCTCCATGATGTCATCATGGAGGAGTTTAAGAGGACTCCAGCGGCAACCTGTGAAGCTCTGGTGAACTCCATGCCCAAGAGGGTTAAGGCATTGCTGGAAAATAATGGTGGCCACACAAAATATTGACAATTTGGGCTCAATTTGGACATTTTCACTTAGGGGTGTACTCACTTTTGTTGCCAGAGGTTTAGACATTAATGGCTGTGTGTTGAGTTATTTTGAGGGGACAGCAAATTTACACTGTTATACAAGTTGTACGCTCACTACTTTACATTATAGCAAAGTGTAATTTCTTCCGTGTTCTCACATTAAAACATATAATAAAATATTTACAAAAATGTAAGGGGTGTACTGTATATGAAAGCCAACAGTAAAAACAAACTATAAAGAAAATATACTGGCATTAAAAACCCAGACTAAGCAAGGATTTCCCCACCATTCTTGGCTCACATCAGGGGAGGACATAGCATTGTGCAGACAGTACAGCTGCACAAAGGGTCCTCTGCAACTAAGGGGTCCATTTACAATTTATGTGGGTCAGGCAGATTCTGAATAATTCTTCCACTGTTACTTAGACCTGGATACTGCTCTGTTCTAGGGCAGATGAAAAGCCGGAGGCATCTTTCATGATGCCTTAACCATGCTTTAGGTTTGTAATATCCAGATGATGTTGGGCAGAATGTACCACCTTCATTCCCTGCCTGAACAACACTGAGACATGCAGAGTGCTTCTCAATTTCCCCTTTTGCACCCCTTTGGATTATAAGTGAAGAAGTTTTTTTTTTATTTTTGTCAGACACCAGTTGTTTATTGTGAGCTACAAGTTTAGGGTATCAAAAAGGTTACACCCCATCTGTGTTTATGTATGTATGTATGTATCTATCTATCTATACTATACTATATTACCAAAAGTACCTGCCTTTACTAGCACATGAACTTTAATGGCATCCCAGTCTTAAGCCTCGTACACACACTGCGATTGTCGTATGACTGAACGTCCAATTTTTCCCAAAATTGGGTGTCTGTGATTTTGTCTGACGTACTGATGTTAGTAAAATTATCGTTTGACAAAGGCGAGTGTATAAAGAGGAAGTTCAGTTTTCGTGCGTCACCCTTTGGGCCCCTTCCGCTGATTTTGTGTTTACACAACTGAACACTTCCGGCTCATTCCTGGATTCTGAGCATGCGTGTTTGTACTTTCAACGTTTGTTTGTCCAACTTCTGTGCAGACGAGTCCAAAATCGGACGTGGCCTTGTCAGCAGACAAAAAATTTCTGGTTGGCTCATCCAGCTTTTGTTGGACGATAAATGAAAATTGGCTATCGAATGGAGCATACTAACGGTCAGATTATCAGACGACAGGCTGTTGTAGGAAAATTTTCGTCTGATAATTGGACCGTGTGCACGGGCCTTTAGTCAGTAGGGTTCAAGATTGTGTTGGCCCACTCTTTGCAGCTATAGCAGCTTCAACTCTTCTGGGAAGGCTGTCCACAAGGTTTAGGAGTGTGTCTATGGGAATGTTTGACCATTCTTCCAAAAGCAAATTTGTGCGTTCAGGCACTGATGTGGACCAGAAGGCCTGGCTTGCAGTTTCCGCTCTAATTCATCCCAAAGGCGCTCGATCGGGTTGAGGTCAGAGCTCTGTGCAGGCCAGTTACATTGCTCCACCCCAAACTCGCTTATCTGTGTCTTTATGTACCTTGCTTTGTGCACTGGTCCAAATCATTTGGTGGAGGTAGGATTATGGTGTGGGGTTGTTTTTCAGGGGATGGGCTTGGCCCTTTAGTTCCAGTGAAGGGAACTCTTAAAGTGTCAGCATACCAAGACATTTTGGACAATTTCATGCTCCCAACTTTGTGGGAACAGTTTGGGGATGGCCCCTTCCTGTTTCAACATGACTGCACAGCAGTGCACAAAGCAAGGTCCATAAAAATATGGATGAGGGAGTTTGGGGTGGAGGAACTTGACTGGCCTGCACAGAGTCCTGACATCAACCTCGATAGAACATCTTTGGGATGAATTAGTGGAGACTGCGAGCCAGGCCTTCTTGTCCACATCCGACCTTACAAATGCACTTCTGGAAGAATGGTCAAACTTTTAGACATACTCCTAAACCTTGTGGACAGCCTTCCCAGAAGAGTTGAAGCTGTTATAGCTGCAAATGGTGGGCCAACTCAATATTAAACCATACGGGCTAAGACCGGGATGCCATTAAAGTTCATGTGGGTGTAAAGGCAGACATCCCAATACTTTTGGTAATATAGTGTATGTATGTATGTATGTATGTATGTATGTATGTATGTATGTATCTATCTATCTATCTATCTATCTATCTATCTATCTATCTATCTATCTATCTATCGTGATAGATGGACTTTTGCAACTTTTGTAAACATTTGCATTGCTACTTCCTGGAGGGTGGCAACTCATTTGTACGTACATTGGATTGTGTCATTATCATTTCAACCCCCACTTTAGCGTATGGAGATGGAGGTAAAAAGAACAAAATATTTTCTGCACATGGCCATTTGCTCAGCTGTTCTTAACATATTTATTTTTGTAATGACTTAATGTACTTTTCTTGTGAGTCAATGCACTGAAAACAAATGTATATTGTGTGATTCTAATGTATGATAATGTATTCTCTTACAGCCATGGACATTTTCAACTTTTCTGATAGCTCATCATCATCCAAAAACTGTACAGGGGGCAACAGAATGGCACAAGTGATCTTCCCCATTCTATACACAGTTACATTCTGTCTAGGAATTATCATGAACAGTCTATCTGTTTGCATTTTTTGGAAAGTCCCTACTAACAGTGTTTTTATTGTATATCTTAAAAATACTGTGGTAGCTGATATAATTATGACACTGGCACTGCCTTTTAAGATAGTTACAGATTCAGAGATTGCACCATGGCAGGTGAAAGTCTTTGTGTGCTGTTGTTCTGCAGTAGTATTTTACTCGGCTATGTACGTCAATATAATACTTCTTGGACTCATAGGATTAGATCGCTTTCTTAAGATTGTACAACCATACAAAAGAAGATGCATGGATCGGCTTAGTATAGCTAAATGGATATCTTTGTCAGTGTGGATCATCATATTTGGACTATCAATGCCTAACATGTTGTTAAACAATATAAAAGCAACTCCTGAAAATGTTAACCGCTGTTCTAACCTCAAGACTCCACGTGACATGGGATGGCACAAAGCTGTTAGTTACATCAGCCAGTTGATTTTTTGGTCAGTTTTCATTTCCATGACAGTTTTTTATACAATAATAAGCAAAAAGGTTTATGAATCCTATGTAAAATCTCACAGTAAAGACAAAGCTATGAGAAAGAACACCAAAGCCAAAGTTTTTGTCGTAGTAATTGTATTTTTCCTGTGCTTTGCGCCCTACCATTTTACAAGGCTACCCTATACATTTAGCCAGAGTGGAATCATAACAAACTGTGACATCAACAGAAGGTTATACCTAACTAAAGAAAGTACTTTGTGGATTGCTGCCACCAATGTATTCATGGACCCGTTCATCTATGTAGTCCTCTGTAAGCCATTTAGAAAACTCATACCTGGATTTAGCAGTCCAGGAGACTCAAGCCAGGAAACACCCATCAATGAGTCAACGATGTAGGCCAAAACAAGATTACATTTGGCTTAGCGATAAAGGATGTAAAAAAAGTGGTTGTATATTACAGCTTAGCCAGTTATGAAACAGCTGGAACAAGAAGTAGGTCATGGGTATTTCAGACTGTTTTCTTCTTATTTCTATTACATTTAGTGGAAATGTAACTCTCACATTAGTTGTGCTCTCAACCAAACTGTCAAACCATCCAATGGTGTTATAACTGATCACATGTGCAGCACCATGGCAGTTGAAGATTAAACAGAGGCCAAGATGGCAGCTTCCTTGGCTGAAATCGATAGGAGGGTTTACTTCCACTTTAATTGAGGTTTATTACACATTACATGCCAATATTCCCAAAGTTCAAAAAATGTTCCACTCTTCCACATTAAATGATTTGAGCTTCCCTCAAAAATTGGGTGTTGTTAGGATATGTTGTGAGTGTTTTTGTAAACCAGGTGTATCCCTTGTCTTATTACTTCTTTAGGGAATATTGGCATATATTAAGTGATGCATGCATTATCTATTTGGTACACACAGAGAATAACAACTATGGTTACACTGATACCGTTTTTTTGGCCGCGAGTAAAAGTACCAATACTTTCGGCCAAGTACTCCCTGATACAAGTACCGATTCCTTTGCGGTGTGATTTGAGCCCATACAAAATAAATACACTTAAATTGCAGGAATTCAGTGTTCAAACTGTGTTCTGTGTTCACACACCGCATTCCTGTTTAAATCACATGCGATTCTTTGCAATGCGATTTAAGCCCATACATTTTGTATGGGCTCAAATTGTACCGTAAATGTATCAGTTTTAGGTATCGGAGCATTTGCACGAGTACATGAACTTGTGCAAATGCTCAGTATCGGCAGCGATGCCGGTATCGGTGCAACCCTAACAACAACCCCTATTAGCTTATATTTACATTCTACATCATATCAATTTCACAAGTCTTTTTTTCAGGCCATGTCCCAGCAGCAATCCTGTTGTTGGTGACATCTTGCCAGGGAAGGCATCGCTAAGACCACTGATAAAATCTTCACGGCCTTGCTCCCTTTGCTGAATGCACCAGCAGAATGATGCTCTGAAATCGCTCCTTTGCTTGCAAGCAATATTCTGTAGTGTTCCAGGCCCATGAGGGAGCGATATCCATTAAGGAAAGTGGTTGCTGTAGTCCAGTGATTCTGCCATAATCAACAGTGTGGTATCAGCCTTACAATTGTATTTCAGGCATTCTTATATGTATCAGTGTCTTAAGTGCTATATTTTGTATACAGTGAACTACACCATAAAGAACCAATTACACATTATACAAAATGGGGAGAAAAACTATGATTTTTTTTATCGAAGCCATCCCTGTACATGCGTTTCATGTTAACAGAAATATTACTACATACCCTTTCTTTTACAGAAGATAACTAAGTATAGCAACAAATGTGTAGGTGAAAGATACTTGGGTTTATGACACCAAAAAATCACACAGCACCATTACTACAGTTTAAATCAGTATCAAAAGCATATTAATATACTACAACTAATAAATGGCGGATGTGTCAGCTAAACACAGCTTTACATTATTTCAGGCATTTAGAGGCATTTTTAGGCTGAACCATCCACTAGATAACAAATTAAACCACCAAGAACTACCATAGGTTGTTGCCAACATCCCTTATTTTGCGAGAATACAAGCCAAGTACCCCCCGTCACAGTAGGACTTTAGTAGCAACAGGTATAAATACACCAAAATAGTAATCTAAAATACCATATATGGTTTTTATTAAATACATCCATAAAAAGGGTTGGTGTATACATCACTGTATTAAAACATGACATAGCATGGTGAACAACAACATTGCTGATTGTAGGTGTTTTCTCTTGTTTCCAACGCATTTCAGGAAAGTAGTTATCCCTTATTCAGGGCCATTGTTACAGAGAATATAATATACTCAAAGCATTCTATAATAGAACAAAGCATAATTGAGCATAAATGAGTTTTCTATGCTCAATTATGCTTTGTTCTGTTATAGAATGCTTTCAGTGTATGATATTCTCTGTAACAATTTCCCTGAAGAAGGGATAACTACTTTTCTGAAACATGTTGGTCACAAGAGAAAATACCTACAATCAGCAGTGTTGTTGTTCACCATGCTATGTCATGTTTTAATACGGTGATGTATACACCGACCATTTTTATGGATGTATTTATTAAAAACCATGTATTTTAGATTACTATTTTGGTGTATTTATACCTGTTGCCGCTAAAGTCCCACTGTATCAGGGGGTACTTGGTTCATATTCTCACATTCCCTAGATAAGATAAAATAGGAATCATGTCCATACAGGTCCAATTCACTATGCTGTTTACTTGTACCTGTTCGGTATTGTATCTCACAATAGCTTTATCATAAAATAATGTTTGGATCACATTCATATATAAAGTTTAACTTACATACATATAAATCTTAAAGCAGTAATCACTTTTTCCACATGAGATTACTACTTATTTATTTGTAATGAATGACTATTTTCCTTATTTAGTGTTGTTCATATGTTATGACTCCATGTTCATCTCTCCTCAATAAACACTCCCTGGAACCTCACAACTAATGTCTGTTTGGCTTTTACAGAACTGACTATTACTTACAAAATACTAATAAAACAAACTAATAAGCTTGATGTAAATTAAACCAATCCTTACAATGCAACCTTTGTGAAATAAAAAACTTGACTTTCAATCATGAAAATGAGCAAATAACATGGGGGAATTAACATTCTGCATACATTCTCATTTAGGCCTCTTTTTCAAAGTCAGCTGGGGGTGGGGTGGTAAAAACAAGTCACTGATCAGCGGTGTTACCATCTGTCAACCTCCCAACTAAACTCTAAAGTGTCGCTGGAGAGGGTTGTTCATGTGATGCATCTGCGATGATTTGCACCAAGACAAATGCAGCATGTCAAGTTGATAGGTGAAAAACTCAAACATTTTGAGCCAACATTTAAAGCCAAGTGCTTGGTTCATGGTTGCGGTGCATTAGTCCCATTATGAATTACCATGTGGCATAAAAGGCATGGGTGCCCAATTGGTGGCTCGCAGGCCACATGTGGCCTGTGGTGCCCTCTGATGTGGCCCCTGATCACCTCCTCTATGATGGTGGGTCAGCAAGCCCAGATCGCAGGTTCCTAACCAGCATAAGCCAATGCTTCCTGTATAGCGCCAGCTCCTGTCACAGGCAGAGGACACCAGATGTGACACGGCACCTGGAACAGCAACAACTGGCAATACCTGCAGTAAGGGAAATTCCTGAATGGAAGATTATTATTATTAAAGAGGAAGTAAACCCTGATGGGTTTTACTTCCTCTTTATTAACCTGCATTGTAAAAGCATAATGGGTTAGTATGCATTGCATATTAGACCATTATGTGGCACTTACTTGCATTGGAAGCCTGCGCTGTCCCCGCTCCAGGCCGCATCCATCTTCTGCCCCTCTTCCTTCCGGGGGGCCGCGGACTCCGGCTCTGTGACCGGCCGGAGTCGCGTGACGTCACTCCCGGCCATGCACGCAGGAGCCGCCAATTGCGGCACAATCTCAGTGAAGAAACGGCACGGGGGCCGTTTCTTCACTGCGCATGTGCCCGATGACGTTGGCACATCATATTACACTGTATATCTTCTAAACCGTGCAGGTTTAAGAGATATGCAGTGAACCTACAGGTACGCCTATAATAAGGGTTGACAACCACTTTAGAGGACAGTTTGCATTCTAAAATCAGAGTATATATATGGGCACATTTCTTCTGCAGTGGTTACTGGGCTGCTTTCAAACTGATCTGTAGATGCACCGCAGTACACCTGCGGGTTACCTGCACTGAGCCATAGATTTCTGTTATTACCTGTGGGTTTGGTGTGCTTTCTGAAAGCGCACCAAAACTACAGAATGCAGGAGTTTTGGTGAGCTTTCAGAAAGTGCACCACACCTGCAGGATATAATAGAAGTCTATGGCAAAATGCAGCTAACCCGCAGGAAAGCTACAGGTGCACTAAACTGCAACCGCTCTGCGGATAAAGCGCAGCGCATCAGTTTGAAAGCAGCCTAAGGATTCTTTCATGCAATCAGTCCAATTGAGTCCGCCTCTCCTTTTTCAGGCGGACCCAATCGGACCCTATATTCACCTATATGGAGCGGCAGATGTAAATGGTCGTTTTACACACGCCAATCTGATCCACTAAAACAAACAGAAGGGGGCTCATCCCCTTCCATTTCAGTGGATCAGGGAGGGCCCATAGAGTACAGCAGACTGTGTCCGCTCTGCATATGCAGAGTGGACATGGACCTGTCATCCGTCTGCTCCACTCATTGTGGCCCACGACAGGTTACCAAGTTACTTACAGGGGTTGTAAAGTCAGAAGGTTCTTTATCTTAATGCATCCTATGCATGAAAATAAAATGCCTTCTGTGCGCTGGAGCCCCCCACAGCCCCTCTAATAGTTACTTGAGAGCCATCTCTATCCAGTCATGTCCACGAGTGTCTCGGTCGTTCGGGACTCTCCCTCCTGATTGGCTGAGATAATTGGCTCCCGCTGCTGTCAAAGTCAGTTGGCCAATCAGGAGAGAGAGAGGGCAGGGCCGAACCACAGCTCCATGTCTGAATGGACACACAGAGCTGCAGCTCGGTTCAGGTGCCCCCATAGCAAGCTGCTTGCTGTGGGGGCACTCAACAGGAGGGTGGGGCCAGGAGCACAGAAGAGAGACCCGAGAAGAGGAGGATCTGGGCTGCTCTGTGCAAATTCACTGCAGTAGGTAAGTATGACATGTTTGTTATTTTTTTTTAAAAAAAATGAGACTTTACAATCACTTTAAATGGCCTTTGCTCTTCAGAAGGTTGGGCACTCCCGGACTAAGGCTTATGTAGGAGGCTAAAACACAACAATTTTCAGGAACTGATGCCTTTTTATGGTTTGATAGATTCAACAAAGATATAAATGTGTACTACCAAGACATCTTGGTGCCTGAATTTTTAAGCCTCGTACACACGGGTCGACGATCGTACGACCGAACAGCTGAAATCATATGTTGGCTGTTGTATCTAGCATACTGCCATGCTCTAAACTATTGTACGACCAAGCTGAACGTAGTGACGTGTTATGAACATATAAAAAGCAAGTTCAGGTGCATGTAATTAGCATCCGGCTGTTCCTGACTTCTGAGCATGCGTGTTTTGCACAATACAACTTGTTGGACCAACTTCTCTGTACACACAATACAACGGTCGCATGACCACTTGTTGGTACTACCAAGTTTTGCTCATACAACTTCTGTTGTACGACCGTCGTACATCGGCTGTTCTAATCGCGCGTACTAACGATCAATTTTGCATACAACGGTCATTCGTACGACCTGTTGTATACGATCATCCACCCGTGTGTATGAGGCTTTACTCTCTTCATTCAGGAAGCAGAATGATTGCTTTCTGAATGCCTGACAGTAGCTGCTTAGTCGCACACTGAAAAACAATCCACTGTGGATCGCTTTTCAGAGCACGGTTTCATGTGAACCTAGCCTTGAAGCTAGACTTACATTTGCAGATGTGAGACAGTAAAGACACATGCATTTTCATCACCTCCCAACTGCTTCCCTATAAGCTGCTAATGGTGGGGATGTACAGTGCAAAGCATCACGGCATAGCAAACATGATTCCCCCTATCACATTTGGTTGGCAGTACCGCCTGCTGAACGAGACCCATTCATGGAGCCACACTGTAACCACGTATTGTGGTGCAGCTCCTTAGTGGTTCACCTTACCATCTGTCAAACATCCTCTGAAAAGCAATTCACCAAGGGTGACAAATGTATAAATGAACCCTAAGAGAAGTAATCCCTTAGAATGTTGACCAAAAGCTATGTTACAACCCCAAATCTCCAGACTTTGTGAGATGGGAAAGATGGACACACTTTAGCACAAAGTATATAGGAAAATGCCATATCTCCAGTGACACAGACCATGAGGATTAATGCACAAAAATAAGTGGTTTAACCAATTAAATTATTACTACTTTTCCTTTATTTTGATTTTTCAAAATAAATAAAATAATTTGTAGGTGAGATAAAAAGAGGTATGTAATCCGAAACACTTTTCTAAAAAAAAGATCCTGTGATAGAATGGGTCAGTAGCTAAATATTTCAGGAAGCAGCCTTTCCAGGGACATGTTTAAATTTTAACTGCTTGCTGCCCGCCCACCGTCAAATGAAAGAGGAGCGGTGCGGCTCTCGTTCTGGGTGGATGTCATATGAAATCGCCCCAGAACGGCCACTCTGGCGCACAGCATGATGATCGCTGACGCGCCATGTTCCTAGGCCATGGCACAACCATGAGCTCTGTAAAGAGCCGATGACACAGTCCAATCACAGCCAGTCACATGTAAATGCGGAAGTGGCGGTAATTGGCTCTCGTCACCTCACACTGACAGAGTATGTGAGGAGGAGAGCCCATCAGCGGCATCTCCTTACAGGGCACACCCGGACAGGTAATTAGGGCACTGATCATCAGTGCCCTGATTACAGTAAAGCCCCCCAGTGCCACCAATAAGTACCCAGCAGTGACACCAATCAGTATCTATCAGTGACACCAATTAGTGCCCATCAGTGACACCAAATCAGTGCCCATTAGTAATGCCAGTCAGTGCTGCCTTTAAGTGCCCATCAGTGCCTGCTCATCAGTGCTGCCCATCAATGCCCATCAGTGCTGCCTATCCGTGCCCATCAGTGCCACCACCAGTGACCCCCATCAGTGATGCTTACCAGTGCTCATCAGTGCTGCATATCAGTGACCACTTATCAGTGCCCATCAGTGCGGCATATTAGTGCCTCCTCATCAGTGCCCATAAGTGCCACCTCATCAGAGTCCATAAGTGCAGCCTATCAGGGCCCATCAGTGCAGCCTCATCAGCGCACATCAGTAAAGGAGAAAAAATATTTATTTGTTAAATTTACTGACAGAAACTAAGAAAAACTTTTTGTTAAAAAAAGTTTCGGCCTCTTTTCTTTTTTTTAGTAAAAAATAAAAAAGCCAGCAGTTATTAATTACCACCAAAAGAAAGCTTTATTTGTGTGAAGAAAATGATCAAAAATTAATTTGGGTACAGTGTAGCATGACCGCGCAATTGTCATTCAAAGTGCTACAGCGCTGAGAGCTGAAAAATGGCCTCGGCAGGAAGGGGGTGTAAGTGCCCAGTATTGAAGTGGTTAAACTGCCCTTGGATACCAGGGACAGTTTTCCCCCTTTAGGACCAGAGCACTTTTTGTGATTTGGCACTGCGTCGCTTTAACTGACAATTGCGCGGTCGTGCGACGTTGTACCCAAACAAAATTGGTGTCCTTTTTTTTCCACAAATAGAGTTTTCTTTCGGTGGTATTTGATCGCCTGCGCGTCACTTCTGATCACCGCTAAAAACAAAGAGCAACAATTTTGCAAACAAAAACAATATTTCTTACTTTTTGCTAAAATACATGTCCAAAAAAAACAAAAAAATGAATGCATTCATCAGTTTTGGCCGATATATATTCTTCCACATATTTTTGGTAAAAAAAAAAAATCGCAAACGGCATATATTGATTGTTTTGCGCAAAAGTTGCAGTGTTTACGAAAGATGAGAATTCATTTATGGGTTGTTTTTTTTTTACCAGTTATGGCAGCGATCTGCGATTTTTAGTGGGACTGCGATATTGCGGCGGACATGTCAGATACTTTGTTACTTTTCTGGGACCTTTGGCATTTATACAGCGATCAGTGCTATGAAAATGCACTGATTACTGTATAAATGTCACTGGCAGGGAAGGGGTTAACACTGGGGGCCATCAAAGGGTAAACTGTGTTCCCTGGGATGTGTTACTAATTGTGCGGGGGCTGGGCTGAGTGGGGGAGGAGAGTGATCACGGCTCCGATATACAGGGAACAGAAGATCACTCTCCTTCTCCCCTGTTAGAACGGAGATCCATGTGTTTACATATGCAGACCCCGTTCTGTCACTGCAGTGGAGCGATCAAGGGTATCCGTCAGACATCTAGTCCGCCCTAACCGCTCCCTGGCTCCCCTGATACACAGTGAGCACGCCTCCGGAGGCGCGCGCTCACGATCCGCGATCTTGCAGCCGCTGTCAGGTGACAGCAGTTTGCGATATTGAGCCATGTTGCCAGAGGGCGGTCGGTCGGCAACTGGTTAAACAATATGTGTCAATATTCAGCATGTTCAGCCTCTGTTAGAGTGAACTTGATTTCCCAACAAAGACCTTAGGATAAAAAAATGCACTACAGCCTTAAAATGGATACTATATGGCAGTGCCCCTCAACCTTTACTAATAATCAAACCAATTAACAAAAGTCAGTGTTTGCCGATTGTGGCCCACCTACTCTCATGTTCCCTATGATATGGATACATTTATTAATGACTCTCCTAATTGTGTGTAAATATTGTTCAAACAATCCATTATACGTTTAGAGAACTAAAAATACCTACTGATACCTACAGTATCTCACATTTACCCTGAAACTGAGATGCAGCACGGTGGCCAAGACCATTCAGCGGTTTAACAGGACAGGTTTCACTCAGAACAGGCCTTGCTATGGTCTACCAAAGAGGTTGAGTGCACATGCTCAGCATCATATCCAGAAGTTGTCTTTGGGAAATAGACACATGAGTGCTGCCAGCATTGGTGTAGAGGTTGAAGGGTGGGGGGTCAGCCTGTCAGTGCTCAGACCATATGCCGCACACTGCATCAAATTGGTCTGCATGGCTGTCGTCCCAGAAGGAAGCCTCTTCTAAAGATGATGCACAAGAAAGCCCACAAACAGTTTCCTGAAGACGAGCAGACTAAGGACATGGATTACTGGAACCATGTCCTGTGGTCTGATGAGACCAAGATAAACTTATTTGGTTCAGATGATGTCAAGCGTGTGTGGCGGCAACCAGGCGAGGAGTACAAAGACAAGTGTGTCTTGCCTACAGTCAAGCATGGTGGTGGGAGTGTCATGGTCTGGGGTTGCATGAGTGCTACCAGCACTGGGCTACAGTTCATTACATAGTTACATAGTTAGTCAGGTTGAAAAAAGTTAGTTCTAGTTCAACCAAAAAAAACACATTTATATATATATATATATATATATATATATATATATATATAAAACCAAATAATCTCAATCCTTCACCCACAGTTGATCCAGAGGAAGGCAAAAAACCCCAGCAAAGCATGATCCAATTTGCTATAGCGGGGGAAAAAAATTCCTTCCTGATTCCCCGAGAGGCAATCGGATTCACTCTGGATCAACTTTACCTAAAGATGTTAGTACCCAGTTATATTATTTACATTAAGGAAAGAATCCAGGCCTTTTTTAAAGCAATCAACCGTGCTGGCCAAAACCACCTCTGGGGGGAGTCTATTCCACATTTTCACAGCTCTTACTGTGAAGAAACCTTTCCGTATTTGTAGATGAAATCTTTTTTCCTCTAGACGTAAAGAGTGCCCCCTTGTCCTTTGTGATGACCTTAAAGTAAATAACTCAACACCAAGTTCACTATATGGACCACTTATATATTTGTACATGTTGATCATATCCCCCCTCAATCTCCTCTTCTCAAGAGAGAATAAATTCAGATCCTCTAATCTTTCCTCATAGCTGAGCTCCTCCATGCCTCTTATTAGTTTGGTTGCCCTTCTCTGCACTTTCTCCAGTTCCCCGATATCCTTTTTGAGAACTGGTGCCCAAAACTGAACTGCATATTCCAGATGAGGTCTTACTAATGATTTGTACAGGGGCAAAATAATGTCTCTATCTCTGGAGTCCATACCTCTCTTAATACAAGAAAGGATTTTGCTTGCTTTGGAAACCGCAGCTTGGCATTGCATGCCATTATTAAGCTTATGATCTACCAAAAGCCCAGATCCTTCTCCACTATGGATTCCCCCAGTTGTACTCCCCCTAGTATGTATGATGCATGCATATTCTTAGCCCCCAAGTGCATAACTTTACATTTATCAACATTAAACCTCATTTGCCACAGAGTCGCCCAATTAGACAGTGCATTGAGGTCTGCTTGTAAGTTGGAGACATCCTGCAAGGAAGTTATTCCACTGCATAGCTTGGTGTCATCTGCAAACACTGAAGTGGTACTTTTAATCCCAGACCCTATATAATTTGAGGGAACCATGAATGCAAACATGTACTGTGACATACTGAAGCAGAGCATGATCCTCTCCCTTCGGAGACTGGGCCGCAGGACAGTATTCCAACATGATAACGACCCCAAACACACCTCCAAGACGACCACTGCCTTGCTAAAAAAGCTGAAGGTAATGGTGATGGACTGGCCAAGCATGTCTCCAGACCTAAACCCTATTGAGCATTTGTGGGGCATCCTTAAACAGACGGTGGAAGAGCGCAAGGTCTCTAACATCCACCAGCTCCGTGATGTGGTCATGGAGGAGTGGAAGAGGACTCCAGTGGCAACCTGTGAAGCTCTGGTGAACTCCATGCCCAAGAGGGTTAAGGCAGTTCTGGAAAATAATGTTGGTCACACAAAATACTGACATTTTGGACCCAATTCGGATATTTTCACTTCACATTTTTTGGACATTTCAACACTTTGGTGTTGATTTACTAAAGCTAGAGAGTGCAAAATATGGTGCAGCTCTGTATAAAAGCCTTCAGCTTTCAGGTTTTATTGTCAAAGCTTAAGTGAACAGGCTGAGGTTAGAAGCTGATTGGCTACTATGCACAGCTGCACCAGATTTTGCACTCTCCAGATTTAGTAAATCAACCTCAAAGTGTTGAAATGTCCAAAAAATGTGAAGTGAAATCAACCCCTTTGTGTGTTGAGTTATTTTGAGGGGACAGCAAATTTACACTGTTATACAAGCTGTACACTCACTACTTTACATTGTAACAAAGTGTAATTTCTTCTGTGTTGTCACATGAAAAGACAGAATAAAATATGTACAAAAATGTGGGGGGTGTACTCACTTCCAAACTGTTTACAATGAATTTACTGTAGGAAGAGAATGTAACCTCTGAACCCAGCAGTAGCACCCTCTGAGGAAATGGGTTATTATGTTATACATTTACTACATTGTTACCAGGAGCAGATCTGCAGAAAGCACATGTACTGTACATTACAACTTTACTGTGATCTTTCAGGTGGAATTATGCAATAAAAGCCCTCATTGTTAGACCGCTTTACCTGTATCACAAACAGAATGAAATGGTTACCGTCATTTGTTTACCACAGATCAGACTGGATCAGAGGCTAAAAATAACAAAGATCTATTTAGGTGTCAATTTTCAGTGTGACTTTTAGGGCTTGCTTACACTTGCTTCAAAATGTGGCGTTGGACATGCTTTTTTAAAGCGCCAATCAAAGCACCTGTCACTAAATAAAATGGTTATCTTACAGTCCTGTTTACACATTGTGTTTGGTTTGCATCAAAAATTATACCCTCTACCACTTTCTTGGTGCTTCAAGGGGTTTCCAAAGTCTCCAAAGAAGTCTATGACTAAGCTCACTAGCAGCTCTTGCTGCCTTTGAGGTGCTTTTGCTTTTTTTTGGAGGTATTGCAGATATGAGATATCCCAGGATGCATTGGGAAGCCAACAAGCGAACCAGAAAGACGTCATCAGCAGTCACTCCCGGTTCATGTGTATATATTCTGGAAGTGTCTAGTGCAGATGTCACATCTGGTGTTCAGCAAAGAGCAGCAGGAAGGTGAGTGGGGTCCAGACCGGCGTATTTAGCAGACGACACACATGGTGTGCAATATGCCAATGCTATTGCGGAAGGTGAGCGAGGACCAAAGAGAGGGGACTAAGTGGCAGAGGATCAGCAGAGCTGGGGGACTGGAGCAGGAAAAACTACCAATGTCACATGTGGTGCACAGCGTAGAAGCAATATAGCAGGAGATGAGTAGGGACCAGAGGATCAGCAGAGCTGAGGGTACTAACGAGTGGGAGATCAGGGCTACCACTGAACAGGGGATCAGCAGAGATGGGGGTTACTACTTAGCGGGGGATCAGAAACGCTGGGGATACTACAGAGTGGGGCATCAGCAGAGTTGGGAGCACTAGTGAGCAGGGGATCTGCTGAATGAGGGTACTAATAATCTGGGGATCTGCTGAACAGGTTACTAATGAGATGGGGATCTGTTGAGTGGGTGTACTACTGAGCTGGGGTTCTACTGGGCCCCTTTATCAGAAATAGAAAATCAACACACACACGCACAGGGCATTTGCCAAGCTTCATTAATGCTTCAAAAAAGCATAATTGAAGAATTATTAAAGCTTCACTAGGCGCTTTAATGTGTGTTGAAGTCAAGGCAAATGTAAATGACCCTAGGGACTCATTTATGCTTGTTTCAAAATGTGGCCTTGGACACTTTTTTAAGCACTCTGCATGACAATCAAAGCACCTGTCACTAAATAAAACGGTAAGCTTCCAGTCCTGTTCACACATTGTGTTTGCTTTGCTTCCCTTCAAAAATGATATCCCATGTCTTTCTTGGTGCTTCCATGTGACTCCAAAGCCTCCAAAGAAGTCTATGATATAGCTCACTTACAGGAACTGAAACTTTTGAGGGGCTTTTATTCAACTGTAGCTTTGCTTTGTTTTGGAGGTATTGAAGGTATGAGATACCCCAGTATGCACTGATAAACCAACAAGCAACTGAAAAAACATCACCAGCTGTCATTTACGATTCATGTGTACATATTCTGAAAGTGTCTGGTGCAGACGTCACATCTAGTGTGCAGCATGGAGCAGCAAGAAGGTGAGTGGGGTCCAGACTGGAGCGGAGCAACTAGCAGATGGCAGACATGGTGTGCAACATGGGAACACTATAGCAGAAGGTGAGTGGAGACTAGAGAGAGAGAACTGAGCAGCAGAGGATCAGCAGAGCTGGGGGATCAGAGCAGGAGAGCAGCATGGGAGCAATACAGCAGGAGGTGAGTGGGAATGCGAGAGAGAGGAAGATCAGCAAACCAAAGGATCAGCAGAGCTGGGGGGTTGTGTAAATGTATATGTATACTATGTCTATATTTTTAAATGTATATTTTTGGTATATGTGTCTAATATTGAGCGTTGTTTTATCTTCTTTATGGAATATTATCTAGATTTTAATATCTGTATGCATTTTTAATTGGATTCATTAACATTGTTATAGACTCTGGTTGTTGCGCTTTCCAAGGTCAGAGTACTTTTTTTAATTTTTACCATGATGAGTACTATCATTTTCTGTATATTTAGAGATGTATAGGCTCAGGGCTATAGAGGAAAAATGAGGCGTTAATTGCACAGATGGACAAACACATTGAATAGTGCTCATATTTGAGGTTGAGGGGTTGATTGCACACACCGTGTGATGTTGCCACTCCTGTAGTTGTTTGTATCTCCCTGAGAAGGGAATGCTATGGTGGCTTGAGCTCAGCACAGCTGGTTAGTGATTGCTGATCTTGGAGGGGGTTAATGGTCTCAGGGGCAGAGTATTGATAAGTCTGGTTGCTGTGCTGTGCAGTCACCCCCTGTGACAAAGTCGGAAGGGACAAAACATATGTCGGATTGTGACTGGACAGCAACCAAAATCATTGCATTAATATTGTGAGAGCAATTGGCATTTCCCTCGATAGCCGAGAAGTGGACTGGTTTATTAAGGAATCTTTGAACAACTGATTCTTATGGCCTACTAGCCTAACCATGAGAGTGGTAGGCAGTGGCAGCTCATCCATAGAGGCCGCCCATTCTACATATCAGGGCACCGGACTATGGATCCAATGGGGGGGGGGAGTGCTTTTTTGAAGCACGTGATTAGAGCCAGAGGCCCCGATCCCACCCAGTTGTGTGACGACAGAGAATTAATTTTCGCTATTTTCACACTAAAGTTCCTCCCCGCCAATCAGGAGGCAGGTCGTGGGACCTGTTTCCCGGTTGGCCAAAGCAGCAGGAGATCCTATTGGATGCCTACCGCTTAGGAGGAACAGAGAGGAGACACACAGCGGAAACGACTGCGGGAGGAGCATACCCCAAAGTCCCACCCCAGGAGAGGAGGAGAGGACACCACAGCCCGCCAGCCTCGGATAGTTGCCTGACCGCCAGCAGCCCAGTAGGGGGGGTGGGGGGTTTGTTAGTGCAGCGTCGCCGGCCTCCCAAATAGGGGGCAGAGGGTGGAGCTGGTGTCAGTCCCACGCAGCGGGTTGCCAGGGGGTTGGTGTTGTCAGTGCCGTGCCGCCGGCTGCCCTGAGGAGTGGAGGTGCTTGTTTGCCACCCCCCAAAAGAAAAACGCCACTGGTGGTTGGCAAATAAATTTGGCGAGTTTCCACCCAATGAGAGCGGGCCTGATGTGACACATACGGTGGTGGATACAGTGTTTTTTTCTTAATTAGGACATCACTGGGAATATCATCACATTTTTTTTGTTTTTTAAAGAGGACTTTTATTGGATTCTTGTTTTATTTTTATTTTTATGACATTTTAATTTTATTATCTTTATATTTTCTTTGCACATGGAATATTATATATATTTGAGTATTACATTTTTGTATTGAACACTGAATTAATTAGGTGTTATTGTTCCGCTACTGTGAACTTTGCTATATATGCACTTGGTATATATATTTCATTTTCACTGGTTTTGATAGAGCTGGGGGTTACTATTGCGCAGGAGATCTGCTGAATGAGGGTACTAATAGGCTGGGGATCTGCTGAATGAGGGTACCAATATGCTGGGGATCTGTTGAATGGGGGTATTAATGAGCTAGGGATATGCTGAGTGGGGGTACTACTGAGCTGGAGTTCTACTGGGCACCTTTTAAAACAAATAGAAAATCAACATGCACAGAGTATTTGCCAAGTTTCATTAAAGATTCAAAAAAGCATCACTGAAGCACCACAGAAGCATCAAAAACGCATTAAAAAAGCACGTTGATGGGGTAGGCACTTTAATGTGTGTTAAAGTAGAAGCAAGTGTAAATGAGCCCTGAAGCTGAAGTTTAGGTATGGCAATTTTTACATTAATACATTGGTCCAATGAAAGTATGTATTTGCCATACCAGTGGGATTCCCATGGAACCTGGAAATCATTATAGTAGGCACTGCTACTAACAGTGATCTCCACTAGCTTCTGAGTCCTCTACCTAGCAGCTGCCCTGCTTCATTGTTACGACAGGAGGTTGCCTACTCAGCAAGGGCTCCATTCATGGAATACTGCATTTTCTCAACAAATACAAAACAATCTCTGATTAGACAAGGTGGAGAGGTGGGGCAATAATGTCACAATCTCTACCTTTTCCAATCAGGGAACACTGTATTCATTGAGATAATGAAAAGAGTTCTCTGAAAGGTGTCCATGTCAAGCTAGCAGCCTCTTGTGTTGACTAAGCAATGGGATATTGGCTTGGCATGGGACCTGGAAGCTACTACTCGTGCAAATACTTGGTACACGGTACACGATTTCTCTTGTTGTTTGCCTGCAGACTTTAGCAAAATAAGTTAGTTTAGGACAAGCCCCCCTGCCCTGGGAATAGCTGTCTCCAAAATGTTTGCATCTAAAATTTACATCAAATGTTGGTTTTCCAACAGGACTGTTCCACAAAAGCCGGTCATTAAACAGGCTCCTGTTTAACAGAAAGTGGTACACATGGACCAAAATTCGACCGGTTCCTGCTGAACCAACTGAATTTCGGTATGTGTATACCCAGCTTCATTCTTACACCTTTGTTGGCTTAGCTTGTATTCCTTCCTCAGCCTTGTTGTCTTGTGTTGCTGATATTTGCCTTCTATACATGTATATTGCTTTTGTAAGGACACTCTCAGCATTCTTTATCTTGCACTGACATCCCTTGATCCAAGGAATATTCTTCCTCTAATGAGTTACTGTGCAATGATCCAAATTCATATGTTGCAGCTAGATGTCTCAGTTTGGTGTCATATTGGTATAATATAGTCTTTGCTTTACCTTGATCTGTAGTATTGAAGATGTACAGTATCTGTCATATATGATGTTTTGCAAAGGCATATGTAGTGCTGCCCTCTTGAGGGTTGCTTAACCACTTCCTTACCGGGCCATTTCTGACACTCCTCTCCTACATGTAAAAATCATCATTTTTTTGCTAGAAAAATACTTAGAACCCCAAAAACATTATATATGTTTTTTTAGCAGGTACTCTAGGGAATAAAATGGCAATCATTGCAACTTTTTATATCACACGATATTTGCGCAGGAATTTTTCAAACGCGTTTTTTTTAAAAAAGAAACAGTTTAGTGAATTAAAAAAATACAAAACAGTAAAGTTAGCCCAATTTTTTTGTATGTTGTAAAAGAGGATGTTACGCCGAGTAAATTGATACCCAACATGTCATGCTTTAACATTGCGAACACTCGTGGAATTGCGCCAAACTTTGGTACTTAAAAATATCCATAGGCGACGCTTTAAAATTTTTTACAGGTTACATGTTTAGAGTTACAGAGGAGGTCTAGTGCTAGAATTATTGCTCTCGCTCTAACGTACGCGGCGATACCTCACATGTGGGGTTTGAACACCGGTTAAATATGTGGGCGGGGCTTACGTATGCGTTCGTTTCTGCGTGCGAGCTCGCGGGGACGGGGGGACTTTAATTTTTTTTTTTTTTGTTATTATTATTCATTTTACTTTTATTTTTTTATTTTTACACTGTGTCTTTAATTTTTTTTTGATCACTTTTATTCCTATTACAAGGAATGTAAACATAGAGATGACTGGTGACCAGATGGTCATCAGTCATCTCCCTGACGACACTCCAGCGGCGACGGATCTCTTCTCCCTGCCGCCGATCGTACGGGCGGCACGGGAGAAGCACCGAATGGCGGCGGGAGGGGGGGGACGTCCCCTCCCGCTGCCTACAAGAACGATCAAGCGGCTGAACTGCCGCTATGATCGTTCTTGTGGTGTGCAGAATCGCCTGCTGAAAAAAAATGATATCTGAATGGTGCCTCTAGCTGCTGGCACCATTCAGATATCCCCCCTCAAAGTCTAGGACGTCCATGGACGTCCTACCGGCGGGAAGTGGTTAAAGAATCAATTCCCCCTTGGATCTCCCCATTCAGGGAGTCCTCCACCACCCCTGGCACTCTGGGTTCACTCATATTGCAATATTCCATTGAGAAGTACTCTCTTTCAGCAATGGAAACCACACCACAGTTAGAATTTGAAGTGTTTACTTAACTCTTATTTCCGCAAGAAATGATAACCTTTGAGTAACAAAATATAGGTCACGCCTCTAAGAATTATTGATTAGCAGAAATTGTTGACATCAATATCACAATCCATCACATTCACAAGTTAACCTTATAAATCTGGTGAACAAAAGGAGTAGTTACTTTGGTAACTTCTGTCACTCCCTGTATTCTTCAACAACAATAATAATTGCAAGATATAATTCCTCCAATTGAGTTTAAACAATACCCAAGGGTTCACTGAGAAAAAGGTGATTTAGTATTATTTACTGAAAATCAGGAGAAAAGTAATACAGTAAGACCCTACACAAAAATAGATGACCCAAAGGGTAAATTGGTACCACTCAATGGATTGTAATACAACTGATAATATTCTATAAAAGGCACTTATGAAATATAACCAGTTAGCAGTTAAATTAGTGTTGTATAATCACACTAGATAATGCTGAATTTCTATTTAAATTCCCCTGTTCTAGCTTCGAGAGTTCTTTGGAGATGAAGTAATACCAAGAAACAGCCCTGAGTATATGACTGGGGAAAGGATGAGTAGATGTATTTGCAGCAATTATGTCTTGTAAAGCCCAAACAATCTTCTGCTGGCTATTAGGTTAGGTACCTGAGAATACTGTGTCCATCTAATCCTTGAGATGAGGCACAAAAGAGGTTAAATTCTACTAAACTAAATAGCCTTTCAGTGATCACTGACTTGTTGAATAAACTGGTCCCAAACGGCAATCCAGTGTATATAAACTGTAATCCAACATATAACAAAAGGATGCTAAATAGACAGTATAAGTACTCTGATATGTGGGCCTGAGCCCACTCACAAAAACTAAAAGACTGGATGTAGACAAACGATCCGGCACTCAGATGAAATGATGATAATGTTGGGACCGTTCGTTCACACTGACTGCTTGCTCCTGGGAGGCAGACATCATCCATTGCACTCACTGCAATTCTCCTGGATCAACAGATGCGACTGCTGCGGCTTCAATTGCGACAGAGATGAGAATCGGAAGGCTCCGCTGGTCACTCACTGTGTTGCTGGAGAGCGGCAGCTAGCTGGGTCACCTGCATAAAATTCAGTCGGCTGGAGCGCTGTAAGTAGGCCGCAGGCCTAGATCCAGTCACAGAAGCGAACAGGGTTCCTCACTGATCGATCATGCCGTCCCCAGAGTCTGGAGCCAGCTCCTCCTCCCATTTAAATATGCTCTCCCACAAAGCATTGCACCTCCCAGAAGCCTCCAACACAGCACAGCCCAATGGGAAATGAAGTCCTTCATACCAGAGTCTGCTGACTGTTTCTTCTTACCACACTACAAATCCCACAATGCTTCATTCTCCTTACAGTTCAGTCTTATTCCACAAGCGAACACTAGAGGGAATCCTCCATGTTAGGCAATGGGCACAATTGTTTGTATGCCAGAGGAATATTTCTGAACTCCTGGCTACACATAAATGCCTCTGTAATGTGTTTTTAGTTTTGTGCACATCCTCCGACTGCGTGAGATGATGATAAATATTAAGACAGTCTTTACCCTGCACTGAGCATAAGGTAGCCATTTCTATCTAGTGGTCTGTATTGTACAGTTCAGTAGTCACATCATAATCCTCTCATTGTGATCTGAAGAAGGTCTTGTGTGTTGCTAGGTCTCCTGTACAATTCATAGAGTTTTAAACTTGTAGGTTGTTTGTAGTCATTGTCTTTCTTGTCTTTTATGTGTGCTTAAACTAGGCATTATGAAGGAAGACTTTTCTGTCACTGTTTTGCACTTTGGTGGCTAACAACTTCTGATACCATGAAACTTGGAACAGAGTAACAACTTCCTAGAGACACACAGCAAAAATAGTAAAGCTGGGTATACAAAAACTGACAGATCCCTGCATCAACACAATGATGTGTGATGCAGGGATGATGGATCTCTCCTGCTGTGCTATTGTATTCTGACAGGAGGACTCTCCCCTGCCCGCCAGAATACATTGATCAGTTATTGGCTGCAAGCGCTGATCTAATGTTGGTTTTCTAGTAAGACCATTCAACAATAGACAGAAGCCAGTCTTCTGAACAGACAGCGGTACACATATACCAAAAATGGTCCAATTCCTGCAGAGCCAGCCAAATTTCCGTATGTGTGTACTGGGCTTTAACCGGACTGATTGCTTGATGAGTATGATTCTAATATCTGACAAGGTTTTATTGCTGTTTGTGCCTTCCTGTGCTGGTGGCAACCGTATGTCCTATTTCTTGTGCGGGTGTCATAATAACCAGAAGTTAGGGAAAATGCCTATACCAGGAATCACAGAATTAAAAACCTGATATAAATTTCAGTTCTTACACATTCTATATAAAATTACAAAAATTGGTCAAAGTTGGGATTTATTTTGGTGACACACCTTTATATTCTTCATTTTAATTGTAGCTATCAAAGCACTGGCAGTAATTCTTTAGTAAAAGAAAGAACAGAAAATAACAGAAGTCCAGGAATAAGGAATATGCCCATGGCCATGAGATATCTAACAGTAGTAATAAAACACAATTTAATTTGCTGATTATTCTTTATATCATTTCAGCACTCATGGGGGTTCTTTAGTTTATCTGATGACTAGAGAGAGCTAAAAATGGAATATGTTGCAGTTTATAGGTCTTCAGTGAAGTGGCTGCATTTGCTTTGCTTTTCCCTTTCCCTTAATTTTCACTCGGCGATCCTCTGAATAATACACTTCCTACCCCAGGATGGCTTACTTCTCCACTGTATCTAAGGAGGCAGCTATGGTTGTCACCCTAGGCAGCTCTGTTGATTTTCCTCTCTCCATGCTCAATACATAGGGAAGAGGGTAGGGGATTTAGTAGTTTACAGAAGGTAGCTTGGTAGGAAGGTCACACTGTTTGCAATTTCTGCTCAGTTCATAGGAAGTGACAAGGACAATGCTTTTGTGACAATATCAACAAGTATTTTTTTGTACTTGCTGAAAATGTCTTTAGCCTGAAAAAAGAAAACAAATGCAGTCATTGGTTCTTAGACCAGAATTGCTGAATATGATGTATATAACAGTTATAGAAAAAAATGGAACCAATTCCAGCTATGAAAAGCAGGACACAATTGGACACTATCAAGACTGCAAAAGAATGTGTTGATTCTCAAGAGTGAGGTGGTGATGAAGGTAAACTCATAGCCTTCAGAGAAGTTTAACTACAGCCAAAATCTTTTATTGTGTTTTGAATACCTCCCAACAATCCCAGATTCTGAGGGATTGCCACTGATTTTAATACAAATCCAGGAAAACTGACCACTGTGCTGCAACTCCCCAGCCCAGCATCACTATTCTGCACAACGGTGCAGGGCAGAAAGAACGACAGCCGATATGTGTTAATCAGCACCAGTCAGCTGTTTAGTGAGTGTACTCAGTCATTGTAAGTTGCCACTATTTATAAGTTCTACGACTGCAGCCAATCAATAGGTTCTGCTACTGTCATGTAACAGCGCAAGGCCACCAACTCTTTCCCGATTGGCTAAAGTTCTATAACTTTTGAATGGATATGGGTTACAATGACACTAACTAAACAGCTGTCTGGTGCTGATTTATTGATTAATGGAATCAGCTTCAAACTGAACTCAGGACCATGTGAGCCTGATGAAAGGGGAAGAAATGGGAGATGAGGAGGAAGAGAATGCAGGGGACAGACAAGGGGAACACAGCATAGCTTTACACACTTCACACTATACAGTATGTTAATTAGTGTTCCTCAGCCCTCGACTGTATCTAAGCATACACACATAGTAGGACACACTGGGGTTGATTTACTAAAACCGGAGAGTGTAAAATCTGGTTCAGTTGTGCATGGCAGCCAATCAGCTTCTGACTTTAGCCTGTTCAATTAAACTTTGACAATAAAACCTGGAAGCTGATTGGTGTCTATGCTGAGCTGCACCAGATTTTACACTCTCCAGTTTTAGTAAATCAACCCCACTGTCACACTGGATCTGTGTGTACACACATGGCAGGAATGTTTTCCTGCCTCTTTAACCACTTCAGCCCCGGAAGGATTTCCAGCTTTAGGACCGGAGCCCTTTTTGCGATTCGGCGCTGCGTCGCTTTAACTGACAATTGCGCGGTCGTGCGACGTTGTACCCAAACAAAATTTGCGTCCTTTTTTTTCCACAAATAGAGCTTTCTTTTGGTGGTATTTGATCACCTCTGCGTCATTTATGATCGCCGCTATAAACAAAAGAAGAGCAACAATTTTGCAAAAAAACCCAAATTTCTTACTTTTTCCTAAAATACAAATCCAAAAAAAAATATAAAAAAACTTTTTTTTCACCTTTTTTGGCCGATTTATATTCTTCCTCATATTTGCGATAAAAAAAATCGGAATCTGCGTTTATTGATTGGTTTGCGCAAAAGTGGTCGCGTTTACGGATGATGAGAATTCATTTTTGGGGTTTTTATTTTTTTTTTATTTTTTACTAATAATGGCGGCGATCTGCGATTTTTTGCGGTACTGCGATATTTCAGTGGAGATGTCGGACCATTTTGACACTTTTTTGGGACGATTGGCATTTATACAGCGATCAGTGCTATAAAAATGCACTGATTACTGTGTAAATGCCATTGGCAGTGAAGGGGTTAACCTGCAGGGGGCGCTCTAAGGGTTAACTATGTTCCCTGGCGTGTTCTAACTGTATGGGGACTGCCCTAACAGGGGAAGGGAAGTGGTCACAGCCTTCACGTACAGGAAGGCTGTGATCACAGCCCTTCCCCCTCACACAGAGCGGACGTCCGTGTTTACATACACGGACCTCCGCTCCTTCGCTCCGGGGGGGCCATTGCGGGTAGCCGGCGGCAATCGAAGCCGCCGCACCCGCTCCCTGGCCCTCCCCGAACACAGTGAGCGCGCGGGCAAGCCTCAGGCGGTGCGCGCGCGCTCACTAAACTCGTTCCCGCAGCCGCCGTCGTATGACGGCGTTTTGCGGGAACGAGCCACTTTGCCGCCGTCAGATGCCGATCGGCGGTCGGCAAGTGGTTAAAGCTGAGCACCGTGGACAAAAAAAAATAATTTCGATATATTCCTCAATAGCCACAACGTTTATAAACCTAGTGTATCTTCGCTAAATACATTTGCAGACCCAAATATCACCTTGTAAAGTACTGGTGGCATCATTATTACTGTGCTGTACATAGCCTATGCAGAGAGCAGAGCGGTGGGAGGGGTCCAGCAGGCCCACCTACTATAGGCTGCCTGCACAAAACTGTAGGAGGGGCGGAGACAGGACCAGGCACCCTGCACATGGAGAGAGATCAGCAGTGACTGGTCTTTATTACAGGGATAACTGCACAGATAACTGCACATATCTGGATAAAATACACAAAGCATCCTAAGATTCAAGGAAGAATACACATGGTCCTTGTATTTAGACTATATTTGCTTATCCTGGAGTTTGGCTTTAAGTTTATATAAATGAGTCCCTGCCTCATTACTCAGAAATAATCTAGTATATTGTGGGTCCAAGGACTGCAGTCTGTGTACAGTGTATACCGTATGTAGTTTTAGACTCTATATAACTATGCCACTGTAAGCCATGCCCAATATTCAGTGCAATTTAGTCATCCTTATTATTGCTGCGGCATGTGCCTTTATATCTTCTCCATCTCTGGGTGTCCCTCTTTCTTAAGTTACAAAGTTGGGCGGTATGGATTTGTGTAGAATGAGGAAGGCATAGAGACTCAAATCAAGTTGTAATGTTCTTTATGTCCCTGTTGGGGAGGTTTGCCATCATTTCCTGTCATAACGGCAGTAGGTCTAGAACTCCTTTTACTTCAAAACAAGTGTTATTAAGCAATCAATTTGAGGTTTAACATTGTCCATAAATAAGAGTCATACTTTAGCCTGGGATCCCACTATCGCGCTGTGTTAGCATTTGCACATTAACATGCACTGTGCTCAGGCTGTCCATTCATTTGAATGGGTTACCTAATGCACCAGAAAAGGTGTATGCAACATTTTTGGCAGTGCACATACAATGAGACTGTGCACTGGGGTGTCTTTCAAAATAATCGGCACAATGAAAGGCACATTTTTCCATTGTACTGTTGAAATATTAACATAATTATTATTAGTTATATATGCAAATGATCTTCCGCTAAACCCCCAAATTTAATCTATTAGCAGAGAGAAATAATAAAATGGTAGAAATTTTAACTCATTCTCACTCTAGTCAAAGTGGACAAAAATAAATAGTGTAGGCTTTAATAACTAATATTTACATTTTTTTTTGCTCTATATGACCTTTAATATGGGGCAAAAGTTTAATTAAATGACTCTACAGGTTTATCAAGAAAATCCAGTAAAACAAATACAGGGAAATGATCAAACTTGCGTGTCACCGAGTGTGTTGTCACTTCTATACCATATGTGGCAATGCCCGCTGACAAGCCAGATAGAACACTATACCAGATGCTGTGATTTTTCGGATGAAATAATAGGAATTCAATTATTTCATGTTCTGAACTTTTTTGTACATGTGCGAAAGGCAACAGATTTACAACTATAGCTTTCGATACTTATAAAGCTCAAAAATTACCAACACAAGGGTAAGTTTGTAATTGCAAGGTATACAGTAACTTACACACTGGCCTGGGCATTGATGGCATAAGATCTGAATGAAAAGCCTCAAATGAAACTTCCCTTTCTCTCATACTCATAGATTCAACTGTTTGGCCCATAAGTCAGAGAATTGAAGCTTTCTTTTGGGGGTTCTCAAACAATTACTCATTATAGCTTCAAAAAAGACTGCACTGAACAGAGCAGCCCCTAGGTGAATGGGCATATAAGGCTGGGTTGACAGAGAGAGAGAAAGGATTGTAGGGTCTGGGAAGATTGTCCTTTACCCCTTTCAAAGGCTTTGTGGTAGGTAAGTGACCAGGGTTCCCTGGGAAGACAGAACAATGAAAATGTGGGGTGTGGAACTAACCATGGTAGTGAGAGCTTGCAGTGTAAAAAGGAACCGATTCCCTTCCAACCTAGCATATACAAAAGGAGAAGACCTGAAGGAGAGAGAGAGGGCTGCCTGTACAGGTAGGGCCTGGGAGAGAGAATGAGGAGTCGGGGGTTATTTCTGGCAGCAGGAGAAAGAATAGCAATGGGTCTTCAGGCAGAAGGTATGCCAGGACTGATGGCTCTGGCAGAGCTGCATCTTCCACTTCCACGGGTCAGAGAAGGTGGAGGTGGAGATGGGGTGAGAACTCTTCAACTTGGTATAGTTGGGGAGATGGCTTAGCCTAAGAAAGTGACCCTAAGGAACTTGCAGTGCCTGTTGGTTACATTGCATATTGCCAGCAGAATATTTCCAAACAAGGTTTTTAAAATCCAACAACTAAAAGTGATATATATTAAACACATTATTGAAAGTAAGCAAATTAGGATCTGATAAAGACCAGACAAGACATTATTCAGATGCATATATTGCCTAAATGATTTAATGTGACCTATTCACCTGCTGTACATTATAGCATATGCATGTTTAGTATCAAACTGATGGTTAATCTTTTATACTTGTTTTTAAAGTAGCTCAGTCATAGCCAGGGTTATGGAAATTGTCTAGAATTTAACTCTGGGTAGTTTATCTGTATGTTATGAAAGGTCACCAAGTCCAGTCTGACAGATGTGTATTCCTACAAACTATTTATGAAAGGCTGTATTAATGGTCTCTGCTTTCCAGGCTCTCCTAAGTGCCGTGTTTGATAACCAGTTGGCCATTTATAATCAGGCTCATTAACAGCCTGAGTAGATCATGGCCAAGATGTTTTTACTGAAATGTATAAGGCCTGCTTCATGTCTCAAGCTGAGCTGTGTTCTAGAGTGGGTGTGTCAGAGAGCGGTTCACAGAAGAACTGGCACATCTGCTAATGCCCAAAGGAACTGCAGATTGGCAGATAGGAATTTGCCAATGCGCATGCGTGCACGGGCACAGACTTCTGTGAAGATCAATGTGCAACTGCGCACACAATGCTTGGTGTCCAGTGGCCTATTTAGGCCTCATAGACATTGACGTTTTTTGACGCCGACGGTTTTTTGGCGTTTTTGCAGCTCTCCATGTTAGTCAATGGCCCCATAAAAATGCTGATGTTTTTTAGCTTTAGAGGGCATTGGCGTCAGTGAGCTGAAACTAGAACCCACGGGCAGCGTGTTCTGGGGCTGTAAAATGTTGGCGTTTTTGACCCCAACGCTGCAAAACGCTCACTAAAGCCCACTAACGCCATACCGGCGTTAACCGGTGTTTTTGACACCAACGTTTTTGGGTTGAAAAATAAAAAAAACATTTTTTTTTAAAAATGCCAATTGACGCCGACGTTCACTAACACTCATTAACGCCGATGCAAAACGCCCCTGACATCGGACCCGATATTTTGCTGTGTATGAGGTCTTAAAGTCAGCAGCTTGATCCACTAGTTGCTAGATGATCTTTAGCTCCCCTGTGTGTTCCTGAGTTCCTGTTAGTGGAATTCCTGTTGCAGACTCGGTTTGCCTTCGATCTGTCGTCTCCATTCCTGGCTTTGACCCTGATCTGTGTATGACCTCTGGCTTGCCCTTCTGGTCTCTGCTGCTGCCTGTTTACCAGTGTATTACCTCAGCTTACTCTTGACTCTGCTTGCTGCCTTAGCCAAGGGCTGATATTCTGTGTACGACTACTGGCCTGGCTCTTGACCCTGCTCCTGGCTCTTCCTTCTGCCAAGTCTCATCTGGTACATCTAAGGGACTCCTGCCCAGCAGTGCCTCCTGCTCATCCAGCCGCCATCCAGCTGACACTCAGCCTGTCACAGCTGTTAACCCCTGCTTCTTTGGGCATAGCACTCCCTGTCACCACCTTCAGGGGCGGCCTGCGCTCCGCCATAAGAGGAGCCCTCTCAGCACTTCGGCCTCCAACCAGGTATGTGACAGTGGGCATTAAGTCTTGTCTGTGGTCTTTAAAAGTTGTTGTCCCTTGCCGCACCACAAAGATCTGGTTTAAACCTAAATGTTGATGAATTTTGCAGAAGTTGGTATGGCACTGTGTGCAATATAACTTCTCTCTTCTCCCACTAAGTCTGAGGTCACCAGATCTCATTATTGTCACACAGTGCACTGCTTTCCATTGCATGTTCTTTGCACAGTCTGTCATGATGGACAACTGTCACGGGAAATAACAGTTCTTATCTGGGACTTGGCTCTTTATATTCCATTATTATTATTATTATTATACAGGATTTATATAGTGCTGACAGTTTGCGCAGCGCTTTACAACATTAGGGCAGACAATACAATTACAATACAATTCAATACAGGAGGAATCAGAGGGTCCTGCTCGTTAGAGCTTACAATCTATGAGGGAGGGTCAAGTGATACGAAAGGGTAATAACTGGGGGGGAGAAATGATGAAGAAAAAAAAGTGTAGTTGTTAGGTGGAGGCAGGATAGGCTTCTCTAAAGAGAAAAGTTTTCAGGGATCGCCTGAAAGTGTATAGATTTGGAGATAGTCTGACAGATTGGGGTAGGGAATTTCAGAGGATGGGAGAGGCTCGGAAGAAGTCCTGGATGAGAATATGGGAGGAGGTGATGAGGGAGCTGGAGAGCAGGAGGTCTTGAGAGGAACGAAGAGGATGATTAGGTTGGTATTTTGAGACTAGGTTAGTGATGTAGCTGGAAGCAGAGCTGTGGATGGCTTTGTAACTTATTGTTAGTATCTTGAATTTAATTTGTTGGGCGAGTGGCAGCCAGTGGAGAGATTGGCAGAGAGGGGTAGCAGACACTGAGCAGTTTGTAAGGTGAATGAGTCTGGCAGCAGTATTCATGATGGACTGAAGGGGGGATAGTCTATTTAAAGGTAAGCCAATGAGGAGAGAGTTGCAGTAGTCAAGGCGAGAGATAACCAGGGAGTGAATCAGGAGCTTTGTGGTTTCATTGGTTAGGAAAGGGATGCAGTTTAGAGATGTTGCGAAGTTTGAGGTGGCAAGCTTTGGAAAGGGATTGGATGTGGGGCCAAAAGGAGAGTCCAGGATAACAACTAGCACCCTGACATGTGGGGATGGGTGGATGGTTGTGCCATTGCTCTTGACAGAGAAGTCTGGGGAAGAGGCATGTGGGAGAGGAAATATTATGAGTTTGGTTTTGGACAAGTTGAGTTTGAGGAAGTGGTGTGACATCCAGCAGATATGTCTGTTAGTAATTCGTGGACTCCATGGCAGTCCTCTGTCATCACTCCCCGTGCTCATTTGAGTATGAACGGTGTTTGCTCTGGGTTGGCTGTGCAGCACTTTGCTGCCACTACGTTATTGGGCGTTATAGTGATTTTTGCTACTGAAACAGAGAGAAGGACGTTTAGGCAGTTTGTTCTAGCAGGTTTGTTGGCCACAGATGATCACCAAGAATGACAGGTGCAGAGATCTCCCAATGCTTACTCTAATCACTGCATAACCAGGAGCTTGCAATGCATATACATTAAAGGTCTGTTCACTTTTCATAATAAAAGGAATAATTGATGTCTGGGAGCATAGATGTTTTTCAAAATGGTGGAAAATATGTGCAACAATAGACAAGCGAACCATCACAAGCCATGCGCCAGTCTTTTATGTCACTAGATTTTATCTTTTGCATGTCCACCCTTAACAACTAAGGTAAGTATGATGAATTTGTGAGCTCCCAAGACAATGACAAAGCTATTTAACATGCAATAAATACCATGCACATAAACTTTGCAAGTTTCTCCAAACCATTTACCAGTTTATGAATCTTGTTCTTAAAGTGGATGTTCACTGCATCTAAACACCACAAACCAACTATTAAATTCATTTTTAATAGTCAAAGAAAACTCCCCCACCCATCCATGTCTCTATGCTTTAATTTGTTGAGAAATCACTTTAAAAACAACCCTCTGCCATTTTTGGCAATGGCCATCTTGAGTAAGGGCAAATGGTTCAGGTAGCATTAACTTCCTGGAATCCATCTGCCCTTAGCTCAAACATGCATGCAGGAGAGTGTGCTTAGCTGAGAAAATCCCTCCTTCTCCTCCCCTCCTGAAGAATCCTAGGGTGTATGACATTATTTGCCTAGGCAAGAAATCAGGAAGTATCTGAAGAAATGTAAAAAAAAAAATGTTTAAAACAAGTAAATATGGTGTACTTTCCTATTTACTAATGATATCAGCATGAGGATTAAAATTAATTCATGTTGATTGGGAGAGTGAAGTTCTACTTTTTGCTGACTTGTTCCCACCAAATATATATTTGGTGGAAACAAGTAATCAAAAAGTGAAATATAGAGATAGATAGATAGATAGATAGATAGATAGATAGATAGATAGATAGATAGATAGATAGATGGATAAATGGATAGATGGGTAGATAGATAGATAGATAGATAGATAGATAGATAGATAGATAGATAGATAGATAGATAGATAGATAGATAGATAGATAGATAGATAGATAGATGGGAGGAGGGGGGGCGGGGTGAGAAGGAGACAGAGAAACAGCAGTACACTGATCTTCCCAGTGAAGAGCTGTGAAGAGGGTGTGTCAGCACAAGACTGTTCTCCCAAATAGAATGCAAAGAAGAAAATGAACCACAGTAGGATGGGTACGCTTGCATGCCTAGTGTGGTCAGTTTGAAATAAGAAAGCAGAGGAACTGGCAGGATCACCAGGTATTTGGCAGAAAGAAAGCATTGTAAAGAGAACCAGATACTTTGTAATACAAATACATAGTACAACAGATGAATTTCAGGATTATGAAATGCTGGGGTAACATACACTTTAAAGAAGGACCTCCTCTGACTTAAGTGGCAAAATTCAGGTCAATAGACTAATAATTCAGCATGCAGGATTTCCTTTTAATATATTAAACAAAATGCTATGAATGAATGGATTTTTCTTATGTCCATACTCTTTGCCTGTTCTGGAAAATTCATCACAACGACAAACCATTATTATATATATACTACAAGTCTTTTTTTTTTTGGTTATAAAATGTTGATTTACGGAAGCTTTCAAAATGAAGACAAGGCTAATGACAAGTTGCAAGCCAATTTCATATACACATCTGAGCCCATTATGCTGCCAACATCCGCCCAATAATCCATTTAATGACAAGCACACCTTTCGAGAGACTTTTTTTTTTCTGAAGGAGATGTTTAGACTTGATGTGAACTATTAATTTATAAGTCTTCTTTACACTTCCCGATGAGTCATCGCCATTAATGAGATACGCAGGTTCTTTATGGATAAAAAATGTAGACTCTCCCAGCAGGTGCCCAAAGAGACTTAATCTCATGCTCCTTGTTCAGCTTTAGATGAAAACGATCTTTGCAGTTTGAATCTCACATTCATTTAATGTTATGGGCTTGGATTCAAGATCAGAGGTATCTCCACCAGGTTTTGCTACTACAATGGAAAGATCAGATGCTCTCCAGAACAAGGTAAAGTGACCCGTCTAAGCATTTTACATCGGGATTCTTGTTAGATGTTTATTGTAACAGTTATTATATTTAAGGTGTACCTCCACTTTTAAAGAAACCATTCTGCACAATATATCTTGAGGTTGCACTTTGCACAATTGTGTCTTACAAAACAGAAGCATGGAAGAACATAGGAATAACCACTTTTGAAATAGTTGTATTCATGAAAGTTGCTAAACCGACAGTTCTAGGTACTTTATCTGGTTCCTCTTCCACTACATCCAGTCTTATGACTCTCTTTGCCTGATATTCAAATAAGACATAGCAAACCAGACTCAAAACTCCCTAACACTGCAAAACTCCAAGTCATTTGAAAACACAAGTGAGAGGGTTCTATCGGAAACTGGTGGTTTACCTGACTGTATAAAGTTAGAAAAAAAATGTATTGAACATAAATAGCAATAAGAATGTGTCAACTTCAGACGTGCACTTTTAAAGCCACTTAATTCCCCAGTATATGTTAGGGGAATGGAAACTGTAGTGAATACAGGTGGTCCCCGGGTTACAAACAAGATAGGGACTGTAGGTTTGTTCTTAAGTTGAATTTGTATGTAAGTCAGAACAGGTACATTTTTTAATTGTAGCTTCAGCCAAAAAAATAATTTTTAAGCTTTTTGGATAGCATAGGGAAGGGTTAACACCCCTGTAATGTTTGTTTTGCTGTCTATGTTTCTGTTCAGAAGATTTCACCGCACTTCCTGTCCCAATGATAATTGGATTTTGAAAATTTTGGGTTGTTGTGGAAACAAACCTTGGTGATAAAGCATCAGTGGGGACCCCTTTTCCCATAATAACTCTTACAGGAGTGAATTTCCCTTCCTAGGGGGAGATTTCCTCTCACTTCCTGTTGTCTCCCTCCCTTTGTAAGTAGGAGTCGTTTGTAACTAGCGGACCGCCTGTAGTCTTCTCACAGGAGTGGTCTTGTGTCTGATGAACTGTGCTTGGTACATAAGAGGAGTAAACAGGGCCTGCTACACACTTACATATTGGTATTGTGTATTATATAGCCTGCACAGGGTTTTATCGAAAAATAAATGACTAAATGCTATCAGTATGACAGTCAAATCTGATAAAACAGGACACTATATTTATTAAAGCGGTACTAAGCCCAAAGGCAAACATTTATTATTTTGCACATTACCATTTCTTAGATGTGATGGTTGCATTTGTGCTTTTATTTTTAGACTTTTGTTCTTCTATATTCATCTGGTGATCTGGCCAGTAAGTTTGTTGTTTTTCAAAAGAACAAGCTCTCCAGCAGAATGTATCAGTTAGAGAGATAAGACAAATCATTTAACACTGGCAGTGGTGCTTACAATGATCAGATTTTATTTATGTAAAACCATTATCTCTAAAGGAAAAAAACTGTTTGTTCTAACTGCTTATAAAGTTTTAGCTAGGGTTTGGCTTCAATTTGTTAGTGTATCAAAATGACTAGTACATCTATCACTCTCCTCCCCTCACACTGACAATGCTGCTCATTCATCCAGAGTGGGGGTACTCTAATACAGGAGGTGTGTTACTGACCAGATCACTAGGTGAAATCAGCGGGGGGGGGGGGGGGGGGGCCAAAGGAAAAAAAAAA